>CM055660.1:17293992-17893992 GCA_029378335.1 Agrilus mali
GCTTAAGTATTTCATCAAAGTTACCACAAATTGAAAAACAGATGCAAAACTAATTAATAAATAGGAAGAAGTATCGATAACAACATTCTCATTAAAATTTTTATGGCTTTTTTATATTTAGTAACTAAATGACTGAAGGAACTGTTCTAAAACAACAACGTTGTGCGAGTAATATTTATTTTGGATATTTTATAAGCATGAACATCAGACTCGCAAAAATACTGTTCATAAGTATTTAAATACAAATACAAATACTTTTGCTTTATAGAGTATTCGGAAACAAATACAAATAGCTTATTATACAAATACTTCTGGAAAATGTTCTCATGCAATTATGTAATATGTAGGCAAGTTTAATGACTTGGCTAATTAAAAAATTATTCTAAAGCAAATGTATACCTACTTGTGAAAAATACTTGATCAGAAGTATTTAAAAACAAATACAAATGCTTTACTAATAACTTTCCATCTAGAAATTACATTGTATAATGATTTTACTAATAATTATTTATTGGACAATTCACATGTAATTTAATATTGTTGCTGAATTTAATTATTCTTGACTATTCAGAGAAACGAAAACGTAGTGGGAAAATCAAATAAAATACAAAATATTGTATTATTTCAATGAAAAGTTTTTAAAATATAAGTACAAATACTATAGAACTATTTGTAAGTATTTGTATTTCAAAATAATTTACAAGTGTGATTAACATGTAGAAGTTAATGTCGTTTTCGAATTTGGTTTCAAAATAAAAGAACCATTAAAATATTAATTAAACAGTTGGTTGTCCTAGTGGTATATCAGTCAAATTGATATACAACATAAAAAACCAAGTTTGCATGTAAATACATAAATTTGTATAACTTTTTTAAACAGTATATCTAGTAAATAAATTTGGACGGATATAACGTATTTGTGCGGAATTCATAGTACTAACAGTACAAAAAATAAGATTGGCAATGATTTGATAATAAACTGCAGCATTACTATCAGTCTTGCGATTACTTCAGTATTTGTATTTATCTTTAAATATGTAGAAAATGTATTAACAGAAATATTGAAATAACTAGAAATACAATAAACGTATTTACATTTGTACTCATCAAATACTGTTTTTTTTTGTATTTTACACAAGCGTACAATTGGATTCGCACTGGGGTAGATCTCCCAACGAAATTATCTCTTATATAGACTATTTTCATTTGCATGAAGAAATATTACTATTTATGGTATATTTAATAGGAAAATAGGAATATTGTCGATATATCAGAATTACATTTACAGATGAAAATATATAGCGACAAACTTACAGAAAATCCTAGGCTTAAAAGTTGTCATAATAATATTAACAGTGGAAAAGTGGTTTCTTTCCAGTGGACTATCTGAAAACAAAAACGAAATATATACATAGTTATAGAAGTAGATACCTATATTTTATATCATACTTATTAAGCAAATATTAATACGGCATAAATAACTGTTACAAAATAGACTATTTACCGATAAACACCCTGAAATTTGCGGGCATGCTATTAGGCTTTGTAATACTAATAGTGAAACAATGAAGGTGGTGTAGTATCAGTCACAGAGTCCAATCCTTTTGCGTTCCTTCCAGGGGGATATCTGAGAGTAAAAACAATAATGATTGTATTGGTGTACAGGTGCATCAGACTTATTACAAAAATAACTATAATTCGGCAGTATGCAATTACTGTACAGAAGAGACTACTTACCGGAAGTTATGTACGCTGAAGTAGACATGGTCGTTCTATAATTACTAACTGATTCTCTGCGATTTCCATAGTCACCTGAAATAAGCGGATAACATGTATAAATAAAGGAAAGCGCTTATAAACCATCCCTATATATTATACTTTGTTACATATTATACTTATTACTAACAATTCCATCAATACACAATCCACTTGCCGAAGGAGGGGTATACCTACGTACATTACTTCACAAAATGTACCGTGTGTCATATAATAGAACATATTTATTTATTTATTTATTAAACAAACGGGATGAACCCTTTACAAAATAACTTAATAATAGAAAACACAAAAGGCGCTGAAGACCTAGCATGACAGCCACTGATGTCTTATGGAGACCTCCAGCATATCAACAAAAATACGTAGTAGTTAAATTTATGTCGTAATGGTATAGGTACCTAATAGCAGACTTACCCCCCATACACCACAAACTTTTAAAATCCACATTAAAGGAGTTGTTAACAAAGTTTGTGGTGTATATAGGTGAATTTCATTGGTATTCTACAATTTACAAATGTAATATCTTTTTTAAGGCTAAACAGGAAAGTACATATACTACAATTACATGTAAGAAATATTTTTATTCTATATGCTTCAAGCCTTTTTTATATGTAACTATTCCTTACTATCAATGTTTACAAACAATCGTCGAAAACCACCTGTATCTATGCAGGCGTGAGCCATAATTATATTTAATCATTTATTAGACATCAGTATAGGCCACCCAAAATTAAGACACACTTATGTGCACATATGATTGCATTTGAAAGAAGGTGACATCATACCTTCGCGCCAGCTATGCAAAACCGGGAGATCCCCTGAAATCCCAAGCGTTGTAATTACCCGTAACGCGTATGATTGCATCATTCAATAGGTGATCGGTCGCGAACGCGTGAACAGGTGTGTGCTAAAATTGTGGAAAGTGGGGAAATTGTGTTGTAGTTTACAACGAGAGGGTGAGTTCACTGAGCATACCATTTTCTCTAGGCTAATAAATTAGATAATTGTAGAAAAGTATTAAATTTGAGTATAATGACCATTGTTTTATCAATCAGTTATCGATATCAGAAATCATTGCCGTATCTTTGAATGTAATTTTATTCAGCATACTTTTGAGTATAAATAGTAAATCTAAACAGTGGATGCGTTTTGTGTTTTCGTTACGAGGTAGTAGCCGGTGAGGTTCTTGTGCGTTACTTCCCCTGATCCTCGAGTGAACCGGTACTACTCGTCTGTGGCCGAGCTCGAAGAGGGTACCTGGAGCGAGTGGCGGCGCGTTACTTCCCCGTGCACTCACAAGAGGCTCGGTACGCCTATTTATTAGAAAGTGAAATTGAGAAAACACTTCAAAGGGTCTTTTGTGAGATTCTGCCCTTAAGGCCCATTGCACTTTGAAGTAGTTGCTGGGCGCGTTACTTCCCCCAGTGACCAGAATGATATCCACTGTATTGCACTTGAATTAGTTACTGGGCGCGTTATTTCCCCCAGTGACCAGATTGATAACGTCTTGTACTAGATTATGTTGCATTGTATTTGTGCATCACAGTAAAGGTTAGATAGCTTAACAATGTAGTAAATGCTTTTGAGAAAGCCAAAGTATTCAGTCACATGTTTTGATCATTTAGAATCAGCACAGTTATTATACAATTTATGTGGTGTATTTTTCCCTTTAGGCCGGTTGGAGAAATTGGTTGCTCAGGTGATTATTTTTATTTATAGGTAATCTTGTGCTAGCCTGTTCGTAATGACAACCAACGAGAAGTGATCATCCCCGCTCTGACTGACCATGATAGAAACTGGTAATCTAATGATGATATTTACCTGGCATAAATTTGGCTGATATACATATACAGTGTGATCAATTTGTTATATAAAAAAAAAAAACAAACGTCTTACAACTTCAGGTGTGGGGTCAGAGCTTGATGTGACTTGGTTGATCACTTCTCAGTTCCTTTGTAGGTTATAATTAATACAGAAAAGTGCGCGGGTGTTAAGGCATTATTTTTCTAAACAGCTCGTCCCAAATCTTCAACAATGGGGACACGACAGAAACGAGGCCATATTATTTCACCCAGCAGCCGCGAAGGTGCTCCTGAGACTTCGCGTGCTCGCCGTAGTAACTCCGATGAGTCACACGATGATAGATCCTCTATCGATAAATTCATGGAAGTCATGGCAAACTTTTTAAAGACCACCGAAACCAGGTCCAAGGGAGAAATGACGAAGGGAGATGTTATTCCTTATTTCAACCCTGAGGATCACGAACAAAGCGCCGAAACGTGGTGCAACAAGGTCGACGAACTTCGAGAAATATACCATTGGTCTGAAGGTGCTACTATTTACTTTGCTACATCCAAATTCAAAGGTCTTGCGGATGTTTGGTATAAAAGCCTACCAACAGTCAAATATACTTCGCAACAGTGGAAAGAAAAATTGTTAGAAGCCTTTCCTTCCCAAATCGATTATTATGGAAAACTGACCGAGATGATTAAAAGACGCAAGCGCACAGACGAGACTTACCAAAAATATTTCTACGAAAAGCAGGCGTTATTAACCCAATGTGAAATTTCTGGAACCAAAGCCGTATCATGTATCATTGGCGGAATTGACGACCACATTGTTAAAACTGGTGCTAAGGCTGGAAATCACTCAACTCCGGAATCATTGTATCGTTATTTAAGTACGATTCCAGACACTTCTCATGCGTTACCATCTCGTAGTCATTTTGGCACTAAATTTGGCAATAACAAGCAACGTTTCCGAAATAAGATTCAAGACAGACAGAAGAATACCACACCACATGGAGCTTGTTTTATATGTGGAAAACAGGGCCACTTTGCTAATGCTTGTCAGCAAAATCTACGTTGTACATTTTGTCGCCGAACAGGGCATACCGAGAGGGATTGTCGATTGAAGAAAACAAAACCTACTGGAGATAAAACAGTATCATGACTAGACAGGGAATATGAGAAAGCTACAAATACTTCGAACCAAAAATATTACAAAGACATTTATATAAATGGAGAGGTGTCCAAAGGCTATATTGATTCAGGAAGCTTTTGTGTTGCAATAAAATTAAGTGAAGTGAAAAGGTTGGAACTAAAGTACGACAATACAAGAAAAACATTGATAAAAGGTTACGGTAGTGGAACTGTAGAAACTTTAGGTGTTTGTGAACTAATTTTAAAGGTTGACAGAGTTGAAGAAAGAGTTAGTGCACATGTGGTGCCCGATTTCGCACAAGATATCCCAGTTTTAATAGGACGAAGTTTTACTGAGTTACCGGGTGTGTTAATTTTAAAGGATTCAGATGATTTAGTAGTTACTAACGGAACTCTTGATCAGTTTAAAGATATTTTTCCTACAGTTAATAAAGTCTTATGTTGGGCCAAAGACAGTGTTGTGATTCCAAAAGGACATCTCGTGAATGTACCTATACAAACCAAGTGTAATGACTATACGGGAGAACTATGTGTTGAAACAAGTTTTCGTACAATTCCAGGAAATGAATATTGTGTGCTTGGAACAGTGTTTAAAATTGAACAAGGGTGCGTGCCAGTGGTTCCACTCATTAATTTATCAAACGTAGATATTCATTTAAATAACAAGAAACCTCTTTTGCGGGCTTGGCCGTGCGTCCCTGCACAAGAGGAAGGGCACTCTATATTCCGACTCGATGTACAGAATTTGCCACCGTTATCGACCGAAGATATTCAGATAGGACCAGTTGAGCCCAAGTATAAAGAAACCCTTATAAAATTATTACAGCAATACCGAGACTGCTTTGCTAAGAGTACAGAAGAATTAGGGTGTGCCAAATCAACCGAATTAGTAATTAACCTAACCGAAAATACACCTTTTACATACCGACCGTATCGCATGGCCGTAAGCGAGCAGAACCTAGTCAAAACCATGATTGATGAATTATTAAATTGCGATATAATTCGAGAATCAAATTCCTCGTACGCTTCTCCGATTTTGCTTGTCACTAAACCAAATGGTGAACGGCGGATGTGCATTGACTATAGGAAACTAAATGCCCTAACAATTAAGGATCGGTATCCATTACCAAGAATAGACGATCAACTGGATCGCTTGCATGATAGCCTTTATTTCGTAACTCTGGACCTAAAATCTGGATATTATCAAATCCCTGTTGCGGAGACTTCAAAATAATTTACAGCCTTCATAACTCCGTATGGGCAATATGAGTTCAACAGAATGCCCTTTGGGCTTACCAATGCCCCTGGCGTCTTTCAACGCCTTATGAACCGACTCTTAAACCCAGTAAGAGACATAGCTGCCATCTATCTTGACGATATACTGATACACTCAAAAACAATGGATGAAGTCCTAAATCACTTGGAAGTTATTTTAAAACTATTAAGAAGCGAAGGATTGACTTTAAATTTATCCAAATGTCGTTTTCTGGTCACATCAGTAAGTTATTTGGGATTTGAAATTTCGAACGGACGAATAAAACCTGGCGCCACTAAAACAAAAGCAATAGAAGATTTTCCTGTCCCAAAAACAGTACACAATGTAAGACAATTCCTTGGTCTGACAGGATATTTCCGTCATTTTATAAAAGGATACGCCACAATAGCAAAGCCACTGACGTCGCTGCTTAAAAAAGACGCTGTATGGAATTGGCAAACTGAGCAACTAGAATCGTTTAAAAAGTTAAGAGATAAATTAATTTGCCGCCCAATTCTAGCCCTCTATAATCCCGAAGCTGAAACCCAAGTGCATACCGACGCAAGTTCCCTAGGTCTTGGTGGGATTTTACTACAAAAACACACTGACGAAAAATGGCACCCTGTATGTTACTTTAGCCGACAAACTTCCCCGGCAGAGTGCAGGTACCACTCCCATGAGCTAGAGACCCTGGCCGTGGTAGAAAGCTTAAAGAAGTTTCGAGTCTATTTGGTTGGAATTAAGTTTACAGTGGTAACCGATTGTAATGCCCTTAAAGCCACCAGTAAGAAAAAAAGTTTACACCCACGAATAGCCCGCTGGTGGCTTCAGCTACAAGAATTTACCTTTGATGTCCAATACAGACCCGGCGAAAGACTCAAACACGCAGATGCATTAAGTCGAAACCCCGTAGAATCAGAGACAGCTTCTCAAGAAATACTCCAACTAGATCAAGCAGACTGGATTTTGGCTGGTCAACTCACCGACGCTAAGCTTAAGACCTTGAAAGAAATCCTTTCGCGACCACCTCAAACTGACTTTGAACAACATGTTTACAAAAACTATGCGTTAAGAGATGGGAGGATTTATAGAATCACTGCTAAGGGAATCCAATGGGTAGTTCCACAAGGAATGCGTCAGCAAGTAGTCCGAAGTGCTCATGATGAGGCTGGCCATTTTGGCACCGAAAAGACCCTACAGTTCTTATGCCGACAGTACTGGTTTCCCCGAATGCGGCAATATGTCGATAAGTACATCTCATGCTGCGTTCCGTGTCTACTTCACAAACGGACCAGTGGCCGAAAAGAAGGATTTTTGCATCCTATGAACACGACCGAACCGATGGGGACATTTCATGTTGATCATTTAGGACCTTTTCCCAAAAGCAAACGTAAAAATGAGTATTTAATCGTTGGAATAGATGCATTTACTAAATTTGTATTCCTACGCGCTGTGCGTTCAACTAAAACCAAGCCTGTCATCACATACTTCAGAGACATCTTTGCCACTTATGGTCCCAAAATTATTAATCAGCGATCAAGGAAGCTGCTACACCTCATTATCATTCAAAAATTTCTGTAAACAAAATCATGTTAAGCATGTTACCACAGCTGTTGCAACCCCAAGGGCCAATGGTCAAGTTGAAAGACTAAACCGAACCATACTGGCCGCTCTTAAGACGTCCACTCAAGAAGAAGACTTGTGGGACGAAAAGGTTCGAAACGTGCAATTCGCCATAAACAATATCATAAACAAGTCCACTGGTAAAACCCCAAGCGAATTGTTACTTGGCTATATCCCAAGAGGCCCCTCAACGGATCAACCTCTAAAAGATGAAATAACCAAAATCCCTGCAATCGTTGACAACCTAATAGAACTAAGGAAACAAGCCTCAGAAAGAAATGCCACCATGCAAGAAAAGAGGAAGCAAGCCTTTGATAAAAGAAGAAAGCCAGCAAGAAAATATAATGAAGGAGAACTAGTAGCCGTGGAAAGAGATGCCCCAGCTACAGGAACGAGCCGTAAGCTCGTAGCACTCTTCGATGGGCCATACGTGGTGAAGAAATGTTTGCCCAACGACCGATACGTTGTCCAAGACATGGATGGAACAAAAAGAACACTAAGAAGCTCCAAACGAGAGAAAGTGGTTGCCGTAGACCGAATGAAACCTTGGGCCCTTCCCGGAGGCGTTTCAGACAGTACCGATAGCGACAGTGGAGAAGATGGAGTCGTACTGTCCGAGAGCAGTGACGACCAAGGCAATTCATCATAAGAAGCAAACCACCTCGGGACGAGGCGGATTCCAGGTTGGCCGAATGTAAGAAATATTTTTATTCTATATGCTTCAAGCCTTTTTTATATGTAACTATTCCTTACTATCAATGTTTACAAACAATCGTCGAAAACCACCTGTATCTATGCAGGCATGAGCCATAATTATATTTAATCATTTATTAGACATCAGTATAGGCCACCCAAAATTAAGACACACTTATGTGCACATATGATTGCATTTGAAAGAAGGTGACATCATACCTTCGCGCCAGCTATGCAAAACCGGGAGATCCCCTGAAATCCCAAGCGTTGTAATTACCCGTAACGCGTATGATTGCATCATTCAATAGGTGATCGGTCGCGAACGCGTGAACAGGTGTGTGCTAAAATTGTGGAAAGTGGGGAAATTGTGTTGTAGTTTACAACGAGAGGGTGAGTTCACTGAGCATACCATTTTCTCTAGGCTAATAAATTAGATAATTGTAGAAAAGTATTAAATTTGAGTATAATGACCATTGTTTTATCAATCAGTTATCGATATCAGAAATCATTGCCGTATCTTTGAATGTAATTTTATTCAGCATACTTTTGAGTATAAATAGTAAATCTAAACAGTGGATGCGTTTTGTGTTTTCGTTACGAGGTAGTAGCCGGTGAGGTTCTTGTGCGTTACTTCCCCTGATCCTCGAGTGAACCGGTACTACTCGTCTGTGGCCGAGCTCGAAGAGGGTACCTGGAGCGAGTGGCGGCGCGTTACTTCCCCGTGCACTCACAAGAGGCTCGGTACGCCTATTTATTAGAAAGTGAAATTGAGAAAACACTTCAAAGGGTCTTTTGTGAGATTCTGCCCTTAAGGCCCATTGCACTTTGAAGTAGTTGCTGGGCGCGTTACTTCCCCCAGTGACCAGAATGATATCCACTGTATTGCACTTGAATTAGTTACTGGGCGCGTTATTTCCCCCAGTGACCAGATTGATAACGTCTTGTACTAGATTATGTTGCATTGTATTTGTGCATCACAGTAAAGGTTAGATAGCTTAACAATGTAGTAAATGCTTTTGAGAAAGCCAAAGTATTCAGTCACATGTTTTGATCATTTAGAATCAGCACAGTTATTATACAATTTATGTGGTGTATTTTTCCCTTTAGGCCGGTTGGAGAAATTGGTTGCTCAGGTGATTATTTTTATTTATAGGTAATCTTGTGCTAGCCTGTTCGTAATGACAACCAACGAGAAGTGATCATCCCCGCTCTGACTGACCATGATAGAAACTGGTAATCTAATGATGATATTTACCTGGCATAAATTTGGCTGATATACATATACAGTGTGATCAATTTGTTATATAAAAAAAAAAAACAAACGTCTTACATACAATAGTTTCTGTTTTTTTTTTGCAGAAATTGGACAGTTATATTGCAATATACACATATAATATATATGTATGTATAGATAGGTAATAATAGGTACAAGGACATTCTTATGTATTAGTTGTACAGATCTCAGTAAAATTTCCAAGGTATAGGTAGAATACATAATGACTAAAATACGATATGCAATCGTGTAATTGTGTTGATGTGTACAATTATGATAACAATACTATAAATAATATTAAATACACAACGAACGATAAAAGAAAATAAAATGATATTATGACTGATGTCTACTGAGCACCGAATTACCTCCATACCTATTTGTATTTGATACAGGATGACCGAAAGTCAGCGGCCCATTTTTGAAAAATTGATGGTGGGACAATTTTATCAAAAATCATAAGGTAACTACGGCACGTGATATACATTTTTAACATATTTTAAAATGTGTAGTGCTTCCGCTTATACCGGAACTTGACACTAACTTCCTTATTTTAAATGGAACACCCTGTATCATAATGCACCATTGAAAATCTTTTATTTATTTAAAGGTAAATTTCATAACATGACCCTATCGGAAAAGTTACCAATTTCGGAACTGAATTATCGTCTTCATATAGGTATAGGGGGTATATATTGAGTAACTGTTTTTACAAGTCAACACCTTTTCACTGCAATCTACAATAACTTTCCTATTTTAAATGAACATTCTGTTAAATCGGACCTTGGACATGTCGCCAGATTGCAGACTTATCGAATGTTTGGGTTAGAGGCCCGTTCGCGACATTTGCAAGGTGCTGGAACCGCGAGGAACGGAGAGGAAAGGGGACTGATCCTCGAGCCTTCAAAGAGTGAAGACGCGAATGTGACTCGTTGATTAATATACGACTTTTACTGTAATGTCTTAAGACAGTTAGTGTTTAAGGGTGAATTGAAGTATTGTTTTTAAGTTTTAACATCAGGAGTGGGATATATACACCACCTTTTAGAAAAAAAAAAGGCGAAAATTGTACAAGGTTGTGCAATAGCAATGAGCGACCATGACCGTTCGTCACGGCGTCACCGACCCCGAACGCACCAAGAAGATGAGAATCGTCGCCGACGCAATTCAACTGAAGAAAACGATACTAGAGAAAGAAAAAAAAAATCTAGAGAATTTCCTAGCAACTCGGTCGTTGGACAATACGAGTCAGCCTCGGAGATAATTAAGGTCAGTGAATTATTTTTACAAGGTACGAGAGATACCGGGGATGCAACGTTTCGGCATACCTTATTGTGGTACCGCAGGGGCAGAGAATATGAAGCCCGAGGTACACTTTGTAAATGACGATTAGTCAGGTACGTGATTGAGAGTGGAATCTTACCTGGTCTGATCAATCAGGCAGAGCGATCCATAGTTTTAAGGGGGTTTGACGAACTGATCATTCGGGCCCGCGGACCCTATAGTGCAGGGCTTTCGACACGGTTAACCATAACTTTTTGTTGAAGTGTCTTGATACGATGGATTTGGGAAATGTCCTATTGAAGTGGGTCGAATCTTACTTGTCCAACAGACGTGCGGTGGTTCTAGTGCAGGGGTTCCCAATCTTTTTGTACTCTAGAGCACATTCTAAAATATTGGTAGGGTGGCGGGCACCACCTATTTTTTATCAACAAACTCCTTCCATAACTTCTCATTTTCCCATAATTTATTTTCTTATATTCATAATTTGTAAATAAATAATAAACAAAAATGTTTCAAAATAATAAATTATTATTCAAATTTCATACACACGGAGAAATGTATTTGCAAAACTTAAACAAATTAAACAAATACAAAAAAAAAAACATTTTATAAAAAATATACTATCAATATGGAATATGTCAATATGATCTTTGGCATTGCATATTATTGGCCAGTGCTTCATAATTAGAAGAGTATGACGATAATCCTGTTAGCAAACAATCATAAAGATGCTCATCGGTGAGTCGAGGTCTATATCTTGATTTTATTAAGTTCATGTTTGAAAACAATGATTCGCATAAATATGTCAAACCGAAAAATGATTCAATTTTATATGCCGCTTATTTCAAAAATGGGAACTTTTCTCTGTCCACTGCATTCCAAAAGTCCTCTATATTAGGGATTTTAGCAAAATATCATTCTTAATGCCCAACATTTCTAACTCTACTTCTTCTGTCTTTAATACCTTGAACAAAATCTGCAATACATGCGGCCATTTCCATTACATTTATTTGGCAAGTAAAAGGATTGATACAGAAGGAAACAATTGGCTCGATAAGTGTAAACTGCGAAAATCTCTCTTCAAACTGGGTTTTTAACACTTAGTCTGGCTCGCCGCTAGACAAGTACTGTCAGCAAAGGAACCACTCATACATACAATATCGCAAACATACGAACGTATTTCATAAACCTAGGCACTCAAAAAAATTTAAACTCTAACAAATAAATAAAAATAATTCACAATTTCATGTTTATGAAAAAATTCTGTCTCTGTTGAATAGTGGCGGGCACATACGAATCGTCCCGCGGGCGCCATGGTGCCCGCGGGCACGAGGTTGGGAACCTCTGTTCTAGTGGATGGAACCGAATCTGACAGTTTCGAGATTGTAAACGGAGTTCCTCAAGGATCTCATTGTGGGCCTCTCTTGTTCCTGGTTGCTCTTAATTATGTCACTAATTGTCTGTCTTTCTCCCGTTGTATTATTTTCGCTGACGACACTAAGATAGTAAAGAGAGTGCGCACTCCGAGTGATGCTGAGGACCTCCAGAGTGATCTAAACTCCTTGTATGAATGGTTCACTACTCGTGGTTTTGTATTTAATGTCGAAAAGTGCTCTGTTATTTCCTTTGCAAGTAAAAGGAACCCTATTGAGTTCAATTATTCTATTAATGGTCAAAATTTAAATAGAGTGAGTGAGATTAGAGACCTGGGAGTTATCTTTGACTCCGAGCTCAAGTTTACCTCTCACATTAAATTTACAGTCAACAATGCTTCTAGAACTCTATTTATGATCATGAGATATGGCTCGGAGTTCAAGGATCCCGGAACTCTTGTCTTACTCTTCACGTCGCTGATTCAATCAGTCCTAATGTACGCGTCACAGATCTGGTCCCCATCTCGAGAATATTTATCGAAAAGGATTGAGTCTATAAGACATCGTTTCCTTAGATTTATGTCATTGAAATTGCACTGCCCTATGACCTCGATCTCTCACGATTACACGACTGTTGCCGGTAGGCTTGGCCTGCCGACACTGTCTTCTCTCAGAAGTCTCTGTAGTCACAATGATGTACTGTTTCTATATAAGTTACTACGCAATTTTGTTGATTGTCCAGACTTGCTAGCATCAGTTAACTTCTATTTCCCGGGCAGACTGTTGAGGGGGAGGAATCAAGATTTTTACGTGGACAGTGCGCTTTTACCTCGCTCAGTTATTCATAAAATTATGTCTCTGGCCAACTCGATTTCCGATAGAGTAGACTGGTTTGCAGATTCATTCGACGAATTTAAATTTAAAGCCAAAAGTGCATTATTATCGATTAAATGATCGACTGACATTCCTTTATGATTGATTTTTTATTTTGTTGTTTCTCATTCTTTCATAAGTTAAAATTTCTGTTTTCTATTCTTTGCTTTTGATATTTCTTTTTTGTATTTTGTTTTATGTGCAATACATTTATTAAATTTAATAATACTTATAGTGTATTATATTCCTGTAGTCACAAAATATATATATATATATATATATATATATATATATATATTTATTGATAATTATTATTATTAAAAATCAAGATTTTTACGTGGACAGTGCGCTTTTACCTCGCTCAGTTATTCATAAAATTATGTCTCTGGCCAATCGGTGATCAGTTAGACCTGTATCTTTAACTCGATCCGCGTGTTGATTCGCTGGTCCATAGTTAAGTTAGGATAGATAATTAATTAAAGATTAAATTTTGGAATATGTTGCCAAGGACGCTTGACAGCATAATCAATGAATCAAACTATACCTAACCAATTCACACCCAAATCTAATTGAATTCATGTGTTGCAGTGAGAATTTTCCTCGTGGTCTATGTACGAATAAGAGCCAGCGGGGCCGCTGGAAGTGTCAGGAAAGGCCGTGTTAAATCGGACCTTGGACATGTCGCCAGATTGCAGACTTATCGAATGTTTGGGTTAGAGGCCCGTTCGCGACATGGGCAAGGTGCTGGAACCGCGAGGAACGAAGAGGAAAGGGGACTGATCCTCGAGCCTTCAAAGAGTGAAGACGCGAATGTGACTCGTTGATTAATATACGACTTTTACTCTAATGTCTTAAGACAGTTAGTGTTTAAGGGTGAATTGAAGTATTGTTTTTAAGTTTTAACAATTCTGTATTTTTTGCATAAACGGATATAAAATTAAATTCTAAATGGAACGATGTGTTATGTTCCGATATACCGAAGGGTGTAAATGTCCAGATATGGGTACTTACCCTATGATAACGGGAAAAATTGAAAAAAAATCGAAATTGTGAACCAACATGGGGATAAAGTAAGAATATTTATTGCTGTCAGTAAAAAAGTGACAAACTGGTACATACATATCTATTCATTAGTTAATTCGACTACTCAACAAGAACAAAAAATAAACAAATAAATACCTATAAATATACTTACTTCATACTTTCAATATTGTAAAAGATTTACCTATCAAACCAGAATGTTGTGACCGGAAGTACATATCAACAGAATATTATTCAGATTAGTGGTAAAAACGGGAAAATATGAAAACAAATAGAAAACATAACAATTGTAATAAGAAACCAAAAATAGAATAACTTTATCATTGTATAAACAATACCCAAAATTATTATATGGTATCTATTTGTGGGTCATGGTACCTAATACCTTTTTAATATTTTTAACGATTTTACACAAACCCAATTAAAACTAATGAAATTGTATCAAATCAAATCTTTAAAATCACTGTTATTTGATTCTAAAATTTCGTCAAGTATTTTATATTCATTGTAAATACACGTATTTGGAGGAAAGTAATAAAGTACATATTGATAATCAGGTAGCTAAAGCTAATGCGATAATGGGGCGTATATGGTATATAGGAAAAAAGCTATGTAGGGACGATTTCAATAAGAGAATAAGTTTATTCAATGCTGTGGTTAGGAGTATTATACTCTATGGGGTCGAAGTATGGGGGTGGAAAGAGAAAAAACAGGTGGAGATATTGTATAGGAAATACATAAAGTGGATTTTAAATTTAGATAGGTGTACGCCTGATTATATAATTAGAAGAGATACAAAATGTGGGAAGATGGTTGAAGAAACAAGAAAAAGAACTGTAATGTACGAAGAGAAGTTAAGAAAGCTGGAAGAGGGTGATATAAGAAAAGAAGTTTGGAGGAAAAGAATATTTAGCATAGGGAGAGAAATAAAATACGATAAAGAAAGGAGGGAGACTTTAAAGCAATTGAGTCTGAGTCAGGAGCAAATGAAAGATTGGGCTGATATGGGACTAAACGTTGGAATGATGGTGAGAGAAAGATGCAGAGATAAAATAAGGGGGGAGGATCTTAGAAGTATTCATAATTCGGAGTACGCCAGAGGTTTGAACATAATTTTATGGGATGAGTGGCAGAGCGACTGGTTTCCTTAATATTTGGTAAATAGAAAGGAGATAAGTCTTTATGCAAGATTTAGAATGGGTAATGAGTGTAATGAATGTAAGTATTGGTTGAAAGAGGAGGATAGGTTGTGCAGAATATGTGGGAGGGAAAGGGAATCTATATCACATGTATTGGGTAAATGTAATATGAATAAAACAGTAGATGAATGTAAGGAAATGCTAAAAGGAAGTATTATTAAAAATAATAGACTAAAAGAGATAAAAAATATGAGAAACAAATAATAACTAGAAAGAGAACAAAACTCTGATAAGGGAGTTTCTATGGTAAGAATGGCAAGGGGATAGGGTGCCGGGATATTTAAGAGAAGGGAAAGGGGGGAGATTAAGGAAGACGGTCAATGGAAGCATATGTGGAATAGTTGAATGAGGAAGGAAGTAAGGAGCGTATTAAAGGAAATTTTGTGAAGAAGGAAGCGGTGAAAATGAAGTAACAGAGAAGGGGAGTTTTAAGAAAAGACCCAGTTGGGTTGTAAAGCCTTTATAGAAAATAATTAAATAATTATATTGGGGATTACTGGGAAGTGATTTGCATTGGAGCGGGTTTAAAGGGAGGTAGAAATGACCTTATGGTTCTTTATAGGTAATTTTTGATGGATGCAATTTGTTTTGTTTTTTTAAATACACGTATTTACGTATCCACAGTACTTCTTATTTACGTTTTCGAAATGTCCTTTCTACCACTTTTATTGAAATCTTTTAAAAAACAATTGTTTAAAATGTACCGTTTATTTATACATACCTTTTCAATTTCTCTTTCCTTTGCCTTTCCTCTTTTTAATGACACTTGATTTCACTTTTTCACATATTTTAATAATTTTTATTCATAAACCGAGTCAATAATTTGTGTAATCCTTTCAAACAATTTTAAATGTAATATAATATTTGCCGAAACATGCATATTATCATATATTATATATATATTCCCTTCGACGACAGCATGTAGGTAAATTTTTTCTACAATTATAATCAAAACATTAATTATGGTAGTCATTTTAATTGTAAATCTGTTTTAAATCGAAAGATTCTTTACTTATGCAACCCATCGTTCTCCTTATTAAATTTTTAAATTTCTAAAAACCCTTGGCGCCATCTCTTGTCGTTCACCTCGTTCGATTTTTATTTTCCAGAACCCCTGGCGCCCCCGCTCTTTAAAGTGAAAATGCCAAACTTGAGTGTTACTATAAGCACTATAAAAATAAAAAACAATTTTTAACTAAAAAAACGTCAATAGACTCACCTTTTTAAAAAAGATGTTTATCTGTAACAAACACTGACAAATGTCATTTCAGATGGAAACAAAATGGCGGACGAGCGTATCTATCTTTCTAGTGCTTTAGTTACTACTAACCATAGATTAGAGAAGGTTTATAGATGGATCACTCGAGCATTCGAGTTTCATTGCTGCATTAACTTTGTTAATAGTTTTATTTATTTTGTTTTTCTTAATTTCCATGAAACAATAAAAATTTTGGTTTTTTTGAAATGGGCCTTAAATTTTGCTTCAGTAAGAAAGATGCGAAGGCCCCTCAACTATATTGCAATGAAATAATTTAAAAAATAGATTAGATTATAGATTATTTATTATTATGGGCATAATATTTCAATTTAAAATTATAAATATGAAAAAGTTATAATGTAACATGTAATAACCCTTTAACAAAAAGAAAATTTTTGTTTTCTTTACGAATATGGGTTAAAACATGTCAAATTATAACTTCAGTAACAAAATGCGAGGGAGTAACAACAAAAATAAAAACAAAAAACTACATTAAGATTATTTATTATATGGGACAAATAAAGTTATACAATTTACGATTATAAATAAGAAAATTAATAGAAATTACAAATTTACATACAAATATAACAACTACACAAATAATTAATTGGTGTTTCACGTTTTACGTTATCCTTTACTTCAGGTTAAAGTTGTTTTGGTGATATGCAATGTTTTATAAATTAAAGGTCAATACGTCTGAAAATATAAAACAAACCATTTTGAGACCTGCCTATTCTATTGATAAATAAATATACTGTAATTATTTTCTATGTAATATTTTTATAAAACCAATCGTATAGTAAGGAAACACTTACCGAAAGTATTGGGCAAGGAACTGTTTCTTTGTATTAATTTGTGTCTGCATACCTTTTCCATTTGTGTATTCTTTCCTTTTTTTTTCGAATGATAATGAGTATAAGGTTTTCACATATTTTACTTTTTAAATCGAAATAATATTTGCCGGCACCCGGCACACTTGCACTTATATTTACGTTCGTACGGATTTCCCCCTAGACAAATAGATAGCCAGCTTGAACTTGGCTGCAAATGTGCTGCCATCTGGTCAGTGTGTCCAAAAGGTCATTCGGCAATTAGCCACTTAAAACTAATAATATACAGGAATTTCTGCTGCTTCTGCAATTTTGAAATTTATACGAGCGTATAGGGTTTTACTTATTTTTCTTTTAAATTTAAACAAAAAAAAAAAACGGTGAAATCCAAAATTATTTATTTGTATATAAAATCATACAGCATTTGAGCATCTTAGCGATAATAATAAACTCAATATTTACTTAAACACAAATAGTAAACAATACAATAAAGATAGTTAAAATTAAAATTTAAACACATAACTTTCACAAACATTACTAAAAGGAAAATACCAGTAAATTAAAAATAAAAAGTCCACATGAAGTTTTGGCACAACTACTAAACAATAAACTGGAGAATAATATCACTTTATCAACGACCTGTCGAATGCAGTATGTTGGTTTACTTCTCTTAAAAAAACAACTAAATCGTTTTTAAAAACTTATCAGTAGGTGATATTAGACTTTGGAAACGTAAGAATTTAGAGGGGAATTACGAATCAAAGCAAACAGACGAAAATAAATCGCATACATAGACAATTTTACTTAAGCGTAATCTACTCATAATAATTCGAAATAGCAATTTTCGGTCTATCGGTCGCTACTTAACCGGTTAACTTCCGAAGCTTTTTAAAATGACTCGTACTGGACATACTTACCAGGTGGCAGGCTAGTTCAACATCCCACACACTGGATTTCCCCATTAGCCTCAAACACCTAGCTGTAACAGCATTCTTTATTAGGCAACCCACTCTACGACCTTTAAATCGCCATCTATTACGTGGGCACTCAACTATTTCACAAAATGACATACTGAACACCCGATGCTAGTGATGGGCGCTATCGATAGTTTTTACTATCGATAGTAGCTATCGATAGTTGAATAACTATCGAATAATTCATTCGATAGTTTTTATTCGTTAGCGTATTTTTTCAATTACACGATAGTCAGGCAGCAGACGGTTAGCTCGATCACTAACCTACAAATATACGAACATATAGATATACTTACCGACCAATATACGATTCGTATGTTAGTATAGATAAAAAAACAGGTTATGCTGAAAATAATAAATAACCTCGACTTAAAACATGGTTTCTAATAGATCTTATTACTTTGATAAAATTTTTATTTACTTAGGCGATCTTTTTGTATTGTTATTGAACACTTATTTAATTTTTTTTTTTGGGTAATTATAAGTACGCAGTACAAACATATAGTAAGTATTTATGACTCAAATCCTAAGTACACTAATTTAAAAATTATTAATGATTAATTTGCATTTTATTTTTCCTCATATTTAACTAGTATAAATTGGCGCCATAGAAAATTATGTTTTTAAAGTATGTATGTATGTGTAGATACCGTCTAATAATTTCGAATTGTTTATATTATTCGGCTCTGCTACGAGGAAGTAGCGAAGTAGTAGCCAATGCGCAAACGTATCATTTACCCATTCCTACCACGACTCCAACGTTCAGTTCGATAGTTGGAAAGTATTCGAATGAAAAAAGTAACTGCTAGTTACTAGTTATTCAGTAACTACATTCGATGTATAGAAGTTACTACTATCGATAGTGATTTTCATTCATTAAGAAAAACTATTCGATAGTTACTATCGATAGTAAAAACTATCGAATAGTTCGATAGTTTTTATTCGATAGTGCCCATCACTACCCGATGCTACTAACCTAACTGACTCTGACTATGCGCATCTATAGTTACCGTTATCATTGTTGCTCCTATGAAATTATTACTTAAATAGTTTATAGATAAAGGTATTTTATTATTATTCAATTTGTGTTGCTGTTGTCGAATCAAGAACGAAAAAATTATGACAATTAGAAATTGTTAGAAAAAGAACGGACATTTTTCGACCGCATTCTATGGGAGTAGATGTTTCAAATTCGTAGCGTGGATTGGTGGACATGACAATTCAATTTAATTCTAAGCATAGGCGTAACATACATGGAACACTTACTGGGCGTAAAAATATTATTAATTAAAAAAAAAGCCTAAAGTAATCATAACCTAACCTTTAATACATGCAGTTCATAAAAAAAATTTATATTATCTTACGGAACTAATTTAAATTCTCATTGCGTGTTTATTGATGTTTATTTTACCTAACATACAAAAACAAAAAATTGTATTGTACTAGAATTGAATCCGGGCCACTGAATCTACCACTGAAATCAACATAGGCATCTTCAGAAGACATAAAGTGGAAAATGTAAAAATATTATTATTCTTTTTATAAATATGGATATGTATGACGAGGAACTGAAAAGACAACATTTACTTCTTCCATGTAATGGTGGTTATTTCATACACACTGTTACCATTTATTGCATTTTCAATTTTATCCTCGAGCTAAAAACATTTTTGGATGGTGTTCAATAAAATTACCCTATCATCTCTTTATCCATTTCTCATTCCCTTCGTTTGAGGGAGGATTGATAAATCCAAACATTTATGATCTCCGAAAAGTATACGAACCTAACCTAACCTAATATATGCCTAATATGATTATTATATAACACATACATAATACAGTTTGAAAAGTTTTCAATGGTACTGATTTATACAAAGCACACTAGATCAATCTTTATAAATGTCAATAAGTTATTGACAAATTACTATAAAATATGTTCTTATATACATTCATTTACAAATAACAACGTTAATAACGAGTAAAATAAAAAATTAGTGAGCCCATTGAAAATTCGCGGTGTAACCGTTGGCTGTAAGTATTGCGCGCGCGGTTAGGTACTTGTACATGTATGTGTGTATGTGTCGAAAGCTCTTGTATTGCTTGTATGTAAAACCAGATAGAAAATGTACAAGTGATTGGGATATGGTGTTGTTAGGTTGTTACATTAGTTCGGTTTTTTGCAGTTTCACCTATTAAATAAAATTTTTAGTTTGTACATGTTAATTAGAAACTTTCAAAAAAGTAATCAGAGCACAGATAATTTAATAACATAAATATGTTGTACCGAAAACTGTAAATTTAGGAAAATTCAAAGAACCTTAATTTACTATCTCGACAAGGTAGGTATGTATGTCCGTCTGATCGTTTTACTTTCATGGTTTTTTAAGAACATTGGTGAAATTTTGCAATACTGTTTGATTTTACGGAATTATTAAATAATTTGTGACAATTTCTATTATTTAAATGACAAATTAAAAAATATGTAATTATAATTGATTAGGAATATTGTTCAAAGGTTTAGTTCCTTGTGTCCTTCATAAATGGATGATCTGTTTCAGATTATCGCGAATTTATTAAAATGGTTTCAACGAGGCAAATGTCAGTAATTAGCAATAATGGAAATGAATGCATTGGACAATCAACTTCTGCATCTGGTAGTTCCTCAAGAGCTTCTCGAAACAGTGCATCACACAGCAGTTGTAATAACTCTGATGGTGGTCCTTCTACAAGTAGGGGTAAAGTCATACCTTCACAAAGTATAAATCTTCTTGATTTGCCTCAAGAAGTTATCGAGAAAATCTTGGGATATGTTTCGTTTAAAAATATTTGCCAGTTGAGATTTGTAAGTATTTTTTCACCTCAATCCTATTTATTTTTTATTTTTACAACTAAAAGCAAACATATTTTATATAATTATCCAGGGTTTTCTATTTTAAGTGATTCAAATGTACTTTCTCTTTTTTGTTTAGGTAGTTGTGTAGTTAATTATAATAAAAATAGATTAAGTATACGTACATATAATATTCTTATGCATATAGGATACTGCTAAAATAGTTTCTAAATACTTTCTAAATATGAAATAGTATTTTAAATATTAAAAGTGTGATATAAACAAGCAGCCCTTGCATTTTTATTCAGTTGCTTACATTGTTTTTATAGCATGTTACAACAAAAAGTCTTTCCTTTCAGGACTGATGTAATATAAATTACCATAAAAGGCTTTTTAATTTGTATTGCAAAAGGCTTGAAGCACTTTAACGTACTTGAGACTTTATTGAAATACTTGTAGATACCTCACTTAATTTTTCAAAGTAATTAGTAGGTAGTTCTGATTTATTGTGTTTTAAAATTTAATTAGTCAAAATTACCTTAACTTCTTAAGGGCTTTGGGTTTGAAACCTCTTTGATGTGGACTTTGTCTACTTCTGATACCGATAAACCCTCCAGAATTATAGGAGTATCTGTGTGCAGGATTGGAAACCATAAACCTAATAACTTGCACGTATAAAACATTAATACGTCCTCATTCGTAATTTACATTTTTTTTTTTTTTTGAAATAGTTTAACATATTTACTAAAATTTAAAGTGATTTAACATACCCTAATGATTCTTAAAAAAATAAAACGGGAATAACTAAATCGAAGAATAAATACCAATATTAACAAAATATTTTTTTGAAACTAGTATAAATTAGTTCCTGGCTTTATTATATTATTTATGTGTAGGTGTGTCGTGCAATGGACCGAACATGCGGTCACGTGTTGAATTCAACGTTTCAACGGTTGCAGACTCAGATGTTGCAGCGTTTCCAAAACATTAAGGCGAAAATGCCTCGACGAGAGTCGGCAAGAAGGAACCACCATTTGGCATGTGAAAGTGATATAATTGAAACGCTGCATATGCGATTAACGTTACTACAAATGGCATTTGGAAAACATATTGAAAGAAAACACTGTTGCTTTTTCCCTGGAGAAATACTCGATGAAGTGTATAATATTTTGCATTACATAAAAGTGACACCGAAATTGGCTAGACCTTACAAGGTTACCGACGAACTATTTGATCTTTCTACGATGGCTATGGAGTATTTTAAGGAGAAAATTGAGCCGGATTTACCAGAAATTGCTTACTTTGGAACGGAGTTTTTAGATTTTACAAGCACGTTTTCCTGTAAGTATCCGTTATTTTTATTATATCTGAATTTAAAGTGAATAAAACATACTGATGTAAGTTTTAAGAAATTTTAGTATATGTATCACTACTTTAATGTCTTGTTATAACAAAACTTTATTCGAGTGAAGATTTTATTCATTGTGAATATGTTTCAACATCTTACTACAACAATCAACACTACATTTCATGATTTTGAATTAAAATAGAACTATGATATTTAACAATGTTAATTTTTAATATTTCTATGATACCATAAAACTGACATTCTTTATTCGTTTTTAAGCGGCAGGTACAGGTAAATATTTGCCACTGGACTCTTCTCCATTGGGCCCAGAAGAACCGAAAGAATCAGACCAGATACCTAATGTTCTTGGATCGGAAGATTTGGTCGAACCGATGCCGCAATCCAATATGGTATTACGGAAACGTATACGTAAAATTAAACAAGGCATGAAACGATACAGCAGTCAGCTGACTTTGCTCAAACAAGATCTCAAATCGTGTAAGCGCAAGACTGCCGAACAACAAAATCAAATTTCGGAACAGCAAAAGCAACTGGCCGAACAACAAAAGCAAACCCTCGAGTATGCAGCCCGTTTAGACGAATACGACAAAAAAAACGAGGAAATATCGCGCAAGTTCAGTACATTGTTACAAGAATTGAATAAATGCAAGACGGAATTGCAATATTGGAGGTCTAAGTCACCGGCTGCGCTTCCTTTTTGCAGTAGTTGCGGTACCGTCGTAACACCCCCAGCGGAAGAAATTCAGGCGTTGGTGAATCAAGGCATAATACCTGAAGGTTTGGCGCTGCAACCGTTGCAATCTAGCGATGTAGTAGGTCCTGTTGCTAGTTGCAGCGTTTTAACATCGACAGAAGGGGAAGAACGAACAGATGAAAAAAGAGTAAACGTGTTAGACCTTAATTTCGAATCACCTCTTAGTCCAATAATGGCGGTAAAAGGTACGAAGCGGAAATTCAATAAGACAAAAGATACGCCTCCTTCTCTTCCTTCTGTTTCTACGTCGTCTTCATCCAGCTCGTTGACAGTGTCAAATGCAAAACGAGCGCGGCATGGTCTCGGTTTTCGCGGTAAACGCACTAAAATCTGAAACGGTAGGGTTAATAGTAAGTCATCGTCACCATTCACTTCTTTCTATTTTATTTTTGTATTTATGGAATTAGCTATTTTGCAAAGTAGCACTAACGTGTTGTACTACTAATTATTATACATATGTGATATGTCAGTGTTGGTTAGTTGTTTGTTCTTTTTATGAGAGGAAAAACGCTACATAGGACTGGTGATTGATCTCCACGCAGTAGAGAAAGACGGCAAATCGCTGTAATCGTAACTTTGACATTATATTCATTCGTTTATTAAAATCCAGGTAGAAGCAATTAAATGATTAATTTTCGGACTTAGGTTATTATAAAGATGGCAGAAATTGTTTAGAATGACATGCTTCTCTCTTGAACTTAAGCATATGTATAATAATTTGATCCTTTACAAATTTTAACGAAACATAATTTTACTATTAGACTATTTAATCGTATTTATTTTATTGATTAATTAATTGACTGATAATAAAGTACTTGCATCAATATTTTCATTCACTAAAATATAAAAAATTAATATACTTCTTAAAAACATTTTTTTTGACTGAAAAGAAGTATTTCATGTCATTTCTAAGTTATTATTTTTTAATGAAGTTTTGATATATTTAAATTAAATTGTAAGACAGTTGAGGCCATCTTTCTCATGTCTAGAAACTATTTTAATTTTGGTTTAACGTCCACTACTCAAATAGACCGTACAATTAATTGTTACTAATAGCTTACGTAAGTTTCAAAATCACTTTAATATCGTAGTGCAGTACTGAATATAGAAACGTAATATTCAATTTTACACGGACATTTCCAAGAGTTAAATTTTTCTATATATCTGTATTTTTAAATATATTTTATTCATTAGTTTTTATAAATGTGCTTTTTTATAGTAGTTTGGGGTTTTCGTGATATTTAAAGATGTTTGGTTAAGACACCCTTAACTAAATATTTTTAAAGCAAAAATTTTATGCTGAAAAAGCATTATACCAAGGATCAAACGTCGGTTTAGTTTTTTAAACATAAACTTTTTAAATCCATTTTAGCTTTGATTAAACACAGTTACTAAAGTAATAATTAAGGGAAGCAATGAAGATGTTACTAAAATATTTTATTTATTTATATAGAAAAAGATCTCTTGGAATCGTTAATACTCGTGCATTTCAATGTGCATGTAGAATGAAGTGCTTTTGCTGTACAGACTAGTAATGGCTAATTTAGTGCATTGTGCTTAATTTATGTCCCATATTAGAATGTTTATTACATCTCATTTTGAGAATTTTCACTCTAGCTGTTTCGTTTTTAGTTTATTATTTTTGAGTAGCTGCTATTATCAGATGGTTCCAAACTAAAATGCTTCGGTTTAAATAATGATTTTGTAAGTGTATTTAACTTATCATTTTGGACTGGAAAACGTCTGGTTTTCAAGTAATAGACAATTTATGTGTAATCCATCATTTTCAAAGTAATTTATAATTTAATGGCTTTAACTATACTTTAATCGTCTTTGTAGTTTTTCAAAATTCTGTACATTACAGTTTAGCACATTGTCAAAATTCTGTTTTTAATTACTCTGTGTTCAATTTAATTGCTTAAATTCCCAAAATATCAAAGTACTGTTTGTACAAAAGTCAAATAATTATTTAGACCAGTTCCACCGGTATAAATCATCCATATCTGAATATTGTTTCCAAATAAGAATAATTTCATTGCGTTTATTAGCCGTAACTACTCATATATTTTACAAGAAGCAAATATTTTTTCGTTAAACGAAATTTAAAAAAATTAGTTTCAATTTAATCAATCGTTTAAGATATGAAATAAGATTGGAGGTGATTGTAAGATAACGAAAATTTTATTTTGTGTTAAAGTAAATCAAATAATCTTATTTAGAAATAGTATATCGGTAGCAAAATAATACGACATAATAAATAAGGGTGGACGAAAGTCTATAGTCCTTCGTGATGTACTAAATGTGCTGGGTTATAAAGAAAATTGATGAATACTTGTAGACTTGAAAGCATTGCATCTACCAAGAAAATGGTAATGGGAAGTCATAGGTCACACTTCTTTGGTAGACGAAATTCTATAGAAAAGTGACTTACTAAAAAATAGTACGCTTAATACAACACTTAGGTCATTGAAACTGCCCAGTCACAGATACTTATGGAGTTTTAGTCTTTATAATCAAATAAGTAATTATCAGCCTTTGTTTGTAATTTATTGCCAAAAATAATATAAACATTTTAATTGACTTAAAAACTACATATCAAAGATAGAGAAAACAAAACTTTAATGTTATGTTGTAAGCTGTTGCTCTTATGGTTAGTAATTTAATGTTTTTTCTTCAAACTCAAAGTAACACTTAATATTTTTTTACGCGTAACAATTCAAATGTTCTAAAGCACAATTATAAGTGATAATATCGACCAATAAGTGGGATATTTTTTGCACCTTTAAATTAATCTGATTTAGAGGCTTTTGTTTACACCTGATCTCATTTTGAAAGAATACTTTACAGTTTTTAATATTAACTAATATGTATCTTTCTAATATAAATATTTTATGACCTTGTGCCTAACCAATGATGTTTTAATATTATTTTCGTTTCTTTGTGTTTTCCTTGAATTATAATAAAATACGTTGAACAAACTGGAATTACCCTCCCCTTCCCCATTTTATCAAATGTATTATGTAAAAAGAAAGAATTTAAAGTAAAAATATGAGTGTGAAAATAGAACATACATATGTGTAAGATGTTTAAAATATCCCTACAAAAACTTTAACTGCACACAGCTAACTCCATAATTTGGATGTTAAAGAATTACTGAAAGTGTTATTTTTTCAAGGATGTAATTAAATATATGATTAGTGTTTAAAACCGAAACTAACGATAACTTACGATCAGTAGATTAGTAGTCAGAGTGTTTGTAAATATTTACGATATTCATTTATTATATTTATTTTAATAAGCCAGTTAGTTCAATTCTTAATGTTTATTTAGTAAAATTTTAATTTATGTGACAGCCATAACTTTACTAATAATTTAATTAATTGGGTACTAATTGCAATTTGAAAATTATTTTTTATTGATGTTTAAAGTGGCCTTTTATTTAGTTGAATTATTTGTTAGATAGGTAAATTTATGCGTAAGACATTACAAAATATCTAATAATATAAATAGTAAAGATTCGTCTATTTTGCGATACGAACTAATGCGATTTTATTATACATACATACTTTGCATTAAAAATTGAAATTAAAATAGAATCATATATATTAATACTGCATAATTTCTTATTCATATCGGTTACAACAAAACTTAAAGGCGTGACAATATTTATACCAATATGTAATTATTCTGTAACAGAAAACAATTTTAGATTAATACAAACAAATTTATTCAATGGTTAGTTTTTATCCTCTCCTTTATCGGAAGTAAAAAGTGATATAAACAATGAAATTGTAAAACATTAGTTAGTAATTCTGTTTCTACAAGATTTTTATTGATTAATAGGTAAAATGAAATTAGGTTACTGTTACTTCGTTTAAAGCGACGAACCGGTTTTAGCGAAGTAGACCTATTCTCAGGTTTTTAACTAATTCAATGATAAATAAGAATTAACATTTTTTGTGACATGGACGAAACAAGGCTCTATTATTAATCTTAAATGTGCTTCGGACTGTTATTGTCACGTTTTATGACCATATTTTATTTCTGCAGTGTCCCTATCTTCAGTAATAATCAGCCAGCAAATTAGCACTTCATTTAGGTGGATATCCGTTTTTCATTGCAGAAATGTTTTCATGGGACTGTTTCTCATATTATATTAGTCGCCTACTGTTTCTAAATTTTCGGGAATGAAATCAAAATGAAAATTTTGAGAGGTAATTTATATCTTATAATTCATTAAATAGTTCACTCACAGTATCTATGTAATTGTCAGCTGGCACTTTTCTAAAAAAAATTGTAACAATTGATTTAACAGTCCTTATTCAAAACTCGTAATTCAGTTTAATTTAATACTCAAACATTTCATCTGTTTTTGTTCTTCCTGTTACAGGCTCACAATACGCTCTCATTACTTTTTACTTCACTGATTGCTTTAACAAAATTCATCATCAATCCAATCGGGATCAACTAGTGATCATTAGTAACATTTTAATTTCGAGGAAAATAATAGTATATACGACATTACTTTTAAAGTGCCACTTATTATCAATTCATTTATTAGGTATAACGAATATATTCTACGAAAAAAAGTCGCTTGTTTTCGTAGTATTCCTTCATACGAAATCCATGAAGATGGATATTTATTATCGATGCCAACTAATACCTTTAAATTGAAAATAATGAGTTTTTTGTCATTTTCGGTAAAAAGTAATGTTTATGTCACTGTAGAGAAGATTTCATCCTTTTAATGTGGAAAGTTTTGACATTTTTATAGATTTTATCCCGAACTAATAGTCCGCCCTGTGAAGTCAGACAGGGTGTGTGCGTGTTGGATTTCAGGGAACCAAAATACATCATAAGAGACATCTAAAAAGAATAAAACTTAGAGAGAGTTGGTGGTGTATTCGTTGTGAAACATAATTAATTTAATAAAATAAGAAATGAATACAAAAACACTTTTGGATAAGATTCACTAATATATTTTTAAATTTCTTAACAAATTTGTTTCGTATTGTATTACAATTTCATGTATCTTTTGAAAATGACGTAACTGTCGAAACAAATTTGTTAAGAAATTTAAAAATATATTAGTGAATCTTATCCAAAAGTGTTTTTGTATTCATTTCTTATTTTCTAAAAAGAATGTCATGTCACGACTTCAGTTTGAATACCAACCGCCTTAAACGACGATATTCATTAATTTAATTCATAAATCGTTCGATTAAAATGGCACGGCAAGCGTTTTAAAAAGAAAAGGCAAGACAAAGTTTAAATAAATCAGCTCGGTTAGTGGTCACCCTGTTAGTCCTGTTGCTGGTTCCCGATCAAGTAATACAAAAAGAAAATTATAAGGAAATGTTAAAGTAGTACAACCTAGAATTTAAAAGTTTTGATGTAGAGAACAATACAATTTACTTTGCCATATTCCTGCCGTTTATTGTAATATAAGCAGAGAAAGCTTAAATTGATATAAGCAATCGCACGTTCTTGCGGCCTTTTAAAAACTGAATTTCAACCTAGAATTACCGACAATATCCTGCAGTGTTACTGAAGATTAATGAGCGTATTAATTAATTTTTTTGATACGGAAACTTAAGGACTTCAAATGAATGTTCGATAAATCGAAAGAAAGACAACATTTAACCACAGTATATTTCTAAGCAGTATGGACATAACGCAATTTTCGCGTAGCGTATTTTTAATACGCATGCGTTACAAGGATCCACTTTCAAAATGTCGTCGACAAAACAGCTGTTCCTCACGTTTACAAATATTGAATTATTTAAGGCAATTTAAGGTTAGAAAAGTTGCGAAGCAGTATTTGGTGTTACGTGTTACCTTGTTTTTCAAAATGAATGCGAAAAAAGCCAGCAGATGGTGTGCAGCTTCAAAGTGTAATGAATCTTTAATAAACAGTTTTCACTTTTCTGTGTGTTGTTTTATTTCTTTTCAATTTTAATACAGTCGTTTTCTTTCATATTACACATCGATCGATATTTGCTAAACAAAGCAATAATTTTTTACTCTCCATTGCCATTATCGCAATCATATTGCAAGCTTGGTTCGTTTCTACTTTGACATCTATTTAAATTCCCGCTTAAAAAGGATCCACTTTTAACATGGCGGACCCCTCTCAAGGTCACAGAAACGCGCTACGCGAAAATCAAAGGAACCGACAGTTATGTCCCTACTGCTTAGACGTATACTGTGATTTAACCGTGAGCGAATAATGGGTTGTTTAAATTTTATTTTATGAGAAAATATAAGAATTATGAATACTCTTACATTTTAAATTTATTAGTTAAGTTAGGGCTGTATGAGGTAAATGCAATGTCAAACAAATACAACATTACGAATTACACGCTACGACCTAAATATAAAGCGACTGCGCACTTGTGCATTGCGCAATGTGCTTCCTGCCGTATCTCCTGTCTGTAGTCTTCTTGGCAAAAAAGTTTTGATGCCAAAATTGAAACGGACGCAGTGAAGAAAATTGGAAATTGTGTGGTGTTTAATTTATTTGTGTTTTTGAAAACATAGAAGAGTTATTTGTTACGCTTATGAATGTAAATGTCGCACTGTAAGAAAAAAAGCAGAAATCAAATTTCACAGGACAAAATAATTGATTATGTATATTTTTGTTGAGTAAAGAAATTCACGTTTAATTTGTTGGCGGCTAATATATAACTGAAAATATCCACGTACATAATTTAGTAAAAAGAACAATAATGTTTAATATTTTTTTTGTTGGAATGATTAGTTTTCTCAAGAAAAACTACTTTAAGTAATTCTAATAGAAATAGGTGAGAAGCAATTGTTGACCACCAATTTCCATTGGCGGCGTCACATTTAACTATATGTACGTAGTTAGAATATATTATAATTAGAAACAAATACTGTTAAAATTTTAATACAATAAGTTTAAAAACAGATGTTTTCTGAAATAAAATTTTTATTTCATTTCAATGATACACCACTATTTACTGATGACCTATTATTTTTCTTCGATATGGATATGGTCTATGGTCGTATATCATGTTTATGTTTATTTATATCTGACGTAAAAATCCAGAAATATATTTTTAAGTACAACAGTATAGCCACAGTATAATTCTAAGCAGTAGGGACATAACTGTCGGTTCCTTTGATTTTCGCGTAGCGCGTTTCTGTGACCTTGAGAGGGGTCCGCCATGTTAAAAGTGGATCCTTTTTAAGCGGGAATTTAAATAGATGTCAAAGTGCAAACGAACCAAGCTTGCAATATGATTGCGATAATGGCAATGGAGAGTACAAAATTATTGCTTTGTTTAGCAAATATCGATCGATGTGTAATATGAAAGAAAACGACTGTATTAAAATTGAGAAGAAATAAAACAACACACAGAAAAGTAAAAACTGTTTATTAAAGATTCATTACACTTTGAAGCTGCACACCATCTGCTGCCTTTTTTCGCATTCATTTTGAAAAACAAGGTAACACGTAACACCAAATATTGCTTCGCAACTTTTCTAACCTTAAATTGCCTTAAATAATTCAATATTTGTAAACGTGAGGAACAGCTGTTTTGTCGACGACATTTTGAAAGTGGATCCTTGTAACGCATGCGTATTAAAAATACGCTACGCGAAAATTGCGTTATGTCCCTACTGCTTAGAAGTATACTGTGGTATAGCCGAGTATAGCGATCCTTCAAAATAGCAACAGCTACAAACTACAATTAGATAGCCACAGATTGACCTCTTAAATCAACTAAAGATGATATTGTGATAAAAGTAATGATAAAACCGTTTAAATAACTATTTTTAATAATTTTATTTAATGCAGGTTTTTAGTAACCTAAAAAAAGTAATAATAACTAAAATTTACTGCACCAAAACAATAAACAGGCACAATAACGTAATCAGTTGTATTATTATTTATGTTAGAAATGGCGCAGCAGTTAACCTTATTTGCGAGATAAATAAAAAAATGTTTAACAGTTTGGCTGAGTGATGCTTCCAATGAAAAATATTATTTTTAAGAGGTGATAATTTAAACGTGCAGAAATATATTTTTTAAAGATAACACATGGCTTAGTAATTATCAGTCTTTCATTATAAAATATTTTATTATGGACAAATCTATTTCTGTTAGCAGTAACGATTTCAATTATGGTAAGTAAATAGTACATATAAATCGTTTAAAAAATATTAATCTGAATTTTTGTGAAGGCCAAAGGATCGACGGACGTATTAAAAGTGAAACAAACAGTCCACTTTCTCGGGAACAACTTAATAAAAGAAGCAGCAGTTTAGGAAATATAAGAAGTTCAAGTGCTTCGACACACAATACAGGTTTTTACGAAAATATCTTGGCGTTATATTTTCTTAGCATTTTATTTACAGCAGATGAGGAAGATGAAATTGAAAACAAGACCTCACCATTGAGTTATAAAGAAAGAAGAAGAGAGGCCCATACACAGGCTGAACAAAAACGAAGAGATGCCATCAAAAAAGGTTATGACACTTTACAAGAATTAGTGCCTACATGTCAACAAACTGATTCTTCAGGTATGTAAGTTGATGTTAAAGTTTGTAATGTATATTTTGCATTTGTCATTTGAAATTAAGGTTAGATTCCAAATTTATTTTGCATTTGGTTTAAAATAGTGACAATGAAACTATATTTAATTAATTTATGTGCTGTTATAGTTTCATTTTTTGTCGGTTTTACATTGTAAGTACTTATCGATTTACTTTATTAATAAGTAATTAAAGTAAAACTTTCATACTGCATCTTTTTTGAAAACAGTTTTTTTCTTTTGGAAATAAATATTGGTAGTATTTATAAACACATTATGTATAATATAAATAGTAAGAACAGGCAACAAAAGCAGCTTAATAGTTGTATTGGGTGGACTTTCGAAAGGCGGTCACTTCTAAATGGCGCCAAAATTTTCTTGGAGATTCCTCTCGACGCCCTAATTACTTCTTTAGGTCTTTTATAGCTGTAACTCTGTATATTGTTATATTTTTTATATTATAATCATGTTCTATCAATTGATTTTTTGTCGTGTAGCTATAACCGAGGATTTATCTAAATTCAAGTTCACTCCGGTATTGAGCAGGCATTCATAAATGTTATTTAAATCATTTTGCAGTACATTTTTTACTTTTTCAAAGGATACAAATTAAGCAAAGCTACAGTACTCCAGAAGTCAATAGATTACATTCAGTACCTTCATCAGCAGAAGAAGAAACAAGAAGAGGAGAGGAACGCCTTAAGAAAGGAGGTGGTGGCTCTTCAGATAATGCAGACTAATTATGAGCAAATTGTGAGAGCTCAACAGGCCCAACCTGGTCAGACAGAAATGCGGGTTTCTGATGAAGTCAAATTTTCAGTGGTAAGGTTATAATTGATTATAGTACACTCAATAATGCTAAAAACACATAAAAAAACTGTGAATTATGTGAACAGAACATTAATTACTCTCAGCATCAAAGCATCTAAGTCGAATTTTAGCTTATCGGCCTTAAAAATCAATATTTCGCCGTTGCTGTAAATCCCAGATATATCTAGTAATTTTCCAGTCGTATTAGCTGAAGAGATGTCGTTTTATTCGTGTAATTCTTTTCATTATTGTTATAATATGGAACATCGGAATCTGTTGACCATCCCTATTTTACTCAAAAAGTTAGTTCTAAATTAACAAACGGCCCCTCTTTATGACCAGTACAGTGTCATTTTAAAAAGTTGTCTTAGAATCGTTAAGATTTAATGCAAACCTGTTAAAAATGTTTGTCTAATATGTATTAGGAATCGTTAATACTAAAGTAGTAAGCAATAACTATACATATTTAGAGTTACTCATTTTTTTAAAATCATTAGTTTCAATTTGAAAACATCAAAATTGCAAATTCATAATAAACAAAAATTAATTAATTGATAATGGGAGTAGTTAATATACTTCGATTCATTATGAAACATTTTAGTTATCATCTTATTTCAGAATGGCCCCTATACAAAATTTCTTCTTAGAGCGAAAAAATGTGCCTTTTTCTGTTTTAATTCGCTTAATCTCTTAAACCGCCCAATAAAAGCAAATTCAAATTTACAAAAGTGTCCAAGAGCGATAGCTTTATCCCTTCAAGAGTAATATGTAGTAAGAAACTCGAACTTTTTGCTAACAATTCCATGCCCTAAAATCTACCATATTAATACATATACATGATAAGTCATTTAAAACGAGCCAGAGAGCTTCTTGAGTAGAATAGTTCAAAGTTTGAAAAATACTTCGAACTGATAAACTTATTTTTGAAGGGGGGCATCTTTTAATACAAAAACGGTGATCACACCATTTCACTCCTCTTCTCATCGACGAATACAACCAAATTTTACATAAGGAAAATGGATCATGACATACATTCTAGATACAGCATAAAAATAAATAGAAAGTTATAACGATTAATAACTAATAAAGATTACATTGCGCTTTAATTTACATAAAACAAACAGTTATTTCTAATAATAAAAAGATTAGAAAAACTTGTTTTTTTATTTATTTATTTATTTATCATAATTAAACGGGCTACAGCCCTTGTACAAAGTATTAACAATATAAAGAAAATAGAGAACTGATAAAAATTCACGCCCAAACTAATAAATACTCAAATTGTGCCCATCAACTTCCATACAACTGTATTGTTTAGTATTATTAGGTACCCTAAATTTTTGATTTTAAATACCCTCATAAAGAGAATCTAAATAAAAGAGAGAGGCCTCTTTGGCTGGACATTCTTAAACATCTTTTCTTTGTTTTTTTCAATTGGCAATTGTGACGTACACAATGAAAACAAAAAATCGCAGGATACATCATTTAAAATGAATTTCATATTACTCAAGACCAACAAAATGTTTACTTTTGATTAACTGTTTTTGACATGTAGTTGGCCATTTTGTGAATCACGGTTTTTAATTTAATTTTACTTAATAAATAAACCATTTTTAATATTTAAAATAACTTTTTGTGTCATATAAATTGAGCCGTAGTTTATTCTTTAGAATTGAATATTTTGAAAATAAATCGTTATAACGTGTCAAATTATTTTTGTGTTGACTGGAAAAAAGAAATCTATGAATGGCGTATCGCACGACCCATGTTCCCTATGTATGATTGATATGAATACCGTTTTTGTATTAAAAAATGGCCCCTCTAAAACTAAGTTTATCTGTTCGAGGGAATTTGAACTTTTCTACTCATGGTGTAATGTTAGTTGCTGAATTCACTTATTTTAATAATTTTCACGTTTTTGTTTTAATTTGCTTAGTGAATATATTTTATTATAAAGTTTCAGTTAATAATGGAGCAGCTTTTCGTCACGTTTAGTAGTGTGTCTGTAAGTAATTTTCGGGAATTATCTGCTGGAGTTTTCAGTTGGTTAGAGGAGTACTGTAAGCCACAAACTCTCAAAGATACAGTTTTTCGCGTCTTACAAAGACACAACAAAGATTATAGTCAACAACAACGCGATCTTCAAACTAATTAACCAAAGAAGGTAAATAATATTTGGAAAAAAGTGTGTATGCATATAAAATAAATTTGTTAATAAAAATTAAATTTTTATTTTCAGGTGCAAGTTTTCTTGTTGTTTTTTTTTTTCTTATTGTAAATAGTCAAATTGTAGCAGATACAAAAATGAGATGTTAAATATTTTTATATTAAAAATTTTTATTAAACATAATTTTTACTATCCAGTTCTTTAATTCAATTCCTCGATTAATTTTTAATTCATTATCGAAAATCAGATAGTATGAAGATGTTGTAAAAATGCTTTATTATTTATTATCAAATAAAATTTATCACCATAAATATATATTACATAAATAGTTATAATTTACAAACATTTCAGTAACTATAAAATTTACATTGTACATTATATACATAAACTGGCTACAAATAAAACACAATGCCTATGTACAATCACAAAGTTGGGTTTGGTTCTACATAAACTTTTTAATTTACATTAATTTATTTCTACGGCAATAACAGTAACAACACATTGATCTCGATAATTGACTAATTAATTATCTGTTGATGGACATCAAACTCGACTTAAGTCCATTTATTAATACTTTTTTAATGCGTAGTGACATGTGCTGTATTGTACTAGATGTATGATTTTAGATTTAAAAACTAGCGTATATATAATAAGAGTATAAAAATGGCATCCACCAGTGAGTTTTCTAAAAGAATCTTTTTATTGTTCTCTATATTTATTCCATTCAAAAATTAATAACAATTAAACACGATTATTTAGGCATCAAACTTGAAAGTATTTAGCGTTAATGAAACATTTTAATAAATTAATGTACCAATTTTTTATATTATATTATAAATTTGTGCATATTTAATTTTCAGAATCCGAATATTTTCATTTGCTTAATATGAAATATAAGGTTCTTCAAACTTAGTGATATAGGTATTAGACGTTTTAGGAAAACTAAAGGAAATTAGAGGTTTGAAATTTTTGAGTCAAAGGTTATCATGGATGTTCTTTTTAACTAAAATAATTTCAACTAACGGTTATTTATAGTTATACCGGAAGTTGATGCCAACTTTATTATTTTAAGTAGAATGTTTATATTTATGACGAATTCGTATAAAACACAGAGTTTTAAGGTAAGTTTGATAACCGATTTGTAAACCTACGACGAGTAGTTTTTGTGATAATTTAATTTATACAAAAAAATTGCAATTGCCATCCAAACTATAAAAAGTCACAACTTTCACAAAAAATATTTACAGTGTTTAAATTTTGGCCAGTTATGGGTGGTACAGCTAACTTCGTACCAAAACTAAGCTTCACAATTTATTTAGGGCGTTCAGAAAAAAATCCAGTCAACTGTCCAAAAATTAATGAAATTTAGCTATTTTAAGTAAAACTCCAAAATTTTTCAAATAAGGCAGTAGAATAAATCGAAAGAGAATAAAAAGAGGAAGCAAGTGAAATAATCAAATATGACAGGTTTCATTTGAAAATACGAAGTTATTCATGTTTGAAGTTTTTAAACTATACTGTTCCATTTAAAATAATAAAGTAGGCACCAACTTCCGGTATAACTAGCCGTTAGTACTGCTTGATAACTATCTCTAAATTTGCAAACCTCTCACTGCTTTAGTCCCCTAAACCATCTAATGTAGGTACTACCCAATTTAATATAATTGTGTTCCTAAATGTTACGGTTATTATGAACAATAAAAAATAAAAGCAAAAAACTTTCTAGAAAACTAATTGACCTCACTGATCATGATGGTATTTCCATACTTTTATCCATCCTAGTCTTTTGAAGCAGGCATTTTATCTTGGAAAAATTTTTTAATACATAGTAATCTAAGTAGAGTAGGTCTCAGGGAGTAACATATTAAATGACTCAATAAAAAAGTTGCCATTTTTTTAAACAATGTTTAAATTTAGAACTAACAAGGTAATCGAATGCGATAATATGGTCAGTGTAATTTGCACGTTAAAAACCTTTGATTATTATTATTTTTTTAAATCATAACTTCGTTTATTTAACTACTGTTACCATTAATCCTCATAGAAAAATTGGCGTTTATTGCACACAATAAGTAAACCTATGGGAGATTCCGTTTCTTTTTTCACAATTAGCAAATATTTTTTTGTAAACCAGTGTACCTTATCCAATTAACGCGTGTCAAAATTTCGAACAAATTGTAGTTCGTTGATTCAGGAATTATAAAATGCAAGTAAACACTGCTGTTTTACCTGAGGGCCAGGAATAGCACTGGCAGTGGAACAGCAAGTAGCGAAGGAAAATTGAGGCTACTTAAATTAATGTAGCTCGCTCCTTGCTGGTTGCTTCTCCCTTGGTCTCTGCTTTTTCTGACACATAGTAATGTTCTTATGCATTTTGTAATTATTTATACATTTAATCAATTAATCATTAAACACTATTAATGTGTTCAAAAAATTAACCTGCGATAATCAAGTTAAATACAATTGTGCAAAATTATCAAGTTTGACGACGAATATCTTATTGGCTAATCATAACTTTTTTCTAGAAGGCTGATGCTATAAAGGTTAAATAAGTGGAAAAAAATCTTCATTCAAAGGGCTTTCACATTTTTATAGAGAAAATACCTCGCATCGAGACGCTCTCAAATTTATTTTAAGGTTATTACAATTGTTTTACATTTTAGCTCAATGCAGTATTATGGTTAATCTGATGGTTATTTTTGAGATGAACCAAAATTGCAAAGTGTTAAAATTTGGTTTAAAAAAATTGGCATGTTTTGTTGGGGCCATTTTTGATATTTTACTTATCGGCACCTACTTTACTTGGACTACTGTAATTTTTTTGTGCTACTGGGCTATATATATGTACAGCTACGTATTTAGAGTGATTTTTTCAGGAGGTTAAAAGGGAACTGATCAATAAACACAAAATGAGTTGATCCAGACAAACAGTTCTAAAAATCTTTGCTCAAATGCCTACACCAAATGTTGACATGTTCTTATGTTATATTGTGGTAAAAAAAAACTAATGAGATTTTTGTGGTTACATGTTTATGTATGTAGGTATATGTGTAACTTTCTTGTTGAAAGTTTTAATTTGCGAATGATACCGTAATAGCATTTTATGTTTTTCAATCGATTAACATAAAAGGAACAAATGTCGCAGCCGATGCGGTGACACGAGCAGTCTATTAAACATTTTTTCTCTAAAATTATTTTCGATTACTCATTATCGTGTATTTAATATGTTGCAGAAGCAGAAAAGCTACAAAGTACATATTATAATAGTAATTAATTTTAAAATTTGTATTGTGAATACTAAAAAGCTGTTCTGTTATTCAAATAGTACTTATATAGTCGTTAGATGCTTTTATTATTTATTTAATACTGGTGCATATTGGGTTATTTCGCGACAAAAGATTTACCGCGTTGAATGCCAAGCTGTGTTAATAGCATATTATAAAACACAATAATAAAGGTAAAACAGCGATACATATTTGGTTTTCGTGATTTTAATGCAGTAATTGTTTAGATTTTGGGACTGTTATTTGGAGTAAGAAAAAAATGGGCGGATGGAATAGGAATAACCTTATGGATCACTACAAAAGTGGGGCGCAGGTGTAAGAGAACTCCAGCAAATTTCTTACTTATTTAAAAATTGCGTTTAGTCAGTTTCTTTTCCAATATTTGAGTTCTCTTTTATAAAGTCATTCCATTCCCTTCAGTCGTTTCCTTCTACTCCGTCCAACGATCCTTTTCATTTAGTCAATTCGCTTAATTTTTGCAAAAATCGTTATAACAGAAAATAATTTTAGAATGAAAATAGCAAAACAAAATCATTTAATTTTCGAGACAATTTGATTACTTTGCCTTATTGTGACGATTTGATCGATAACAGATGCAGTCTACTAAGTTTTCCAAAACAAGGGAGTTCGAGTTCGATTAAGTATAAAGTAAATACGAGGGAACAATATATTTGGCAACATTGTATAAACTAGTGGCATACCAATGTACACCGGGTGCCGGTAGGGTTATTTTTGCAACTGTTGCAATAGCGGAAGTGTCTTTCCATCCTTTGATAGGTTTTGCTAGTAAACTCCATATCCTTGCAAAGCCATCTTTTGCATTTAAAGCTAATCGGAAAGGTAAAAATGCCCAATGGGCAATCGATTGACTATCTATGACTGCGTAACAAGACGCGACAATATCATTTACTACGATGGTACCGGTGGCCGTTAGAGGAGCGAAAACTCCCCGTTTCATTATCGGCCTGATACTAACAATTTTATCATTAATTAAAGAGTTTTTTTCGTCTATTACTACAAGTTTATCACCAACACGTAATCTTTCCGCAAACACTGTCCTCGTGCTGTTGGAAAACGCGGTTAAAAGCAGATGTGACGGTGTCACTGTTAGAGTCCGACCGTAAACGGTCTCTATTTGTAGGAAAGATCGCCTCTGCATCGGATCCCAATCCAAAAACATTAGCACCTCACTGAACACAAATTGGTTTGTATTTGAATCCCACGATAACACCGATTCCCCTATTCGAAGTTCTGATAACTTGAGACGCCTTCCGTTCGTTGTTACAACCGATGTATCTCCAGAGAAACAACCTCCATATTTGGCAGCTTGAGAAGATTCTGAAACAAGAATAAATATTTCAATTGGTCCATATATTTCTTAAATTTTTATTTTATTTTTACCTATATAGTTTATAATTATTTTCTAACACAATATAACATTATTATTAATCTTAAACGTGCCTCAGAATGTTATTGCATGTTTTATGACGATATTTTGTCTGCAGTATCCCTTACCAATGTTCAGTAATAATTAGCAAGCAAAATTCGTCTTCACTGGGTTAAGAAAAATGAACTCAGTTTGCCCCCAAATTCCGAGTTTTCTTAATTATTATTACGAGTGAACATTTACAAATAAAAATATAAAAAATGAGTGCTTTTTCTATAAAAAATTAAATAATTTATAATGTATAAGAAAATTAAGAAGAGCCGGTACAGATGTAACACTGGTCAATAAAAATTCATTTTTTTGTGACATGGACAACACAAGGTGTTTCTTACGTAAAACTCGTCGAAAAAGACGAAAATTGCCTTACAATTAGATTTTTTCTATAAGAGATAATTGTTTTCCAACACAATATATTGCATTATTATTATTAATCTTAAATAAGCCTCAGAATGTTATTGTCATGTTTTTTAACAATATTTTAATTGCACGATATCCTTTAACAATATTCAGTAATAATTAGCAAGCATATTAGCACCCATTTACGTTAATATCTTTTTCATGGACGAAATATCTTCATGGGGCCGTTTCTCATATTAGTCACTTACTGTATCTATATTTTTGGGAAAGAAGTCGATAAGAGAATCCAGAAGGTGAATTTTGAGAGGCATCGTATACATCTTATTTCTTTATAAGTATTAAGTAGTTTACTCACAGAATTTATCTAATTGTTAGTTGGCTCATTTTTAAGAAAATTTCCAACAACTGATTTAAAAGTGTTCCAAATTCGCAATTTAGTTTCATTTAGCACTCAAATATTTCATCTTTCGTTATTCACCCATTACAGGACAGGCCCACAAATATAGTCTCATTAATTTTTAATTCAATAATTCTTGGAAAATTTTATTTGGATACAAAAATCCTCTTCCATCCGATCCACTGCTTTAACAAAATTCTTTATCAATCCAACCGGAATTAACTAGTTTACTGCGGGAAAATATCTTATTCCCAAGGGAAAATCGATGAAAATGAATTCGCGGAATATTATAAATGCGAAAGTAACTCTGCCTGTATGCTACACAATCTTGCCTAAAATACTGAACCGATTTAAATAAAATTTGGTACAGAGATAGTCTAGAGCATGAGAAAGGACATAGGCTCTTTTTAAAGCGAAAAAAGGGTTGTAAGGGGTTGAAATAGGAAAGTTTGTGCGGAAATTCCGTAATTTTTAAAGATAGAACCTTGAAACTTATTTTTTAGGCTTTTGATTAGATATAAATAAATACGACATTCAATGTTTGTAAAAATTTTACCCTAAAGGGGATAAAATTAGCCGATGAAAGTTTTTGTGTAATGACGTCGTCCTAAAAGCTTACGGCTCAGAAAATTAAAATATTAAGTGTAAAAAGTCATAGAGGTTTTGTTTTTTTGGATTAATAAAAGTAGTTGAATACTAAGCTTTATAAACTACTTTAAGCTATAATTAAACTATATTCATCTGTAATATTATTAATGCGAAAGTAACTCTGTCTGTCTGTGTGTTACGCAATCACGCCCAAACTACTGAACTGATTTAAACGAGAATTTGGTACAGACATAGATAAGTAGATATAAAGCTAGAGGCTTGAAACTTATTTTTTAGGCTTTTGATTAGATATAAATACGACATTTAAAGTTTGTAAAAATTTTACCCTAAAGGGGGCAAAAATAAGGAATGAAAGTTTTTGTGTAATGACGTCGGCAAGAAGGCTTACGGCCCAGAAAATAAAAATATAGAAGAAAAAAATTTTTAATGCTGCCGAAAGTCACTATTCTACGCGGACGAAGTCGTGGCCATAGCTAGTAACGAATATATTCTTAAATAAGTCACATGTTTCTGTACGATTCTTTCACATGAAATCCATTAAGTTTATGGATATTTATTACCGATGCTAATTAATACCGCCTTTAAACTAATTGAAGTTTAGAAAAATCGACGAACAGGAGCCAATCATATACTATATCAAGTTTCTGTTCTATACGTTAAAGAAATCCTTGGCAATACATCGAATTTCCTTCTTATTGAAAACAATGAGAGGTTTTCTTTTCATTTAACGTCATTATGGAGAGGTTTCCTGTAATATGGGTGCTGAAAGTTCTGGCTACGATTTAATGATAATTTGAACTGAATTGTTAAGTTCGCCCTGTGAAATCAGACGGGGCGCGTGTGTGTTACAGGGTAACCATGGGCAATAGAAAAAAATTGTTTTGATTTCAGGATACCAAAATACATTAGAAACTAGAGAATATCATATCACAAATCTTGTGTTTATCAGTGTTATTAATCAAAGCTAAAGAGTATCATCTAGCTTGCACAAACACAATACGATCCGCATGGGCCCCAATGCTTATACATGTGGATGTGGATATGTTAACAATTGTAGATGGAATACCTATAGGTAGATACATGCATTGGAACACATATGTATGTATATATTTATAAATTATATGTATGTACTCGTATATAGAATGGGTGGTTGCCGAGAGATTTCTCGATTTCTCCTGCTGTGCGTCCAGTGTCCAGTTCGGTTATCGGGATACCTGTTACAGTCGCTTATCTCGTGCACCGGTCACAAGTATTTAATTTCCAAACGGCACCCGATCCATTAACACGTTCTACGCTATCAAGCGAGCAGAGCAAACAGTCATTTGTTAACGTCGGCTTTCCATGCCTCCGATGATTCTTAAGTTTGTGCCGGACATTAAAGGCGAAACGCGAGTGAAATTAACAACGATTCAAAGATAAGGCGGTCGGCCCGGTCACACTTTTAATGGTCCTTATCCTTATACTTATACTTAGGTGCTTATCCCCCAATCCTTTTAGTCTCAAATCAGCGCCAGTGCGACAACAGCCCCAAATCCGCACTTTTTACCAAACCGCTCCTTAATTCTTGCAGGTGATTAGTTACTGACAAATTTTTAAATTATTATAAATATCATTAACTTAGGGACCATCCATAAACCATCTACCATTTCTTTAGGGTTTGGAGGGGTATTTAATATGTTACATATTATGAGATTAAGAGGGTATATCACCTACGAATTTTTTTATATTATACAGGGTGTGCAAATAATTCGTAAATGGAAGATTATGCTTTTAATATTAATTTATAAAAAATATGATTCAAGTAAAAGTAGAAAAGCAATTTTTTGTGGTTTTAAATTTAAGTAACACAAAACAAATATAAAGAATGACGGAGGTACTACTACCTACAGTATGGTCCAAAAAGTACGCAATTTGCTCATTGTGGCCAAACTATAAGTTAAATTAAAAAACTTTTTAAATAAAAATTGTTTCCTATTTTAATGCAACATCTTCTGCATCAGCCTAATTTAATTTGCAATACAGGGAGTGATATTGCAAAAAAAAATAATAAACATTTGAAAACACCATGTTTTTTTGCATAGCCCCATATTTTGGGATTCTGAACAATTTTCTTCTGCAATTTAAACTAAATCTTATATTTGCTACACCCTGTACAGAAAATTAAAATTAGTTGATTCAGAGAATAGGTATATATATATATATATATATAAAAGGAGGGTTGAAACTTTCTAAAAAGAGAGATTATTTATTTGTTTCAATTTTGAATTGATGATATTTTTAATTGCATCTGTCCGATAAGTTAAAAAGTATACCTATAGGTAGATAATAATATTTACCCATCCAAAATAATTCTCTGAAAACTTTGAATATGTATTTGTATATAATAGGTATGTTGTAAATAAATACAGTTATGGGAAAGGAAGCCGAAAGGGTGTTTTTGTTGTGTTTCCACTGAAAGCAAATCTAATTAAATTTAAACGAAACGGAACGTTTGATTGTTGCCGAAAGAGAGGTTAAAGTCACAAGCAGACTCCCATCTTTTATGCCGCTTGAAAAGCTCAGAACCGAATCATAGGGAAAAGCTAATCATCCGTTAAATTTTCTAATTGGCCTAAAATGTTGATCTTGTGGAGTCAACACTGCGTGAATTTCGAATCGTTTACACTTGACCGATTCGCAAGGAGAATTTTCGTAGAAATGGATTATCGAAAACCAATATATTTTTAATCCTAAAGTAGCAACGTTAAGTCGTAAAGTGTACGTATTTTGCCCCTTTTCGATGCTTGTTTTAACCTGTCTAATGCGATTACACACAGACCCAACGTGCTTCGAACCATCCTCGACAATCTTTTACAAATCCTCAAATCCTGATGGGTATGCCAATCCAATAGAATTGCAAATAAACAAAACTTTTACTTAACTTAGGTAAAAATACACTTAAGGGAAATCGTTAAATATATATATATATATGTATAGGTACTGATATTTCTGGAAATACGAAAATAAATACTTTCCTAACTGCCATTATATGTAGGTACATTTTTATATAAGTACCTATATAGATATTATTATTGCCTAATAATTTTAAAAATATCTCATTATTTTTGATAGTTACGCTTATAATACAATTAAATTTATGAAAAGGAAATAAGTGATATTGAATCGAGATATAAATTACGTTTTTATTTATCAAACAATTACCATCAACTAAAAATGGTTTAAAATAATTAGAACTGTATGTTTTTATAAGATAATAATATTAAGTTTAATTTCAATTTCTACAAAATTTAATTTCCATTGTAAATAACAATGCAAAGTTAAAGATAAATGCAGGTTGAGTCAAATCATTTCTATGTTCATTTTAAATAAAAATTAAAGGTCTCGTTACTATATTATTCATAAGTTGTCTTTATTTTTGTTTGTTCATCTATAAACGACATACTTCATAAATAGATTCATTAAAACAATGCATACTTAAGTATGTATGTCGTATCCTTTATTATTAATTAAAACGAGTCAATATTGATTCATTTGAAATCAATTAATTAATCAAAGCTTGTTGGGGTTGCGAAACACCGGATGTTGATTTTGCAGTACCTAATAAAAATAATTTTAACCTTTACAAGCTAGTCACAATTGAACAGGTATATAAATAAAACACGTAAATTAAACATATTATTGAATTTTATATAACTACGAAATTAATACGTAGCATGTTCATTCTGAAACTATTAAAGGGCGGAGGAGCCTGCCAGTCTCAAATTGGTTCCATTATGGTATTTTTAAAAAGTAGTTAGGTACTTATTCATAATATTAAGCAACAAAAATGTTCAAATTTATTAATAAAAATTGAAATACTCTATAACTTCTCATTTCTCATAATTTCAATAAATTAATATTCATTAATAGGGAAATGTAAATATTCTAGGTTGATCGGCAGGAGGTATACCTAAACAAGAATATTTATTAACTATTTCAACTACATGGAGACTACATGAAAGGAGAAACATCCTCAAGTTAAAATTTTTGTAAAAAAAAAAGAAAATATTAGTAGAGGACACCAGTGAGCCCAAGGAACCTGGAGTAAAGAGAAAGTTGGCAGTCATGTGTCAATGTCAGTCATGTGTCACCTTTAATTTGATATGATAAAAGTAGTATGAAATATAGTAGATATAATAATATAATATTACAATTTACAACATTTATTTCCAGTAGGTAAACGATGCAGATGCAATTCCCGCAAAACTTAAATTGGTTTTAATTCAAATTAATCACTTTTTGTTAATATATTAATTTCAATTAACACAACGAAGACATGTAAGTATATCAAGCTAACTTCATTTCAGACCTGTAACTCCTAACAGCAGATAAAGGTTTCCGTTAAGAATTTATAGCTCGTTTTTAGTCTTTTATTACGAAGCTAGTGCTTTATTTTAGTTAAATTGATTGTATTATTAACGAGAGATACGTTAAAAATCGCCTTTTGAATGATATTTTTGAATATAAAATTGCTTCAATTGTCGCTAAATATGGTAAATATTTTGATAAAGAAATAGAATTAAAATCAAGAAAGAAACGTTTTCTGATTATCAAAATATTTTTTCTTTGTACCTACTGTTTAATTTTCCTCGTCAAAGTGCAACATATAAGAATATTGTAAGCTAAATAATAAATGCAGTAAAATTAAATTTGAAATCAGACTAAATTAAATTATCCATAGCATAACCTTCAAAATGTATTCAATTTATTTTATGATTTTTAAGGTTATGTATCTCTCGAAAGTTAGATTATGCTTAATGCAAGTCTGATTTTCTCTAATAAAAATTAACGATTGCTTTTGCAAATTAAAAAAATATATTTTTATTATTAAAAACCGTCCTTTTCTTGTTTTAATGCTATATTTTTATCACAATGTTTAAACAATTACCTAATAATGTAGTATTAATAAAAGATAAAACAGAGTCAATTTTATTTTCGCAAATGGAGTGCATTAACTATTTAGGTAGTACGTACCAAGTTGTAGGATAAAGGGGTAATTAAAAAAAAAAACAAATCAAATACCAAACCAAAGAAAAACACTTAGGAGTTTAACTGATGATTAGATTGCTCGACGTAAGTACATTTCGCCCTAATAAGTGCATCATCAGGAGTATAATTAATGATGTACCTATATCGAATAATCTAATATATAAAATTCTCGTGTCACGGTGTTTGTAATTAAACTCCTCCGAAAGGGCTCGACCGATTTTCCTGAAATTTTGTGTACATATCGGTTAGGTCTGTGAATCGGCCAACATTTATTTTTTATCCCCCTAAATGTTAAGGGTGGTCCACCCCTAAATTTTTTTTTAATTTTTTAGACAAAATTTTTTGTTTTTTTTATGATACAGCATACAAAAATACATACAACCCTTAATTTTCACCCCTCTACGATCAACCCCCATGTTTTAATAGCGATATTAGTACTGTAATGATCTTCAACTCTCAGTGGTCGATAACTGATCAATTATTATCAATCGATTAGTCATCCCCGCCAGGCGTCTACTGATGTCACTACTCACCCAGCAAACAGCACGGAGTGGGGATGAGAATGAAGGAGATTTTTTTAGAATGTTACAGGGAGTTCAAATATGTTCTAAGAAGTAAAAGAATGTTTTATTATAACATTTCAGAATAATTTGTTAGTGTTCAAGAATGTTCCAGAATCTTGAAGATCATTCAAGAATGTTTCAGAATGTTAAAAAAAGTTTTGAATCATTATGGGATGTTCTGGATAGTTCTAAATTCGCGAATATTCTAGAATGTTTTATCAAACGTGTAATATATTCTTACCCGGGCAACGCCGGGTATTGCTGCTAGTATATAAATACATATAATATAATAATGGTGAAACTTTTCCAAGTGTTTTTCTTTAGTCTGGTATAAATATGTCTCACCAAGAGTTGTCGGCTAATTATTTTCGTAAATGAAATATTAGATATGTAGGTATTATGTGTTATTAAAGTAGTGATTAAACTTAAAGAATTACCTGACTTAACTGAGCAATGAATATGAGCTCGACTTTCGTAATAAACCCAGTCGAAGCCTGCTTCGACCGCGAGTCTCGCGAGCATGCCGTATTTCGATCTGTCGCGGTCAGATGTCGTCACGTCCACCGCTCGTCCTTCATAGTGCAACGAATCGCTCGTGTGATGATCTTCTTCGTCCCAGCCTTCAGTAACCCTCAATTTCACTCCAGGCCACATGTTCATCACACTTATCGCAAGTGTATTTAATTTTTCTTTGCACCTCTGAAAAAAAAAATAAACAAAATGAAATAAATTGTAAAGGGCATTCATTACAGATATCTACATTTAGGTGGACGCATGATATATATACTAATTATAAGATTTAATTTTTAGTCAAAAGATAAAGTTTTTAGCGTACGCTTCGATGACAAACAATCGCAGAAATTGTACATTATTAAGGGATTCCCCCAGAAAATTCGAATTATTGAAGTTAGTGCTAAATATTATCTTCTAGTCATAAAGATATTTGATTCGAGTAATAGAATTCGACAGTTCGAGTTATCAAATAAACATTGATACTATTTCCAACCAATTTGGTTCGACTTATCGACGTTCGAGTTATCGAAGTTTGACGTTCGAATTATCGAAGTATTTGCGTCAAATTTTTAGGTAGATTATGAAACACTGCTGTCCTAATTTAGTTTGATAAAATTTTGTGCAATATCATGTGATATCACGTCCAAATGGTTTCTGTTTATGCACCAATGATTTGTTTTTCGTCACATTTTTCATTATTTCATATAATCATACACTAAAAATAATTTAATCGATGATAATTTAAACACATTTCTTGCAGGTACCTAAATAGCATTTGATTAAGAAATCTACTTATCGGTAATAACTCGTGCGTGGGGGCACAAGACATGCGTTTCCACGGTAAGTAACATAAGGAGAACTGGAAATGTATTTTAATAACATTTGTCGTGTATGAAAGTAAATTTCATTTTGTCATTTATTGCTTATTATAAACAGGAAATGAAATAATTGATATTCCTTATTACGGCTGTTAATAATGTTCTTTCTTGATTTATAACTCAATAATGCATTAATAAATATTTGAAAAGCATAATATGTACATTTTAATAAACAAAACCCTAATCTTGAGCGTCCTGGGATAAAGTAATTATGTATTTTTCATTTTTTTCTGATTATATCAAGAAGAAATTTCATGTTGTCATCTTAAAACAATAGAAATACTTTTGATACTGTTTTAAAAAGTTTCAATTTATGAAATAATACGCATCAGATTAATTCGAAGAGATAAAGTAACTATGGTAAGTGAAGTGTTATCATTTTGATTTAATATGATTAGGGAATGTAAATATAAGAATGTTTTATACATAATAACTTAATGGCTGTTTTGTTTATATTGTAGGTACTGTTTCATTGTTCCAATTTTTATATTGAAATAAAAAAAATTAATTATGTATTTAAAAAATATTTTATTTACCTACACTATTATTTCCTTTTCACATTCGAAAAGAAAAAAAAATGGAACTAAATATAAATCTCTAGTAAATTAAATGGGTACGATTTTTATTTTCAATGCCTTATCTACAATTTAACCCTAGGATCTACATTATTAAATTCAAATGGTAAATAAAAAGATATTTAATATATAATACAGTATATGCATTTGTAGGTTTAAAAAATTCATCTAGTATATTTTTTATGGCATTTGATTGAATTATTATTGAAATAAATTGAACATGTTTTTATTTTAATTTAACGGAAATGCCAAAGGTGCAAAAACATAAACAAATCTATTTAAAATGTTACTGCTTTTTTTTAAATTCTACAATATTTGTTTTCTGAGTGTTGTTAATGTAATCTTTATGAGACAATCTATAAAATCGAAGAAAAAGTAATTATTCTAACAAAGGATTTCTTTGGTAAATCCTGTATAATTTTTTGTATACTTATTACTTTTGATAACGAAGGATGAGAGGTATTTTGATTTTTTTTAAAGTCGTTATAAATCTGGCTTCTGGTGGTGCATATTCTACTGCTACTAACTTATTATCAAACTAACAGAAAAAAATCATTAGGGACGTGAATAGAAATAATTTTGTAACGGAAAGAAATCCTCTTAACCTTCATCAGATTTTTGTGTTGGAAGCTCTGATGTATCATTACGACAGTCTCAAGACTATCTTTGAGACATCTGCCAGGAAAACTAGGTATAAAAGTATTTAATTACCAAATGTTTATAATAAACTACCTAATAATTTAAAATCAAACAACAAAAAAAAAGAGAATTAAGGAGTGGATTGTTAATAGTATCTATATAATCTTCTGATTCTATTTGTAATATGTGAAAGATTTATTATTGTTACACACATATTTCAATGTCTATACAAATGGCAAATTTATGGTTGTTTCTAACTTGGAAGTCTATATGTACTAAAAGTATTATTTTAGATATCATTTAGTTTTCAGTTATTTTTCTTTTTCTTCACCAGTCCCACCAACAGATAATAGTGTTTATCTCTGTGGAGGTACTTGGGTGCTTTGTAATCTATGTATTTTGTACTTGCTGGCTAATAATAAATCAAATCAAATCAAAATCTATAAAATACAAGGTAACGGTTATATAGGGTTATTTATTTAACTTTCTTACTTCCATTTTCCCGCTATTTTTGATAATGAAAGGGTTATATAAAAGGATTTTTGGCCCAAGAGTAACTGTGTAAACTGGTACGTAAACGTTAGGAGAATTTCCTTGTATTTAATTATTTTTTAAACAACCAATTGACCATAATTCAACAGCCCGTTCCGGTAGCAAAAGGGAACAATGGAAACTTAAGAAAAACTAGGTGTCAATCCATTTCCGGAATGTCATTCTTCTGTTAGCTATAGCGATTTAAAAATGTACTTTAGCCATTCCGTTTTTCAAGCAAATAATTTACCAACAACGAGCATGACGTGGATCGAATGGATGGTTCCAATATTTTGGCGTTTCCCATTTCGACGGCTATAGTAAAGTGTTTGGTTTGAGTGACGTACGTGAAATCAATTTTCACTTTTCTTGCGGACTGTTAGGACGACGGAGCTACGGCCGCGCCGTGGGGTGTTCGGTAATCTTGGGACGACAATAACCAGATTCGTCACAGGTTGAAAGAAGCGTTTTCAGTCCTACCTGTTAACAGGCCTAAAATAATACGACTAAACCATGAACAAACTTGACTTGTGTACTTAGAATGAGCTATTGCACTGCGCGATATAAGCATTAATATACCTACATAGGTAGGTACAAAGATACAAGACAATGTTTCGTGCCTCTTGTTGTTCCTGTCAACGTTATGACCGACAAAGAGGCTCGAAAGGACGTGATGGGGGTGTCAGAAAATACCCGAAACATACCTTTATCAAAATACATAGGTGTTTGTCTACTTAAATACTTAAAACTGAAATTCACTTTTGGATTGGAAAGTGTATTTAAAATACGAAATGAAAAATAAGTATGCTTTCCAAAAATATGCAGTCCTACAATGAAATGAAAAATGAACTTTTTATATTTGTCAAACTTCTATAACTCGAACGTCGAACCAAATCGGTTAACAATAGCATCAAGCTTAATTTTTAGCTGATAACTCGAACTATCGAACTTCGAATGCCTTAATAATTCGTCGAAGATTTTATATGGCGCCAATATGATAAGTCGAATTTTCTGGGGGAATCCCTTAATAATATACGATTTTAAAGATTTTTCTGCAATGAAGCAGTGAGACAGTTCAGTTTCTACGATTATTTATCACAAAAACGTACTTTTGACCAAAAAAATAAATGTCACAAAAAAACGGAAAGTGGTACTTTGAAAAAAGATATTACCCATATCTATCTATACAGGGTTTTTCAAGTTGATGGGCTATTAGAAGTATATGAATTAGTAGAATGAAATTAATTCTGAAACTTGGGCTCATTTGGTTATTGTTTATGCCGGTTCTTTTAAAAATATTTTAAAATAGTATATTTTTTACGCTGAATTCGAATTAAACGTGTAATTCTAAGGCAAGTTTAATAACCAACTTGTACACCTATGACGATCGGTTTCTGAGTTAATTTAATTTATAGAAAAAAATCGCTACCGCAACCCAAATTATAAAAAATCATAACTTCCACAAAATACGAATCAGAGTATTGAAATTTTTACTAGTAATAGCTGAATATTAGTGCTAACGCCTTGGCAAAATCGAACTAAATAATTTATACAGGGCGTTCAAAATAAAATTTTAAAATTTAAAAACTTCAAACACCTCGTTTTAACAAATACCACCTACTATTTTTTATTTTTTCAATGGACTCCTTTTTTTATCCTCTTTCGATCTATATGGGTACTTCCTATTGTTTTATTTTTCGAGTAATTTTGAAGTATTACTTAAAATAGCTAATTTTAATATTTTTCGCATAAAAAGGTGTGCATTGGAAAAATGACAGCTAACGGCAATCAATGCAAAATGAAGCAAAAAATCGCATTTTCGATTAATTTCTGTTACAAAAAATAATCAAAAACGAAAACTTCAATTGAAGTATTTATTATAATCATTTGTCTCAAACATCTTCCCAACAGAAATTAAGCGATAAAAAAGGTTTTACTGTGATTTTGCTTTAATTGTCGTTAGTTGTCAATTGTCCAAGGCACACTCTTATTAGGTACGCCAAAATTAATGAAATTACCTATATTTTAAAAATTCTAAATTACCCAAAATTTTTCAAATAAAATAGTAGGGAGTATCTATATGAATCGAAAAAGGATAAAAAAAGGAATCGATCGAAAAAATAAAATATGGTAGGTGCCATTTGAAAAAACGAAGTTATTCTTGTTTGAATCTTAAACTTTAGAATTTATTTTGAACGCCCTGTATAAATTATTTAGTTCAATTTTGTCAAGGCGTTAGCACTAATATTCGGCTATTACTAGTAAAAATTTCAACACTCTAAGTCATATATTGTGGAAGTTATGATTTTTTATAATTTGGGTTGCAGTAGCGATTTTCTTTCTATAAATTAAATTAACTCAGAAACAAATCGTCATAGGTGTACAAGATGGTTATGAAACTTACCTTAAAATTACACGTTTTATTCGAATTCAGCGTAAAAATATACAATCATTTAAAATAACAAAGTTGGTGTCGACTTCCGGTATAACCGGATGTAAATCGAACTTGAAAATATTTTTAAAAGAAGCGGCATAAACAATAACCAAATGAGCCCAAATTTCAGAATTGAATTCCTTCTAATAATTCATATACTTCTAATAGCCCATCAACTTGAAAAACCCTGTATATCTGTCTAACTATAACATGAAATAAGTACAAATATATGCTCATTTACAAAAAAAAGCAAATACATAATACGTATATGTATACACATATATAGTACTAACATTTTTTGCGCTATTTGTTGATTCGGGTTATCGAATATCGACTGTATTTTATTTAAGTACTGATTTTATTTATAAGTACCTACTAATGAGTTGAAATTATACTGATCGTGATGAATATCATACTCGGAAGTTTTTTGTAAGGACCCCAAAGGCTTGTTGTTCTAAAAATTGAAATGCCTGAAAAGGAATCATTTATACATATATTATCTTTTGTATGTATTTATAAATATTGTTACTAACGATTAATACGTTCGTAATGTCATTCGAAAACTGAAAAAATGCAGGTTTCAATTAAATCAATTTCAAATCATTTATAGAAAAAACAAATCGAAAAAAGTTCAGGGCGTTTAGAAAAAAATTCAAATATGAATAACTTTTTTTTTGTTAATGGCACCTACTATATTTTATTTTATCATTCGATTTGTTTTTATTCTCTTAGTTATTATTTACTTTATTAAATAATATTGGAGTTTTACATAAAATAGCTTTTTCTTAATGATGGCATCATAACAAAAATTTTAGTTAAAAATATCTTTCTTAATAACCGCCCAAAATTCTAAGATTCTAAATATTTAACACCGTTAGTTTCCTTAAAATGTCTGTATTTTCTCACAATGATATTAAACTTGATGGCTTTTCTCACTTGCAGTTTGTAGAATTCTTTTATTACTCGATCGTGAGACACAGACTTATCTTGAACTTAACAGACAATTCATTGAGTAAATTTCTTATTGTCTTATCACTTGTTAAAATCTCCAGTCGTAAAGCTATTAGTGGCGATGGCATTCGAAAATATTGTAGTAGGAATTATTGTACCTGTCATTTCATTCATAAACCGGCGCGGCGTTATCTAGTAAACCTGTAGGTATTAGGTAAAGGATGGACCAAAATTTGTGGTCTATCAATAAATAAGAACAAAAGTGTCAAATACAAATACAGTAAAGCACATAATAAGCAGGTAGGTAAAATACCTATGTAAGTAGATATTATAGGGAGTAGATAAGTAGATATAATAGCAGTTAAACACGTACCCATTAGCTATATTATTACTGTTATAAGATAAATATAATGGTACAAGAATCGAGACAAAGGGTGTTTCCTATTATTGAACTATTGATATCTTTAATGGGTATTGTATAGATATGATTATGATAACAAATAATAGTAACTTTTAATAACAGTAAAAGGTAAACAATAAAGACCGTGGGGTGTTTGTTGTTGATTCATTCACCCGTCCGTCTATTCGTACGTTCATTCATTCCGTCGAATTATTGTTGGCAATAATAAGGGCACCGGTGGGCAAAGACTATTGAATGATGAGGCAGAGTACAGGTACAGGTACAGGTACAGGTACCGTGTAGACGGACGGTCCTCTGTGATAGGATGGAAAATGTAAATTTTACAAGCGCTTGTTGGAACACAAAGAGCTATGGTTATTGCGTGTTTGTTTTGGCGTTTCAAAATAACGGCCAGTAAACTTTATTGCCTGTTAATGGAATGGACAAATTGCAACGAATATTCATTAAACCGAAAGGTAAAGGCGGTTGAACGATCACGCGACGCGACGCGATGCTACATGATGATGTGAAACAAAAGACGATTGTAGTTAAATATACCCTATAAAATTTAAAGTTTCATGCGTATGAAATAATCAATATTGGCAGAAACAACCTGTCGCATACTTGTTTTAATGAACAAGAAAAGGATAAAATACACAAAATGTGTTGAACTGAATATATTTATGAAATACGTCGTTGGCGATCTATAGGTACCTACTTGTAGATATCAAAGAGAGAATAAACATTTGTTTAAAATGAACATGGAAATAATAAATAAATAATCCCCCAATCTAACTTATGTCATCTATTTTCACATTTTGTTGAGATTTACTAATTTTCTCCAGTGTAACGTTAATGTCAACTACCTTTAATAAAAATCTGCTTTTTCCGATATTCATATTTATCGACTATTATACGGTCGAACTTCGATGAATAGAATCCAAGACGCAGAGATATCTGGATTTCAAGTTACTGAATAATAATACATCATATCTATACATATGTGAATTAAGGAAAAATTACCCCGCAAAAAAAGTCCGGAAAAAATACCTATTTAGTAAAATAATTAGTCTTAGTGAAAATGTGTTGAAATTATTGATTGTGATAGAAATCATACTCGGAAGTTTTTTGTATGAACCCCAAAAGCTTGTTGTTCTAAAAATTGTAATGCCCGAAGAAGAATCATTTATACATTTATTATCTTTTGTATTTGAAAATATTGTTACTAACGCTTAATACGTTCACAATGTCATTCGAAAACTAAAAAAATGCAGGTTTCAATTAAAACAATTTCAAATATCGACCACTTACGGTGATCCCGGAAATACAAAATTTAAGGTTACTTTAATAACCGACTTGTATGTCTACAATGAAATAATTTATAAAAAAAGTCTAAAAAAGTTCGAGGCGTTTAGAAAAAAAAATTTAAATAATATTTAGTAAAATAATTAGTCTTGGTGAGTTTATACGATGTTTGTAATATTTGTGTAAGTTGTATGTGTAACCATCTAAATATAGTTTTTTTTTGAGTTGGTGCCCTTGTTGCTTTGAATGAACTCGATTATTGCAATATAATTTTTATATGAATTTCACGTCTTCACTTAACACTTTTGTAAAACAATTAGAGAGTAGATGCAGTTGTCCAGTATTTAAACCATTCTGCTTGCTTGCAAATTGAAAACTTCATGGTGCGTGGTGAAATGATGGTGAAATGACTTTCATTTCCAATATAAATTTGGGCTCCCGATGAGGGATCAATAATTTCTTTAGACATTATAAGCAAAATTTACAAATTGCATTTGTCCAATAATTTGTTTTATTTGATGTCTTATATGGTTAGAATTCAGTTAAAAAACAACAAGATATGAAGTAATGCTTCTGCCCTAAACAGAATTAGCTTATTTGCAGTGACTGTTATTATTGTTTAATTTAATACAGTTTGTATAATTGATATTTATCTAGAACTTGAAAAAAATTTATCGTAGGGGTTTTTTGGAGGCATTTTTTTCAGGGGGGCTCTTCTTTCGGGGGTGATTTTCCGGGGGATTTTTTCCTAAACCCAGATATGTATGTGCTTATCTTTTGTAAATGAGCATTTGTATATATTTATTTCATGTTACATATAGATATAGATATGTGTAGTTGGGCACTGCACCATTTTCTATTAAAAAAAATCGAAATTTTTTTAAGGGACTCCCTCAGAAAATGCGACTTATCGAAGATTATCTTCAGTTTATTAGATATTCGAGTAATAGAAGTTCGAGAATTCGAGTTATTAAGTAAATTTTAAACATATTTCTCATACTTGATTCTATTTTCCGGTAATTTGTCTCGATTTGTCAAAAATTCGACTTATTAACGTTCGAGTTATTGAAGTTTGACTGTAAAGTATGTACTTATTTCATGAATAAGTTGCATTTATCTGTCTTTTATGGCTTTGCACTATTATTTATCAATGGAATTTAAATTTTGTAGAAGTTGAAATTAAACTTAATCTGACTCCAAAGTTGTTAATTGCTTGATACAGTTTGGTTTCAAGCTACCCCCTAAAAGTATCTCATGACTGAATTGAAGTCGTTATTTGGAATTTTTCTAATTGATTTATCTCCTACACGAATTTAGATCCCATTCTGCAACTTTTATGGTAAAATAAATAAATGTTAAGCTTTGTTTTGCCGCCAAAAAAAATTAAGATGTTCGAGGTTGTTAAAAAAATATATAAATATAACACTGAAAAAGAAATCATATTTAAAATCTGATTTGAAAATCAAAGAGAACAGTAAATTTTCTATAAAAATATTACATTTATTACTTAATTGTAAATTACCTAATCTCAAATAAAAAGAAATATTTTATGGTACACGTTCATATGTCCTAAAAGTACAAATATGCCCAATATGAACGAATTTTCGATCCTCACTTTTATTTTATTGTCCGGTTCACGTGAAATGCCCCTTATATCAAATTTAAAGTGTTTTCGATGATTTGAGCTTTCGGAAAGGTGCTGGTGATACACATACATACATACATACATAGAATGGTTGAAAGAAGGCGTATATATTATTAGAACATAAACCATCTTTCCACGTAGTATATAATTCTCTTCCACATATACTCGTGTCCATGTCCAAGCCTATGTAAAACTAACCAAACTCTCACATACAACGCAACACCATAATATCTACATAATGGTCGATCGGCTCTCTGCGGGCGCATCTTGGGAATGACCTAGCCCTGACCTGCACGCTATGCTACTCTCCACCTACTTCTACACGATAACTTGTGCGTGTCTATGTACCGATACTATGTACAGGGATTTCGGTATTTATATTTGTGTGTGTGTGTATGTGTGTCTGTTGTAGGTAAATACCTACCTGGTGAAGTTCTTCTCTCTGGTGCACGCGATAATAAACCTTTGACTTTTTGTTCTTCGTCAAAAATGAAGAATGCAATGAATACAGAGGGTATGTGAAAAGTTATGGGACTAAGTTCATATTTTTGGCTGATTTCGTCAATTGCAAATTCGGCAAAATTTTAAGAAAATGTGTTTAATTATACAAATTATGTGAACCACAAAAAATTACAAAATACCGATGTAAAATACAACCCATACGACTGAAATTTGTAAAGTTAATAGACACGATACTAGGTCAGCTATAATCATCCAGAAGTTCTAAAATGATTAATTCAAAAAGGTTTAGAAATTATTTAATTATCTATTATCTGCTACTGTCTTTGTAAATTTTTTATGACCTTATATAATATTATTTCCGAATAGTTTGGACTAAAGATTCATTCAAATATTAGAATACATAAGCAGATATAGGGGATGAAGGGGTTCAAAATTGTAGACAGAAAGAGTGAAAGGAGAGTGTAAATTTTACGTAAAGTAAGAACTATATCGCTGATTATATAATCATTTGCGCAGTTTGAAATATTTTTTTCTCCAAAATAGCCTCCACGGGTCATTCAAAAGAAAAATATAAAGGCTCACTTATCTATACAAATAAATAAAATTGGAGTGTCTGTTTGTAATATTAAAATAACCGCTTTTTACTAAATGCTTGTGGATGTATACACGATACAGGGTGATTCATTATAATGTCGCCCCCCTTTAACTTTGTTATTTGGAGTGTCCCAAAAAAATTAAAGGTATAGTTATGTAGGTGCTAAAAAATACTTTTTTTCTATTTATAACAAAAATTTGAAAAATGATCAGTATACAGGGAAAACCAAAAAGTTCATTTTTTTTAAATGGATCACAATATATATGAATTTATTTTTCGATTCCTCGTAAAGTTCTAAGCATAATTTATATAACATACTCTATACCTAAATTCAATAGTTTCCAAAGTATTCGCATTTGAAACGTTATCATCTTAGGCTACTTTTATTTTAGAAAAAAAAAATTAATCATGTGCAACTCAGTACACGTGAAAGAAGTGAAACTTCTTTGGCGATCTCTATACCTTTATAACGAATAAGTAATGTTTGGTGAAAGGAAGAGAGTACGAAAATTTTCAGGATTTATGTTTTATAAATGAAAACAAATACCTACATACATCAAATTTTTTTCGCCTCCGTTTATTTTTCCAAGTGCTTAAGAAACCGTAAACTATCAATAAATAACTACAAGGAATTAAAATTAATACATAATAATACTCACTCTTAAATAAATAATAATTGTTGTTAAATAAACATTTACTGTTATCCACTTACTGTAATACAACTGCTATGAGATGCCGGTCACTAACAGCTGACTGTAATACCGATAAGCGCATTCGTACCTTTCTATTGTCATAACTTCGCGAGACGAATCGTTACGAAATGTGTCGTTTCATGGCCTTGAGATTTTACTCTCATCGCGCCCAAAGAAGTTCACTTCAAAAAAATAGGGTCCCACGAAAGTGGAATTAAAACCATTGAAATATTGAATAATTAATAAATAAATTTCGTCTTCATTACATACAACGTAGTTTTAATAGTACAATGATTTGTATGTGCGATGTTTTTTAACCCGGGCAACCCCAAGCTTTGTAAATTACACACAATAATAATAGAAAACACTTGACTAAAGTTTCACTAAATTTATTAAATAACCAGCTGTCCCGACTAACTTCGTAACGTCTAAAATTGACAACTTAAAAAAAAACTAATGATAATCATAGATTGCGTTTTTTATTGACAAATTATATTGACGAATTAATTTTCTTTTTATTTTATTTTTCTAATTTTCCGCACTATTTTCTTAATTTTTTCTTTCATAAGAACCTTCTCCTGACAATAACAAACGCAACAAAAAAAGAATTAGCGAAATCGGTTCAGCTGTTCTCGAGATTTGCGCTTAGCAACAGATTCAGTGATTAATTTTTATATTATAGTGTTTCGGCTGTTATGCCATTATCAAAGATATTACAAAACGAAAGAATTGTTAGAACTTTGTTATTTAATAAATTAAGTGAAACTTTAGTCGTGTTTTTTATTATTATTGTGTGTAATTTAGAATCATGTTTCACCAAGTGCCGTGCGAATCATCGTTTTCACATATATAAAATTGTGCGCTCTTCCGAATCCGGGACAAAAATAAAAGTTTCTACTTAAAAAACCGATGTGACCTTCAAATTACCTTAAAGGTTGCGTTCAAGACCAACTTGTAGGTCACTATTCGATGTTCCTTTCAGAACCCTGCAACTCTGAGGGGCTGTTCATAAAATACGTCACGCTTTTTTGATCCCCTCTCGCCCCCGGTTGTCACGCTGTGTCACACTTTCTGTGACCCCCTGTAAATATTACGTCACAAAAACTAAACACCCCCCCCCCCTGAACATGATAAATTTTGATTGATAATACACAAATTTTGATTGTCAAAATTATTCATATAAATTTCATTATAAAATTTAAATAAATTAATAAATATCTTCTGTAACGAACAAATAAATAATATTTCTATTTATCAGAAGTCCAAGGATTCTGTAAAAATTCAGTAAAATTTTTTGATGAACGGCGAACGTCACGTTGCCGTAGACCCCCCGTTCCCCCGTGTCAGACCTTGTCACATTCAGCAAGACACCTCCCCCCTTGTATGCGAACGTATTTGATGAACGGCCCCTTATAGAAATTATTTTTCGATTGGTAACTTCCCTGACGAAATATTCAAGTGGGTAATTTAAAATAGGACACCCGGCATATCTCAAATCTTCAAATCCTTAAATTGTATCTTGAAGCACACTTTTATACATATATATACATTTATACATAATATGTACCTATGTATGTATGTTGTTGTAAGCTTTAAGAGATCCGTTATTATTATGTTTACGCATCATTGTCTCGGGTATTAGCACAGACATTAAAAAAATAAAATTAAAGACTTGCCTATCTACAAATGACCGTGCAAAAAACTAGCAAGCTACTAGGTATACTTAGGTAGTTTTACATTCTTGTTGTAAGTTGAAAAATGATCGGCATTTTATAAATTTTATTTGTTGGCGGTGAGCAAGCTGTCGCAAGGCAAGAGATAGCAGATAGTAATCAAAAATGTATTATTCCCTTTATGGTCAAGCAGGCTTGGAATGAGTTATGTTTGCCCAGTCCATACATTGTGTTCTTGGCAAAATGGCTGAAAGCTGCTTGATTTTAATACAGACTAACACGGGCTGCTGCGATCTGTATTCAAAGCACAAGGACAGCGAGAAATATTAAATTCAAAAACGACACGTAATTTCCAACCTGGCCAGACAGAAATAAATTTCCTATATAACCGACTTTTTTTACTCGCATTATAATGAATAATATTCTAACGAAACTAATGTGTAATCATATTGTACATAAGGCCAGTATTTAAACCTCCTCTTACAAATGGGAGGAAAGTTCAGTAAAATCTCAGTATTTAATTAAATTCATCAAAGGAAAGAGATTTATGAAAAATCTCAAAGAATTGTAACAATTTCCTTTCTTTTTACAATCAAAATTTTACTGTAGGGTAAATCACAATTAATTAAAAAAAAAACATTCACATAATTCCTGAAATAATTCTTCGTGTTTTAATTTTAAAGTTTATTATTAAAAATATGTTTCAAATAAGTGCACCCCCCGCAGTGTTAGGTGTATTCACATAATTGATAAACGTAAATGTAATATGTGCATATTTGAATGGCTGGTTAAAAATTAATATAGGATACATGTGGTAAATTAAAAGATTTAACACCAGTCACGTCAACAACAATTAACTTTTTTGTAAAATCGATGAAACAACGTGCTTCTTATGTAAAATGCCAAAAAGCCTTAGATTTCTTCTATTATCCACAGTTTTTTTTTGCTACAAGCCATTATGGTTTTCTAATACAATATAATGATTATTAATTTTAAATATGCCTCAGAATATTATTGTCATTGTTTCTGTAGTATCCCTGAACAATGTTCAGTAATAATCAGCAAGCAAATTAGCACCCCATTTAAAATAAATTTTTGGGAAAGACGAAATCGACACGAGGATCCAGAAAGTGAATTTTGAGAGGCATTGTGTACATCTCATTTCTTTATAAGCATTAAATAGGTCACTCACAATATCTATGTAATTGTCAACTGGTACATTTTTAAGAAAATTTCCAACAACTTGTTTTAAAGTATTAAAAATCACAATTCAGTTTCATTTAGCACTCAAATATTTCACCTTTCTTTATTCCCTTTATTACAGGCCCACAATAAATTATGCTCTCATTAATTTTTACTTCAATAATTCTTGAAAATTGTTGTTTGGATACATGAACTTATTCTTTCACACGATCCATTGCTTTAACAAAATTCTTCATCAGTCCAATCAGATTTAACTAATTTTTTTAGTTCCGAAGGAGATAATAGTAGTCGGTATCTATACCCTAGTTGAATTTCACTTTTAGATCGTCACTTCTGACCCACCCATATTTACTATAACGAGTATATTATTAGCATGTTTAAAACAAAGTGATTTAAAACACGTATTTTAAACACTGTTTAAAACACAATCTAAATAAAACATGTTTTAAATGAGTGTTTGAAACAGTTTTTTTAGCTATGTTTAAAACAAAAATAGAACTTAATATATAATAGATATAAAATAATAAGAAAGAAAACATCTAATTTATTACTAAACGAAAACTCAATTATTTATTAGTTTAAAAAATCGTACAAACACCTTTAGTCATTTTTTTTCATATAAAAAATAGAGAAAATGTAAATTAAAACATTCGAGGGGTATTATGTTTTGTACAAAAGCTTCTGAGAGTTCAGTTACCTTGGAATAGTTGTCAAAAACATGGTTGAAAAAATATATTCCAGATGTTTACTAAATTATGAAATTATGAATTTTCTCTTGTGCAACATTAAAAAGAAAATGCTAACAAAGAATCTGTGTTAGATGACCGTAATGTCTTGCCTGTATAGAGATGACCGGTCACTTGTAAAAAAAATTATCAATTTGTTGAAAACAGGTTTAAAACATGTGTTCAAAATAAACGAGAAAAAAATGTTTAAAACATATGAATACATGCTCTAAATATTTTGAACTGTTTGTTTCATAAATAAAAAACGGGACGTTCATTCAAAAAACGAATAAATGAACATAAAAAATCTTAAAATAAAAATCTTAGACTATCCTTACTAGAATCTCTAGAAATCAATAAGTTTAAAAATATCAATATCCTTCTGAACGACCAAATCGATCTCAATAATTCACCACTACTTAACCTCTTTATTCACCCCCGCCCTAATTCTTAAACCATATATAAGTAGCTTAGCTTAATCTTTAGTTTAAATGTATTACTTCTGAAGAAGCCTAAGTTAGGCGAAACGATTGTTAAGTTAATTAAACAAATTTTGTGGAAACTTTAGTGTTTTATTTCTTACTAAGTATTAAAATGAGTTTCCATCAAGTGAACGTAGAAAGAATTAATCATAATAACCTATAATTTTATACTGTCAACCATCTGTAAACATTTGACATACGTGTATCAACAATTTAAATTCAATATAATTTAACTATAGGTACGTATACTTTTACTTACATATTTTATTTGTTTCCCAAGTTTTTAGTAGAATACTCTAACAAGCTTTTAGTAAATTAGCGGTTTTTTTATCATTTCTGAAAATAATTCCCTAGAATGATGGAAATTGATCTGTAAAAGCGAAATTTAAATATCTTCAAAAATAACAGATAAATGATTAAAACTATGGCTGAGGTGTGCGGCGTCAGTCTTCAGTATTTTCATAAAAAAAAAGACCATGCGACTAAAACAAAAACGCTGCAGTAGGTAGTTTTAAAAATTCATAAACAGGTATTATATTTTTCAGAAATCTTTTCGAAAATATTTTCATTTACCTTTATCTGTATGTTCCATCCCAATTATCAAATTCTTGTATCAAGATATTCTAAAAGAAGCAAAACAAAATTTTAAAGTGAAGTGAACGTTTTAAAAGATGTTTGTGGGATTTAGATTTTCAACAAAGTAAAAAAACGTAATACTTTTTATATATTTTTTGAAGTTTATTAGATAATACAATAAATTCTTAATAATATCTTAGTATTTTCAGAAAACCTAATTATTTTCAGTTCACTTCCCCCCCCCCCACTATCTTCTTATATTTATCTGCTTCTTTTTTTTTATTACATCTGCAGCACATAAGGTATTAAAGTTTCTTCCATTTTCTCAGATAATCTACTTACTCCATTTTCATTACTCATCTAATACCGGATTTATTTTACTTTTTGTCGGTTTATTTTACTTGACGTTTCACTGCGAATAAACGGACCACGGCGGAAACCGGAAGAATTTTCTACAGCCTGCATTCATCGATCGAACTAAGTTATTAACTTCGCCATATGAAATCAAACGGAGTGCGTACGTCTTACTGGGAGACTAAGGGTGATAGAAAGATAAAAAAATCGATTTTGAGATTTGATTTCAGGATACCAATATACATTAATTAGAAGCAAGTAACGAATATCATGTCCAAATCCTGTGTTTATCAGTGTAATGAACCGCTGACTATGTAGGTAATTGTGTCAAAATTCATTATTATAATAATCGTAAATTAATTAGCTAGGTCCGAATATTTTTATCAGCAAAAATGAGTAGGCCTAAAAGTTTTATTTGTGTGTTAGTTGAACAAGTAGGATATAATGGTCAGTTTTCTGTTGTTTATGTGGCCGCACCTTGTTCGTTTATTCTTTTTTAAGAGGAATCGTTTTGAAAGTAATCGTACGTATACGTATACGTAAGTTGAATGAAGGTGAGGAAGAAAAGGACGAGATTTTTGTACTCAACATTCCAAAAGAAGTTAAATGGCTGAAGCGGCCTCCTTTGGGACTTGTATGTGTATTCATTTAAAAGTTTTAAAAGCAATATATTTAAAATGGGCTAATGGAAACATGTATACACAAGCAACACCAATGTTTGCCTGTTCGTCTTCGCATCGTTTTGACAGAGGTATTGTTACCGGGCCACCCCGGGGACCGCTTTCAAACCTCTGCGGCTTCGTTTACTGTCAAACACTGTAAAGTATGGTTGTCTTCCGGTGACTGAAGTAAACACTTTGTCCTTACCGATGTATCTACAAAATACTCCCTTTCCTTCCCATTCTTTTTCTTCCTTTCCATCTATCTTACCATTTTTGTTATAGGTATAGGTACTTTTATCGGTAGATATATGGGTAATAAATAAACTACAATTTTGCCGAAATCTATTTCGCTTTTATGCGGTCCAATGAGTGTTTCAAAGTTAACAATATTTTTCTAACTTAACCTAACCTAACCATTTGGACACAGATAGGTGGCCATAAACTAATTAAATAAGTACCTCCTACACACATCAACTTTTGTGCCATTAAGCAAGCAAAAATTGCTAATTGTTTGATCACAACGTTAGAAACGAACATATACAAAAAAAAAAAAATTTTCCCGTTTTTTAATGATAAAGCATTAAAAATGTTATTTTATAAACTTTGAATAATAACTTTCAAGGAATATCCAAAGACGAAACATATACTTACTGAAACAAAATTTTTGGGACGTATGTTTGACAATAAAAGTTCCTAAATATTACGGTTGGAAGCGGAAGAGGGTGTAGGTATTGGATGAGTAATGAAGATAGAGTATGTGAGACACTTTAATACAATTTTGTGCTAGGGATGTAATAAAAAAAAGAAGCAGATAAATGGAAGAAAACACTCAGATATTATTAATGATTCATTGTAGTATCTAAATAATAAACTTCAAAATTATATAAAAAAGTTTACGTTTTTTACTTTGTTGAGAACTTGAATCCCGAAACATCTATTAAAATTTTTAACTGTGGCTTTGAAAGGTTGTTTTGTTGCTTTTAGAAAATCTAAATACGCCAATAGTAGTTGGGATGGAACATACCGACAAAGGTATAAATGAAAATATTTTCGAAAAGATTTCTGAAAAATATAACACCTATTTATGAATTTTTAAAACTACTGCTAGCATTTTTGTTACAGTCGCACGGTCTTTTTTTATTAAAATACTGAAGACTGACGCCGCACACCTCAGTCACAGTTTTAATCTTTTATCTTTGTTATTTTTGAAACTATTTAAATTTCGCTTTTAGAGATCAATTATTAATTAAATAATTAAATAATTAAAAACGTCAATTTACTAAAATTTCGTTAGAGTATTCTACTAGAAACTTGGAAAATAAATAAAATATGTAAGTAAAAGTATATGTACCTATAGTAAAATTGTATTAAATTTAAACTGACAGTATAAAATTGTATTAGGTTATATTATGTATAGAATGAATACACGTGGATACTCCAAGTAACAAAAAAACATAATATCAGGATTTTTGCAGACAATTGTATAACGATGATGTTATCAGAAAAACTGTTTTACTCACAATATATTGCACAATAATTAACTCACTATTAGGAAAAATGTATAACCAATAATGGAAAATGCCAAATGAGACAACTAATGCTAACCTATCCCCTTTTTACTTAAATCAAGAATTGATCATGCAAATGGAAAGGATGAAATACTTCTACTATAAGTATCTATACTATATTTTGCAGGATGTACGTATAAGAACTAATTATTAAGAAAATCTTTAAGTTTGGTTGTAGAATATCTATAAAAACTTTCTTATTAAAACAGTAAAGCTTTTTTTGCGGGAACCGTTAAAACAACTTACACCCCGTGTCAAAACGTCATAGTCTGATTATTTATTTATCATTAATATTATTTATTGAAATTATCCCGTTAGAATTCGAATATTAACATTATGTCAATATCTGTACAAAACTTAAGACTATATATATATATATATAATACATATATAATTAATGTACCTATAGGGAAGTATTAAAGTAAGCAAACAATTTTTTTTCTATTTTATTTCTATTTTAAATTAAAAGTAAATTTGAATTTAACAGTTTATGACAAATAATATCAGAAAATTTTATTTTATTTATATATTTAGTATCAGTAAAAGTATACCTGCAGAGGTACAATGAGTTCCTTTTCGCAGAACTGTTTACATATAATTTTAAATAAAAAATGTTATATTTATATATATAATACTGCTAAACCTTTACCAAGTTGTCAATACATACTACTAAAATTCAATATTTCAATATTCAAGAAATTTAGATAGAATATAGAATAGAACCTTTACTTATAAATTATATTTAGTCCAATTTGTGAGCTTGTTACTTACGTATATGTAGTGCGTTTGTTTCCGGTTAACATTTTCGTTTCGTTTTATAATGAATTCAATACTTGCTAGTTAGTTGCTCCAATATAGGTAGCTACTCTTGAAAGTAACTTTCTTATTTACCTTTGGTACCGGAATGTGTTTTTTATAAAGATTGAAATTAGTTTCCTGTAACTGAAAGTAGTTTGATTTTATTGATTATTCTATATTCAAAGGTGCCTTCTCCCTAAAAGTGTTTTTACTAATTATTTTCAATATTGTTTTGTGAATGACTCGTAGGCAGTTCTTACACATTTTATACGCTCCACCCCATGCTATTATTTCCTAGTTAATGATACTGTGGAAAAAGGCATAATATATCATTCTTATTGTTAGTGCCTTGGAATTACTACTTTGAATATATAACAAATTTGTTGGTTGGGTTATAAATGCACCCCCTCTCTCTCTCTTCCAGGACATGGCATTATTTGGAAAAATATGTGTTTTCTGCAATGTAGACAAAAATGGGATCAGTTTAGTTATACTCATATTCATCTAGAGAAAAAATCCAAATAATATTGGTTTGGGGTAGGGGATACTGGAGGGGGGGCCTTTTACACTCCATAACGTAATCCGTAGAATACAAAGGAATAAAACATTAATTTTTTGTCAATTGTGGTTTTGAATGATTATGAGTTTTTTTTTTGGTGAGTTAATATAATACCCGTTTTCTTTTCCATGATAATACCTATAAACATTTTGTATTTTTTGTATCTAATTAATTAAAAATTTTATGTTTACATACCAATTTGTATGTAGATGTATGTAAAATGTATAATCATATCTATACCTACATATAAAAAGAAAATGGTATACCTATCAGTTGTCGCTCATTATGCTGTTCTCGCCGTTGTAACAAGCGTGTAAACAAACGACATCAATTAATGCGAAATTATGAAAGCGCATTGTCAATTAGTCGTGTTTGTTCAGGTGCATTTTGCCATTAGTATGCGGCGGAGACGTTTTATTCACTCAATGATATTTAAATAGTAAGTAAGTAAGTAATGAAGGTAATCGCTATAGGGATAAAGGCCTTAATCATCATGTATGCAGATACCGACGTCACTAGTAGGCTCTCAGCAAGTGTGAAATTTCAGTTAATCAAGAAAACAACTTAATTACATGTGTACGTACTAATATGTTTGATCCTAATTAATACACCAATTAGCATATTCAACTAACTTCCAGTGCAATTTCCATTATTACTTATTAGATACTATGTGTAACTGTTTTTGTCCAGTAACAGTCGCGATTCCGTTTTGTATGCAAATATGCACCTTATAAATATTCAAGGAAAATTAATAATTGATTCGCTTAATGCCTGATAATTTACGTTACAAGTGACCTATCTAACGAGGATCATGTTAACTCCTTATGTTTCTTTATATTTAACAGAAAAAAAAACACAATTGCATACATACCTACCTGCCATAATTATTTAAGTGCTTTATGTGTAGGTACATTAGATAAATAATTACTACCGAATCTTTAGATTTCAATTGTAGGTATATAAATTATATTATTATTTTTATTCACAAAAAAATAGCAATAAATAAAAACAAATATCCTTGTCTTATCTACTTATGACAACATTCGATTGTTAATATACTTTTGCTGTACTCATCCCAACAATTTTTGACTATTTTTTTTTGTATTTGGTATAAATCTCAGAAAACATAGATATCGAGATTCTTAAAAATATGGAGAATTGATCAATATTTTATGGAAACTTTTAAAAACGTACCTATTTTTGCAAATGTGTCACATAGTGCTCCAAAATAATATTTTCCCTTTCATTGTTTTTTATTTCATTAATTACATTTCTTTTAATTTAAATATTCAACGTGTTGATTTTACGAAACAAGAAACCGCCACACGGATCTTCAATTAAATGCGGGAGGCGAGAAAGCTCAAGCAAGCGAGTCAAAAGGGTTAGGGGGTTGTAGCGGGTTACCGTTATCACTCATCCTAATGCCCGATTAAAGTCCATGCCATTACCAACGCCCCTAGGTGGTACTTAATTAGGCAAGTATAGTTTTAATATATATTTGTAATTGGTTTTTAAGTGTTATTTGTTTTGTAAGGCATAATTTAATTCATTAAATCATTAAAATAAAAAATTTCGCTTATTCGTTACAATATTCTGGAAAATATTGTAATGAATATAGTTTTAAATATGTATTACTAATTCAATGAGAAATTTTCACAAAAGTCTTAAACTATCTTAAATTAAGGGCCATTCATAAATTACGTTCGTCATTCCCATTACCTCCTATGTATGAATGCATTAAAATTTTTTGATCCTCCTTCCCCTTCGTGCGTGAGATACTAGTTTTCCCATAAACTGTTAAATCGTTACAGGTACATTATGTCTTTATAAAAATACATATTTATTAAATACGAGCTGCAATGCCCGACGTTACTCATGCTTTCGAGAATTTTGAAGTTTTCTAGAAAATTCTAAAGCATCCAGAAAATTTTTAGTGATTAAAAATTTAATTTTAATATTTGAAAGGTTCGTTAAATTATATTCATTAAAATTCTGGTTCATTCTCTAATATTTTGGATACTATAAATAATTATTTTCAAATATTCTAGATCATTTCCGCAAAATCTTGAAGTATATTTGTAAATTATCGGGAATATGTTTGAATATTCTGGAACATTCTAAACAACTCTCAAAAAATCTCGACGATTTTGGAATATTTTTGATCATTCCAGAAGATCGAGAACACTCCAGATTATATTTAAAAATTTTAAATCATTTTGTAACATTGTGAAATATTTACTAACGTTTTTGAATATTCAGAAACATTCTAGATCATTTAAAATTGGGATCATTCTAGAACATCCTATAATGATTAAAATCATTCTAAAATATTGTAAATTTTTTTTTAATTATGGCTCATTTTCATTTAATGTTTGAACCGTGGGACATTCTAGAAAATTCTGGAACATTCCAGCAAATTTTAGAACATTTGAGAAAATTCTAATATGTATGTCACTATGACTTTTTGATTCACTATAAGCCGCTCAGAGCATTTTCGACTCTATTTGTAAAAGAAATTATGTGTTAAACAAAGATAGATATATTTGATTTGATTACTCAACCCCAATTTCTCCCATACCCTTATGGATATTTACATGCAATCACTATGGTGCACGATGAGAAACTTGGGGCTACTACCACATACAAACATTTTTCGTTTGTGATATGTAGTTTTGTTTGCAGAGTAAAATAAAGGTATATTGATATACACGTCCATTTTTATATACCATATATATAGATTTAATTATAAAATGTGTATCTATAAATGTATGCGAGATTCGCTTTAAACAAATATTGAAGAATAGAATATTTGATATAAAAAGAAGAAATTGTAAAAGGTGAATTTTGACTCGTACTAAAATAATGTCAAAGAATGTTTTTTTCACGCGCAGATTTCTTAACCCCTCCCCCCCGCCCTTGAGGTCTTTACGGGTTTATGAATTTAATGATTGGTTACTTATACATTCGAATGATTTAGAATTTTCTAAAAATCTTTTAAAATTTATCGGATATTTTCGAATGTTCCATAAATTAAAAATTAACATCCTGAAAATAACTATATCGAATTTTCCCATTGATTTTAAATATTATGCTAACTATACTCTTTATAATTTGTGTAATTAATATATAAAAAAGTGTCAAATATTCTTGAAGGCTCTAGAATCTACAATTTACTCTAAGAAACTTTTTAAATATTCTAGAATTTTCGTTACTGTTTTTATAAAACACCTCAAAAGCACCAAATGTTTTAAAATATACTCAATAATATTTTGGTACCCAAAATGTAGAAAAGTTTCAAATATTTTCGAATGTTTTATACAAAATTTTTCAAGAGAATAAATTCGGAATGCATATATCGAACTTTATCCACAAAGAGTAAGTTATTTAAAAACAGAAATTTAAAAAATGAGTTAATCTAACCTAACCTTTAACTCAACCCTAACTTAATCTAAATAATCCAACTCTAGCCCTGCCTAATTTAAACTCGTATTGTAAAAGATTTTTTAAAGTACTTTTTATCAAGAATTCTATAAAAAAGACGAGTAATTTGCTCTTGTAGTCACCAGATTATCTACAATATTCCAAAGGAGGGGAGCCGCACCAAAAATTAAATGTTTGCCACTTTTAACATGATAGGTATTGATCATTTGAATACAACCATTGAAAAGGAATTTGATCCACAAAAGAAAGTAGGTATAATATTATTAGATAGTTGAGAGGGGGGGGGGCAGTGAGGGGAAACTTCTTTTGGTTTTCCGCCACATAATTAACACTTTAGATAAGAATGGCTACTTGGGCGTTACGTAATGTTTAGGGAGACATATATAGTGCTAATTTATTACGGTTCATTGCGGAGAGGGGAGATGGGGGGGTCAAAAGTCATCAAAAACAGAGTTAGGTATGTAATAATACTGTGACGTGTTCAGTCACGGAAAACACAATTACCAAAACAAAAATAACGAATTTATTTAATTACTAAAGTTAATTTGACTACACTGCAGTTATAAACAAGTCTACACAATTTATTTCACTAAAAAGTCTATTTTCCCGCTCGCCTCTACTATAAATACTCGCTATACTATAGACACTATGACTTCTATCGCCTGTTGTTCGCCTATCGATCGCTTCGCTTCCAAACATCAGCTGTTCACTGTCAACTAACTCGGTGTGTGCCGTTTCCGCCTTTAATAGTCTTTTCAGCATTTTTCTAGGGAATTCTACAGCCGTCTAGTAATCCAATTGTTTTCCCATTGATCTTTGCTGGTGTTTTCTAGATATTTCAGGAAAGCCGAGAATATTCCTTATGTATTCAGGGAAGATGTTCGTTAATTATTCTCACACCAACTTAATTGGCAAGTACTCGTAACAATACTTTAGTGACTCAGCAGTTTGAACTTACATTGGTGCTGTTTTTGTCCGTCGTTACTGAAATTAGTCGATTTAATACAAGCTAAATTAGGAAATTAGTATTTCTACTTTTACAACCCCCTTTTTTTGAGTTCTTTTTATAAGTTCTCTACCTACCGACATATTACCTTCTCGTTGTTCCTTATTACACTAATGCCTATGTTATATTTATTTTTAATTGTCTTTTAATGCGAGGTATCCTTGAGTGTGGATTTCTTTTCTTCTGTTGGGTTTGTTTTGATCGTGGAAGACAAGAAATAATAATAATAATGGTCGACACGACAGAATAGGTACGTACGGCACGGCACCTGAATGGTCTCAAAAAGGGCGTAAATTTGACTGTGACTTATGGTACCGCATTCACCCTCCGACCATGGCTTATTGTTACGTCGGTATGTTAACATGGAATGTACACAATGGATACGGTAATGTACACATACAAAATAAACACGACTATTTGGTACGCGTACACACTGTATAAAAACGTGTTGCATTGTTGCCTGTAAACGTTAAACAATCTACATACATAAAAGGCGGATTGCCGCAACGAGTTACAATTTATTATGTTACACTCCTTATTATTTTAATAAACTCAATAGAAACTGCGGGTGGTTGCGAAAAAACATTATAATAACTTCAAAAACGTTTATTTCACAAATATTTGTTAGAATAACTCTAACGATCGTTTTCATTTTTCAATGTTACACAGTGTAATACAAACGGATATTTCATTAATAAGAAAGGCTTATCAGTCTTACACACAATAGAAAATAGCTAGAAATTAGATCTATTAGAAAGATTAGAAATTCAAAAAGCCCTGTATTTAGAGCCTCATTTAGACATAATAGATAACATTACGTAGTTATTACGGTGTTATTCCTTGTATATATATACATGAACTATTTGTCATATTATCTCTTGTAAGGACATTTAGATGGATTATATGTTGTATCATTTGTTGTATGTATAAATAACATTAATTGGCTTTCAATTTAGTTCATTTCTTGTACTTTTTGACAACGATTGAAAAATCGAAACGATCGTTAGAGTTATTCTAACAAATATATCTGAAAATAAACGTTTTTGAAGTTTTTGAAGTTATTATCTTATTATTTTAATTTTACTCCAATAATAAATAAATAAAATATCTAATATTGTAAAAAAATCAGATAAGTAAGTCTTTTCTGATAACGTTAACACGTGCCACAAACTATTTCATATTTATTTAAGTAAATTACATAGTTTTTAATTTTATTTATTTTTTTGCTAATTAAAATGAACTTAAAAAATTTTCAATTGCATGCATGCAATCTGATATCCATATACTTCCTATATAAAATGTAGAAAAAAATTAATAGAAAAGCTTAACGATGTTATTGTTTAACAGAAGTGATTAACATATGTAGAATATTTTACATTTTAGAATTTATTGTAATTTTTATTCAGTATATGTATATTAAATATTCAACATTTATTAGGTGTTATAGGTAATGCATTCTACACAGTATAACACTGCTTCGAAGTGAAAGAGTAAAATGACCTAATATTTAAATCCTAGAAATAAATTACAAATACGATGTTGTAGTAGTAGTTTTTTTTCGTTCGACTTTATATTATTGTCTCGTGTTAGGTACATATACAACAAGAAATTTACTATTAACAAATATGTCTACCAAACTATTGAAATTTTTACTAAAAAATTGTTTGATCACTTAACTAGAATAAAAAAAAGAGTTATATACTGTAAATAGCGTCATAATTGTTCGCAATTTAGTTTTATGGGGTTTTTAAAATTTGGATTTTGGATTTTTTGGTGAAAATTTCAACACTCATTCATAAGTCATTTTATGTGAAAGATACGATTATTTATAGTATATATATATATTGTGACAGATGTGTCATTCTGACGTTGACAACCGCCGACTGCGAAAATTGTGTGGGAGTAACCTATGACGCGTTCCAGAAAGTCCGAGAGTTACTGGACGTTTCGAGAGTTGCCTAGAAACGTCCACAATACTATATAAGGAACAGCGTTGGACAGTTTGACAGTATTCGATAGAAGAGAGCGACTGATATAAGCGAGAAGAGAAGAGAGCGATTGACAAGCGAAATAGTTATTGAGTTGTTGTTGTTATCAAAATAGTTATTGAATCGTTGTTGTTATAGAGTTAATTTAATAAAAAGTGTTGAGATAAATACGTGATATTGTAAATTACGTAACAATATTTTATAGCGTCTAATGTACCACTCAATTTGGAAGACCTTTACACTTCCATTATAACGAAGAAAATACAACTTAATCTATTTTCATTAACTTTTATTGACTTACGCATCAAAATATGGCAATTACCTAATTGGTTATTAATTAAAATAAAAATGTTTTCTTTAAGAACATTATAAACTACATACCAACGAAAGTCAGACAAGTGAAAATGGACAGAGCAACAATTAATTAGTGCAATTGAAGCCATAACCAATAATTTAAAGGGAACCAACGAAGCATCGCGCACGTTCAATATTTCATCTAGAACATTACACCGAAGATTGCAGAAAGGAGTAACAAAAAAACAAGGAATGGGACGAGCCCTGTTACTAGGAGTTGAAAATGAGCGAAAACTAGTCAAACATTTGAAGAAATTACAAAGTCGAGCTTTTTCTGCCATCAGAGAAGATGTAAGAATATTAGCGTACAATTTTGCCAACAGTTTAAAAATAAAGCATAATTTTTGTAGAAAAAAACTAATATTGTAAATAAAACTTTTTCTAATACTTGGGAATATCTTAGTTTCCATTAATGTTTAGTTTTAAGCAGATTTACTTGTTCTTGTTGATGGGACATCATTCCTTTGTCACTGGGGCATCTTACCCGAACATTCTCGGGAATATAGACATAGATAGCTAACATTTTAAATTGATTGTCTTAAAAACTATTTATGTTCATTACATTGTAAATTTGCATGTTTATATGAAAGAATATATGTTTAGATATCGTATAGTATAGCGTATTTTAAAAGTTTTATTTAAGAAACAAAGTTAACAAAAAAGATGGGGCATCTATCCCGGACTTACCCTATGCAAGAGGGCAAAAGAATTTTTATAGTGTTCGTTTTCCTTATTTGATTTTTTCTGTTTTATCATATCTCTTTGTCATTTTTTTTATAGGTATTACATATTACAAATAAATAAAATCCTACATTATTATGAAATTTATTCAGTAAAAACTATCATGTTTGCTTTTGTGACTTCATTTGAAAATGCTGTTACAAGAAAAAACCTTACTTACCTATACTGTTTTTAAAAGAAATATTTTATAGAATTGCAATAAGCTAGATTTCAATCACTTACTGTTTAATATTTTGGGTCAATGGTCTTTTACATTTCTCTGAACTCAAATATGAGAATGAATTCCCTCTATCGTCTCCTTTGGATTCATCTCTGTATTGACTCAGTTTAACTGTAAAACAGCAAAGATTTTTAGGACACCGCGTACATTGCGTGATAATGCATAGGTACTTATAAAATATAATATTATGTACCAAATGTAGGTACACGCCTGTAATTAGAATTGAGTTGTGTTCAGTTTTGGTTGGAGTGTGTGTGTAGTGTAGTGTAATTGTGGTATGGTGTACTATGACAAAGGAACATTTATTGAATTGGTAGGTAGTAAATATTTCCATCTAATAAACCGTTTCGCTGGCTCATTGTGCTCAGATTCAGTAAGTAATAACTGGAGGAATTTTAAACGTTCAAGATATTTAACGGCGGTAATTGTGCTCTGGTACCGGGTAAGTAAATAAACAATAACCAGTTGTAAATCGCAAATAAAGGTATAAAATAATTACGGCTCCAAATACCTGATTTATGAACCATTTCAATGACCGATGATATGATGGAATGAATTCTAAAACAATAGCAAATTCCGAAGCATCCATGTACTTATTACCTACGTAATAAATGTGTGTAGGTACATAAATCTGGGTATAAGTGTACAGGTAATGGAGTAAGTGTATTCACACACTGGTACATTCGTTGTGTATATCTACTTGGCGGTAATCGAGGAAAATACTGTTATCCTCCAACAAACGAATTCCAACATCTTTTTGAACTGGAACTTTTATGATGGTAGACTATGAGACAATGCTAGTGTGTGAATAGGTACTTGAGGTTAAGAGTAAATGAGCGAATTGGAGAAAAAAGTCTTCAAAACGTAGATAAGCTTGTAGGTAAGTGGTCAGAATAACAAAATTGGATTATAAAACTAATAAGTCACCTAATTAAGAACAAAATTAAAATAAAATCACTGAACATTTCAGTGTGTCCAAGATGAGGATAGGATAGCATTGAGATCTCAGAAACGGTAAGAGATACGAAGTCGATTAAAATAGAGAAAAGTTGCGCATTTTTGAGCCTAAAAATATCCAGAAAAAAAAAACAAAATTCTTCAAAACCGTTTATGACTTTATTTGAACACGGATTTCAAAACAAATTGCACATTAGCATTGCCACTTTTTCCGGCCCTGTTATTTTTACTACAAAATCTAAGGGCATTTTTAATTCTTAATTAAGTAGTTGATGTAATACTTGCAATGTGTAAACACGTTTTTAGCTTGTTTTAGGCATAATTTAAATTTTTTCCCGAGTGTGGCCATCAAAATTTTCTTTTGGGGGAAGTCATAACAGTATAAAAGTTTTGGCGTATGGTATGAGGTACGCGGCTGGTTTGAGTCGCCACAAAGTTAATAAAGCACAGAAAATAAATAAATTATATCTTCGAGTTATCAATATATTCGAGTAATAGAAGTTCGAGCGTTCGATTTACCTATCAAGTAAAAGTTCACGTATTTCTTGATGCTTTTGTCAACCAATTTGGTTCGACTTATTAAAACTGCGACTTATCGAAGTTTGACTGTATTTGAATAATATAAATAGAGAATTATAGTTGTATCGTTTAAAAATAATAATTTATTAGGCAAAAGTCTAAACTCATTCAACTATCGTTTCTATGGCTAACTAAGGAATATTTCTCGAAATGAAATACGAACATGTTGGGATTTTAAAGGGACAATTTCCAAAAAGTTTAAAAAACTCAATAACTATTGGAGAAAAGTGTAGGACATGCTTTATAATAATATAATAATTTATTTCCTTGCATGCCTTTATGGCTTTTGCAGATTGCTTTCATTACATTTGTCCCTGCCTTGACTCTCATCTTTGTCTCTACTACTCTTATATACTCACACGTTTTCTCACAGATTTCTCCTCTTAATTTTTTGGTTATTAAATCTAACATATCATCCTCACGTCTGTCTCCTCTCCATTCGTTCATGAACATGCTTATTTCATCCTTTTGTGCCCTTATTGCTTCTTTGCAACAGAATAAGTGAGCCAATGACTCCTCTCTAGCACCACAGAGCCTACAGCTCCACTCAATATATCCTTTTTTAAACGCCCTTCCAATGTTCCCACACCTCAATCTGGCCCATATCTCTTTGTTATCTTTTTGTTTGCACACTGCATTCAAATACCCTGCCCCATTTGTCTCCGGGATTAAAACTCTATACAGGTTGTTGTACGTCGAAATCTCTATCGCTCTCCATTCTTTCTCTAGCTCTTTTCTCCACCATCTACTCATTCCTTCCCCAATTATACTCATAATTTCTTCCCTTCCCCTTCCTTCCCAAATCATTCGGCATATTTCTGTCGCCCCTAAACCTTGTAATACTTCCCATACATTTTGACCCCACTTTGACGGTTTGTTGTTTATAATTGATCTCATTTCCTCTTTTAAACATATTTTCGGCCACCTGTCATTATCCATCCCTAACACATCCTTAAAATATTTACACGCCCTTTCTCTTGCTATATACTCTATGCTAACTACCCCTAACTCGTTTCTCCATATGTAACTTGGCGTGTTTCTGGCCACCCCCAGCGCCATCTTGCAATATCTTGCCTGGACTTTGCTCAAACTTCCCAATTTACACCATCCCCATACCTCAACTCCGTACATAGCTATCGCTCTAACAATAGAGTTCATCAGAAACATACGATCTTCCCCCTTGTCCCTGCCTGCTATTTTCATTACCCCCCATGTAGAGTTGGCAGCTTTCTGCGCTCTTCCTGCCATCTTATCTATATGTTTGCCTAAGCTGTTGGTTGTTGAGAACCAGAACCCTAGATATTTAAATTCATTTACCGTTTCAATTTTATCCCCCTTGAATGTCCAATTTTCACATGCTTTCTTTTTCCCCCCATTCCTAAAAACCATTATCTTTGTCTTTCCCGTATTCACCTCTAGCTTGTTTTCGTCAACGAATCCCTCTAGTGTTTTAAAGGACATGCTTTATAAACAAGAAAGCTTTTTACTTGACGAAGAATTTAAGTTTGAAAAATAAGGGGCATTTTATTAAAAAAAAAAGTAACAACTGTTTCAAGTTACTACTTTTATGTACGATATTACAAACACCCCGTATAATGTTATCAGATTTTCATAGGGATATAATGTAAGTCAAGCTATGCATTAGTAATCTTTTTTAAAAAAGAAAGGGGCTTAAAACGGAGAGACGTTAGCCAAAGTTATTTGAGGAAACGTGTAAATGGAGCGCGCATATAACAGTTTATGAATGGGCTTATAAAGGAAGCCTTCCACAAGTGCAATGTGTTTATACTCATACCAATTCATTCATCGAACAACACACAAAATGTATGTACCGATCTGAATAATAAATGACACTAATCTCTGGAGAAACAGTTATTGTTTCCTATATTAAAAGAAATACACAACAGAATTTTTCGTCACAGTTACAAACCGTTTTTACTGTTTGTAGTGGTGCAGATTGGAACCTACTTTATATTTGTATTATAATATTATGTGAGTGAAGATGAAATATGGTTACCGTTAGGTACGTGTCCTTTTTTGGGCAAAAGAATAAGTTTCAAGGTCCCAAAGGGCGCGAGAAACGCCAACACAACAAACTCAACAACGAATGAGAAATGGTTTTGTAATAATAAAAGAATGAAAGAGCGCGCAAAGCATAATCGGCTCGTCCAGGTGCTTCGGGCATCAGCATTTAAACAAATTAGTTTCGTTTCTGCACGAATTTATTGTTTGCAACCAAACCAACCATCGAGAAGTACCTTTTAATACATATGGGTACCTACCTATTACATAGGAGGCCGGCCATTCAAACGACGTGATAAAAGAGTAGGTATATAACATGAAAAATAAATTGAAAAATCGGAAACGCTTTTGCTGCTCCGGAACGAATCGGTCTACCTACCACCAACCACAGGTGGTATATACCATACTTACTATATCTATGTGGGTAGATACTTGCATAAATACCTGCATATCTACATCATCAAATCGAGAACACTTTAAATTTAAAATAAATTATTAGCAAGGAGTCTATGCTGCAAATAATAATAGCATACAGAAAAATGATCTCTTCAGAATCTTTTTAATTATTCTTTTTTGTTCTCAAAGTCTTGTCTACATATCTTTCTGTCTAAGTAGCTCCGTGCATTGACAATTTTTTTTTACAAAGTATACAAAAAGGTTTTTGACTAAAATGCAAGGCAGAGGGGAATTTCCAGACTAAGTAGAATTTGTGGCTGAATAATCACAGCAGGTATTCGGATAAAGTGCGTGAACTTAACATTGCCAGTAATACGTATACACTAAGAGAAAAACTGCAACATATTATTTACCAAAAAACCCTTCAAATTGAAATTTAAGGTATTTATATAAGTATTACCTAATACAGACGAGGTGTCATGTTTTTTGTCTTAAATAATCTAAACATTGTATTACTAAAACTACTTTATTAACTGTTACTTGTAATATTTATATATCCGCCATACTGACTTCTTGACCGTAGACTATTATAACTCACATAGCATAGAGAAATCTCTAGATTTAATAGAATAACCTCTATTCGTGATAATGATGTGATTAGAATAAGTACTACTCCCCTTACTTTAATGTGAAATCAGTTCCTAAAGAAATGTTGTCATCTTAAAATACTTAAACTGAAATACTTTTGAAACTGTTTTAAAATTCACTATTTGTGAAAGAATAAACTTCTCATTGCTTTAAAGATACAAACTAACTATGGAAAGTGAACTGTTCTCATTTGATTTAATATGATTAGGGAATATAAATATAAGAATGTTTTATACATAATAAATTATCAATATGACATTTCTTATATTCAAAGTGATATGCCTATTAAATTTATAGCATTCTGTTGTAGAAATTTACAATACCTACGTATTGCTTAGAGATTCCTTGGTGTGCCCCGTGTAACGTATATCAAGCTAGAACGACAAAGTTATTTTTCCGATTTCTGACTTGCACTATAATTTGTCGCTAATTTGTTACCAAATCCAAAAATTTGTCGCTCGTGCCGTTTAGCTATAATCAGCTGGTATGCTAGCTTGATATCAAGCTGATTATGGCTAAACGGCACGAGCGACAAATTTTTAGATTTGGTAACAAATTAGTGACAAATTATAGTGCAAGTCAGAAATCGGAAAAATAACTTTGTCGTGCTAGCTTGATAAACGTCCTCGTGTACGGGTTTAGCGTTTTTTCTTTGCATTTAGTTTGGTAAACAAAGGTTTGTGTGTGTTACACATTCTTGCGATCTGGTGAAATAAAACTGGAGAATAATGGAAATATATACTTCATTTTAGATAATTAGAAAATTCTTTTGTACAACGAATTGGAACAGCTAATAATTCCTGACAGCATTGCCGACGAAGAAGATACAAACTAATAAGGTGCAAGCTTCTTTATTTGTTGTTGCTGAAATGGGTATTTTTTTAACGTGATTGATATTGTAATTTGCATTTGTTCTATTTTTTTTTATATTGAAACAAAAGTAAATAAAACGAATTACGTATTTAAATGTTTTATTTACATTATTGTTTCTTTTTTATATTCCAAAAGAAAGAAATGAAACTTAAAGGAAACTTAATAAATTAAATTGATAAGATTTTTATTTTTAAAAGCATTATCTTCAATTTAATCCTACGGTTTGATTCCTAAATTCAAATGGTAAATAAAAAAATTTTTAGTTTTACTGTAATAATACATAATAACCTAACCAACTATTAATATGCATCCTGTGGATTCTAACTTTAATATTGATAGACCTTACAATTAAACCGTTATTTTCAAAGAATCCTATGCCCAATGTCCGATTGGCTGCTCAGGCCAATAAAAATTAAAAAAAAATATAAGAGGATGGGTTACCGGTTTTCTCATTAGTCTACTTGTCTACTTAAAATAATATGAATATATACCCAGGTGCCCAGGTGGGTTGTACTTTCATTATACCTACATACATTACATATAGGTACCTATATTACGTACGTAAAATACCAACGGAACAAGTGGTTGTTTTTTTTTTCTTTTACCTTTTTTAATTGTTGGTCGAAAGAGAAAGAAAAAAGCACAAGAAGCGGTTCGGTTCGTAAAACAAATTAAATATTTGAGAGCCGACTGGAATTACAAGTAAGCAAGCAAGCACCGTAGTAGAGAGAAGCTATTAATTGGTCGATGTTTGTCATCCACCTCTGTAAACAGCAGTTAGAGAAAAAATCGACTCATTAAACCCGACATCTTATTCACTTAATGTGCGTAGACAATTGCACCATTGTTGGAAACAACTGCTATATTAACAGAAACATCTGATGAATATTTATGAGGACTTTTTTTGAGGAGGGTCGACGAACAACACAGACCGTTTGGAAAGAATGAGGTGTTCACACTCAAATACTACAAGGTATTCAGTTACTTTACATTCTTGTCGTTTTTCTTATTATTTCTATGTGCCCAATAGGTAGATACTTGTTTGCATCAAGAAAAAAATCATTTTTTACAAACACACACCCTTGTAGGAAAAGGTAACTACTAAGATAAATTGTGGTGCATCTTTTTTTGCAATTAGGGCATCTAATTAAATAGTCCAGGTATGTGGATGTGTATGTATATACAAGTATGCATTATCATCTTGATGTGTGTACGTGATGGCTTCTTGTAGAAATAAAATGTAGACCATCACCCACTGTTGAGTACCCATCGACCATGGCCATGGTGGCGATGGCCAGTCGATTTCTTAGTCGGTGCCGGTAGGAGGGCGGGCGAGGCTAGTGCCCGCCCCACGACCGCCCGTGTTTTTTGTTTTCGTTCTTGCATTTCGGCTCCTTGACAAAGCCCTGGGCCTTTTTCATGTCGGCGCCTTTGACTGAACGAAAGCACCGGCTCTTGCACTAACCAGTCGACAAACGAGCAACGATTCCCTCCTCGACCTCGTCTCGTTCCCGACCGTCCGTCCGTCACTAGTGAGTGCACAGAGAGAGAGTGCCTCGTCTTCAGTCTAACGCTCACTAAATACACTTCATTTCTTCTTATATATTATGCTTCTTCTTCTTCCATAGTGATGATGTTCAGGTTCTTCTTCGGCCAGAGTGTCGATGCTCAAGGTGAGCTTTTCCTTACTATTATTCATTAGGAAGGTGATACCAACAGTCGAGCCGTCGAGACAATGAATTTTTTGACCGAAAACTATTTCACGTTGTGCTTTTCGTATCTAACGTCAACAATACTCAATTCTTAATTGGTCTTGTCATTTCAAAGAAAATGCTGAAAAAGTACCCCTAACCGAAAAATACTTATGTAACCGATAAAAGGTGCAAATTATATACCTAGATATATAAAATAAAAGGCAGAAAATTCAGTTTTAGGGGCTGCTTCTTAAATAAGTATGTCTAACAATAATTTCGCCTTTTTGGACTCCTCTCTCTTCCTTTTCATTACGTTATTACAACTCCCACTAATAAAAAACATAAAGTCACAAAAACAAGATTTCTGATATAAAAAGAAGATCCTGCACATATGATAAGATGCATTTATAAATCAGGTAAGAGTTTTAAAATGGCGAGGGTTTAAGGAATCTCTAAGTGACGTTACCTTAGGAAAGGGGATGTAAAAGCCATTCTTATGTAATATTTTAGTATACAAGTCAAAATTTAATCAGCGTGTTTTCTGTGTGTCTGTACAAAAAATCAAACTTAATCTTAATATAAGCTCTTTTTCCCGTTCCAATTATACTTCAGCAGTTAGACAAGTTAGGTTAGATTATACCAAGTTTTATGTAAGCCAATAATAAGATGACATTCTCACCTCTCATGTAAAAAAAGAACGTGTATTAAGTACCTATAGTAACCCCAAAATACGAATGATGTTGATTTAGGTTGTTTTTATTTATCTTTCGATATTTCAAAAGAAAAAAATTCTAGGACCGTTTTGGAAAAAGTACCAACCGTTTTTTTGAAAGATCAATTAACTTTAGTGTGCGATCTTGAATTAATCTCCACAATTGCTCCAGCATATTATTCCTGAATATCTAAATTTCAAGTAGTACTTAATCAACGTTTCTTTCATTTTGTTTTAAATCTGTCATAGTTTTGTCGGATTAAAGAAAGGTAAAAATATGGATAATCAGTTTAATATACTACGAACGGAAATCGATCACCAGAATTGCATCGGCACACTGATATTTCTAAATATTCAAATTACAATACCTAACTTCACATCCTCCAAATTACCACCAATATTTTGATTTTTCTAAATCTTGATGTTCTAGGTTCTAGAGCATTAGGTACAATATAGGTACGTACCTATATCGAAATTGCAATATGTTTAAATAATTTTGGAGACAGTTTGAAGTAACAATTAAAAATGCTTATCGTTTCTTTTTTTCCATCTGTTAAAATTTTTTAATGTGCAACTATGGTGGATTAAGAAAAAAGCAGAAAGGATAATAATGTTTACTTAAATCGATCCCCAGAATTACTCCTGTTCATTGATAGATAATAATAAAATTTTAGTACAAGTCAAAATTCAGGCGGTGTGTTTTGCAATACACATAGATATAGGTAGTAATGAAATTTGAAATTAAATAAACTTTAAGAAAAGCACGTATGATTCGTCTTTTTTTTTTCTTTTATTTTTTTTAAGTTAATTTACCAAGTTTCTTTTTACTTTTCACTACTACTCTTTATTTACTTATTAAGTAATTATTTTATTATTTTTTTTAGTTCTACGCCCAGCGAAATTATGCTTCAAGGCCGTAAGGGTAGTTCCAACGAGGCACCCGATCGCCAAACGCCGAAATTTACGTTACATTCATATTACAATATCGAGGTTTAGTTACGGTATGTAAAGGTTCCCCTTTTACCACCCCCCCCCCCACTCCCCCAATCAACATTATCAAAAAAGAAACAGCACCTTAAGTGGTTATAACCTAACCTACAATTTAACAAAAATATGAATGAATCTTTTTCTTTAATAATGGCGGTAATAATGGTAAAATAAAGTTCCGAATTTAAGAAATGGTCAAATTGTTTTACATGCGAGGGAAGATACTTTTTATTATAAGTACATACTTTGACGATAAAAAACTAGAAAATTAGAATTAGAAAACTTCCACCAGAAGGTATTTTTCCTTCCCTAACCACCTCATAACAAACCGGAACAAACAATTGATAGTCACTCTTACTAAATTTCATGATAAGTTATCTATGGTATTTAAAAGTCACATTTATAGATATTTCTGTTTATTTTTTGTATAATAAGTATCTACCTATCTATAAACTATTTTTTTTTAATCAATACTAGATGTACTGTTTATTAATTAAAAGGAAATATTGGTTAAAAAGATCTGAAGTATTATTATTGTTATTGGATCAAATGTAACAATGAAATGGGAAGGTTAGTAACTTGACGTACCGTTGAAGTCTCTTCACTAACAACTGTGAACTGTGAATTCAGGGCAAGATTATCGCCGATACAAGCATGACGATCAATCGAAACTTAATTCAGACAAAGATAGGATCATTTAGGATGTTATGGAACCTAACAGTGTTGCCATCATTGTCAAATCGTGACTCACTCAAAAAGTCTATAGGTAAGTACCTATATACATATAGAAAAGGAGTCTGATCTCTATAGGTATATACTTTTATAAATAAAACTTCTGGACAATTGAAAACTGAAACGTGCCTAAAAGTAGACAATATAACAAAACAATACAAGTGAAATGAGATGTCAATTTTTATAGTAGGTCAATGAGCGTTTCATGTTGCTTTTGTTTATTAATCTGTTGTATAAGTGACACTTCATGTTAGTTTTATGTTTTTGTTTCTCAGTTTTAAAGTGAAAAGAGTGATCTGGAATACATAGCAAGCACAACATTTTTCATGTCAAAAATTATTTTTCAAATAGTACCTAGTATTATTTCATTAACCCATTTGGTTTTCATTACAACAAAAAAAAAACCTACACTTTCTTCTTAACAACTATCAGACAGTAACTTAATATTATCCTTTTAAAAACAAACACAAAAAAGCAAACAAGATTCTATTATGAAAACGCTTAAACTTTATCAATAAACCACTACAAAATTAGTAATACTTCATAAGCCTACCATATCTCAACCCTGTAAGTAACAAAAATTAAATCTAAACAATTTTTACAATACAAATTAAAACCAGTGAAAAAAAAATGGGTTCTTAAGTTTTAGTGTCCATTTTTTGTACACTCCACTTTTCTTTTACCTCCCATCCCCATACTTCAACCCCATAAAATAATATAGATACTCCTACTACATTAAAAAGTATTATCTTTATCTATTAGGTATCTCAGTTTTCATTACATAGTTTTTTTCCCTTATCCCTATATTCATACCAGCTGATTATGGCTAAACGGCACGAGCGACAAATTTTTGGATTTGGTATACTATAGTGCAAGGCAAAAATTGTAAAAATAACTTTGTCGTGCTAGCTTGATATACGTCAGTAAGACTAAATTTTAAATTAGGGCAACTTAAATTAACCACAACGTTACTTATCAAAATAAACTCGAGCCTACATTACTCAAGAAATCCTAATAGGTATAGGTAGGTACCTACTTAATAATTGTTGTGTTACTATCAACATTATGTTCACACATTACCCAAATGCTAACTGTAGACGTTTTACAATTTAACCAAGAGCACAAGCTAATCTGTGTATTTCGCTTGTGGTTTGTACTCTAACATTAATCATGTACCTATAGTGTGTAAATTAACTATTAGATGATATATAAACTAGTCAATATACGTATCTATTTTCTATTCAAATAACTAAACATTTGGGCAGTTTATACAGGTATTATCTAGCTAATTTATAATATATAATTATATGAATCACGAGGCGCCACTGCTTTTAGGCTTCCACGTAGGTACCAACCTATTTATTAGTAAAAATACTCTACGAACAGAATTTTGCTTTAATAAAACGTTTTGATTGAACTGTATTCCGAGATTTACGTAAATACATGAAAGTATATAACTAACTATTTTTACATACAAGGATTAAACCATGAATGTGTTTTTATATAATACGTACACGTACAGGTACAGGTACAGGTAGATAATGTGATAAAACTACATATTTACATATATAGAAGTAGGTACATGCGTATATGGTAGGGTAGGTGCCTACCTATACAGAGTGAGGATAAATAAGAAGGCCTTTGAAATGGGATGTCTGGGAGGACCTTTTCGGATAGGATTTAACGGGTGTGGTTGCATAAATTCTACTTGTAATTATGTTTCAGACGTGAAGTCGATACTTTTTATTTTCGCGGCATGAATTTATGGTTTTTCGAGTTGCATCTGCGCCACACGTTTCTTGCATCAATGCCATTATTTCATCTCGATGTATACGCAAACACATCGTAAATAATAAATTAGGTTTGAACATCAATTTCTTTTCTGCACTTTACAAGTCTGTAGTATTTTATGTATCTGCGTACTTGCAAAAATATACATGTATGTATAATTGTATATAGATAAGAACAACGGTATTAGGTGCCGACTTTAATTAAGAAAGTAATTGGATCAGATTTTTGTTTTGTAATAATTAATTATTGTAAGTACTTACATTATCATAAAACAGTAGGTTGTAGGTATTTACATAATTATATTATGATGTAAGTTAATACATATTTCTATGTCGTAACCATCGCAGGCGTGAGGAAGTTACGGTGAATCTATCGTTAAAATCAATAAAAATCCGATAAACGTAAAATATAATATAAAAGTGAGAGTCCTTAATTTATGTTCTGATATCTTGACAGTAATAGTAGGTATAGCCTCTAAAATTTAAAATTGCTTGTGATTATAGTTCTAGACTGTATCAATCAATCAATCAACAAATTAAGTTTCAATAAAAACACAACACAAAAGTTACAAAACTTTTATTGTAGACCACAATAATATTATTTCACCACACAGTGGCTTCCTCAGGTGGAAATATAATAACTTAAAACTAAAATACGAAATCCTTAAATACTAAACATAGACGAAAAGAGGGGGATGGAACCATTAAAACAAAACTACAGATTAAGTAAAGGAGAATTATTAATATCTAATTGGTCATTTAAAATTAAACCTAGTCTATTTAATTTGTTGATCTCCATACATTCCAATAAATTTAATTTATGGCCTTTATTTTCTATATGTAGTACATTAAAATCATCATTAAAACTATGGCCATGTTCTATAAGATGATTTGCATAGGTGGAATGGGTGTTCTTATATTCAAAACTTTTTTTATGTTCATGAATCCTGTCCTTAAATGATCTCCCTGTCTGTCCAATATATGCTTTGTTGCAGCTACCACAATTTAATTGATAAATTCCTGATTTATGTTCCTTTGGGGTGATATGTTTATTATTTTTTATGAAATAATAAATATCTAATTATCTTTACCTAGTAATTGTAAATTCGCTTCTTTCGATGTTTGCAATTTGTTTTCCAGTATCCCGCCGTTCGAAGTGATTGAGATAGTCAAAACCTACTTAACGACTAATAAGGTAAATCCTGTTATTATAAATGACCTCATTTCACTATTAACTATCTGCCTAGAACAAAATTATTTAATTTTTGATAATACCTATTATGAACAACGATCGGGTCTCGCAATGGGTAACCCGCTGAGCCCACTTCTCGCGGAAATGTTTTTAAATAATCTTGAAAGTAAAATAGCGCAGAATATTCTTTTCAAAAAATGTTTATATTATTATCGTTATGTCGATGACATCCTCGTGTGTTTTACGTGATCTAACAGACAACTCTCGACATTTTTTAATTTTTTGAATAATCTTCACCCTAAAATCAAATTCACGTTAGAAATGGAAGATAACAAAAGTATCAACTTTCTGGATTTATCCATAAAGAATTTAAATAACAAACATTCGTTTTCCATTTACCATAAGAAATCTCATACCGATACCATTATTCATTCTCATTCTTGTCATCCTATTTCACATAAATTAGCCTTTTTCCATTCTAGCCTTCATAGATTAATCACAGTACCTATGTCATCTGATGATTATAATAAGGAATTAAATAGGATTTTGGTAATTGCTGCCAACAACGGTTATCATACGTCACTAGTTACCGATTTACTCAATAAAAAACTATTTAGAAATACTTTAAATTTAATTTACCCCCATGTAAAAAACAAACGCTCGTCAAACTATATAATACTCTTACTTATTCAGGTTATTTCTCTAAACGTTTAGGTTATCATATTTCCAAATTTTCGGGTTCGATAATTTCCTTTAAAACTAATAACACTTTAGGACATTTCATAAAAAATAATAAACATATCACCCCAAAGGAACATAAATCAGGAATTTATCAATTAAATTGTGGTAGCTGCAACAAAGCATATATTGGACAGACAGGGAGATCATTTAGGGACAGGATTCATGAACATAAAAAAAGTTTTGAATATAAGAACACCCATTCCACCTATGCAAATTATCTTATAGAACATGGCCATAGTTTTAATGATGATTTTAATGTACTACATATAGAAAATAAAGGCCATAAATTAAATTTATTGGAATGTATGGAGATCAACAAATTAAATAGACTAGGTTTAATTTTAAATGACCAATTAGATATTAATAATTCTCCTTTACTTAATCTGTAGTTTTGTTTTAATGGTTCCATCCCCCTCTTTTCGTCTATGTTTAGTATTTAAGGATTTCGTATTTTAGTTTTAAGTTATTATATTTCCACCTGAGGAAGCCACTGTGTGGTGAAATAATATTATTGTGGTCTACAATAAAAGTTTTGTAACTTTTGTGTTGTGTTTTTATTTTAATATGGAGTTACAAGAATTAACAGCTTCGTCAATTAATTTTTTAAATTAAGTTTCGTTTAAATATCTGCAAAATGTAAAAGCCATTGATAAACAATTGAGCAAGGCATAAATAAAAGCAACTCAATCATGAAAATAAATGTTTTATCTTACTTATTTTATAACTATATATAAATATCCATATTATGTGTTTGAAAATAAACGTATATCAATCAAGCTAGAACGACAGTTATTTTTCCGATTTTTGTCTTGCACTATAATTTGTCGCTAATTTGTTACCAAATCCAAAAGTTTGTCGCTCGTGCCGTTTAGCCATAATCAGCTGCTATATCTCGAAAAGGAAATGTTATAGGATATTACTGTAAAGACCATAATTTGACGCTGAAAGATGACACATTAAAAAGAATTTGTCGCTAGTCTTATCTTCAGCTGATAAGCGAAAAACTGCTGGAAAACCATCAAACAATTAATCAAGGAGTTCTTTGTTACATTTATTAACAGATCAAGTTTATTTACCAATTTTTTTAAATTAGGTTTTCCCTGTTTCCCCCCAGTTGGGCAACATGTTACCTTTCGAGAGTTTGATGGCTTTCCAGCAGTTTTTTGCTTATCAGCTGGAGATACGACTAGCGACAAATTCGTTAAATGTGTCATCTTTTAGCGACAAATTATGGTCTTTACAGTAATATCCTACGGCATTTCCTTTTCGAGATACGCTATGTGTAGTGCTAGCTTGATATCAAGCTAGCATACCAGCTGATTATGGCTAAACGGCACGAGCGACAAACTTTTGGATTTGGTAACAAATTAGCAACAAATTATAGTGCAAGTCAGAAATCAGAAAAATAACTTTGACGTGCTAGCTTGATATACGTTGAAAATAACAGTTTTTTTTATTAAAGGCAGTGTATATTGGCAATGAACTTGAAAAGACATGCAAATTTTAAGAAAGCCCATGAAACCTCAAAATGGGTAACACGCGTTAGGTTAGGGGGGATTGACTCATATGATGTATTTTTATGCTTATTTTAAACAAAAGAAGAGACACTCGTTACTATTTACTAATTTGCAAGTTGTCTCTGTTTTTAAATATATCTGCATCGCCAGAGACGTATTTCTTAAATAGATTCAGTTACACAACACATACGTTTGTGGGTCATTTATATCTAAACAAAGAAATAGATATTAGATTTGAACATTCTGGAAAAAAATTAAACAAAAATTGTTTGTACTTAGACCTTCGAGGATAGTTGAAGATCAACTCGTCTTTTTTTTAATAATAATAGGCATTTTGGATCCCAGTTCAGGAAAGAGTGTAAAATTTTGTATTTAAAGATACATCTTAATCATTTAAAAAGCATTTAAGGGAAATTAGGGACAATCAAATATTCAAACTATTTTGATTGAATCTAATTATTTTGGAAAACTTTTGGACAAAAATAGCTAATTTTCATGTGAATTCTTTGCCTTGACCTTCAAAACATTTTATTCAGTGAAATTTGTGTTTATTATTATTTATTTTTGACCCCTGCAATGACAATAGCGGCTTTTTTTATTTCAGAAATACCCCTGAACAATAGATCTAACTTTTCCACAGTATTGTTTAAGTAACGTTTAACGAGAACAGCACTTTTTCTTAGCAATTGTCTAACTGTTTGTCGAAACGCCATTAATTCGTAGATAGGTATATACAATAATAATAATTACATTACCTACCTGTGAATAATTTGGATGAAATAACTAACAAAAATGAAAAAAAACTGTTATATAAGTAATTAATTTATTTGACGTCATTAATAAAAAAATTGAGTAGATGAAACTTGAATTCTTGCAACTCCATCACAAAAATACAACAATTATAAGTTTTGGGTTTTATGTTATTTATTGATTGCACCATAATTATTTCATCATGCCAGTGGCGGATCCAAGATTCTGAGAAAGGAAGTATTGTTTATAAAAACTTCTACCCTTTTTGCAAGTTTCAGAGTTATATGCTTATCAAATTTTGACTAAAATAAATGTAAACATTTGGTCTTTTTGAAGGGAAAGACAGTTAGGGTTGAAGTCCTGCGGTTTTCTCAGATAAAAGAAGTTTTTTCAACTTTGGAAAAGCCAGTATGGTATAAAATAGTCTATAATGAAATTATGTATATAAATTATATAAGAATTAAAATCCTCACAGCATATTCATTTTTTTTTTAAATTGACGTCAAACAAATGAAGTATGTAATTGTTTTTTATTGATCTCCGGATTCTTCATTTATCTTTCGTGTATAATGAAAGTTGGTAAAAATCTTTTATTACTTATTACCATAACCTATAATTTTGGTTACCTAAATAACTAAAAAAGAAAGTTAAATATCATAGACCATCTAATAATAAAGTTGCTTGTATAAAAAGAAGTTATGTAAAGGTCTTTCTCTAAAACATTATTAGGTATACCCAGATGATATTACGATATGAATCACGACAATTCCATAACATATTAGACAGGTAACAGGACATGACACCTGTCGATCTGTCGTTATGTCAATCGAGCGGCGTTGTTATATTAAGGTCTTGGAACACGATCGGCCTCATATTGTATTATTAATGCGACGATCTAGGCGCATACCTTTTAACCTAAACTTAAGGATAAAGTCTCACAGTTGCATGCATTTGTCATCTCCTGTTACACATAAGCAAAATGATCTTCAACTCCGACAGACGACAGAGAAAAGAACCCCACAACTAAAGGGACAGGACCAACTTCATCGCCTGTCAACGCGGATTTTATAAATACGTACAATATACTAACACATCATATATTTTATTATTTTTAAGAAGAATCGTATTAGCCGCGTTCCTTTTACATAGGGGAAAAGTGGGAGAGACGCCATACTTTTTGGTGAAATTACGAAAAAAATTTAAAAAATCATTTTAAAACAACCATTCATTTTTTATTCGAAAGGTACATTATTATTAAGTATTACAATTGTAATTAAGTAATTCTAGAATTAACATAAAAAGAAACGAAAAATAAAAATTGTAAGTACACAGCAGGCCATCTCTCCCACAAAGTGTGGGAGAGATGCCATATAGTGTGGGATAGATGCCATATATATTATTATTACCTTTTGGACTTTTTTGCGAAGCAATTCCTTACCACAATTATTGCAATGTGGAGAATACATAGTACATGACTCATGTAGCCACTTTTGGCACAAGGAACATTTAATCCAATCAGTATTTTTTTTTTGTTAAATAATAATTTTTCCAGCATTCTGTGCACACATTTGTATCATCTTCGATTGGGGTAGATGCTGAGACAGAAGATGCTGTACCAGCTAACTTGCGTTTTTTAGCTGCAAGAAGAACAAGAACTGACACGTCGCGAAGGAAGCCTCTATGGGTAATTAAAAATAGTGAGAAATATATCTATCTCTTTCTCACTCACTGAATTACCAAAGGTATGGCGTCTCACCTCACATGGTGTCTCTCCCACTTTTACCCTATTTACTCCAACGGTTTGGTTCACTTCAGAAATAAGTTCATTTATTTTAAAAAGTAAGGTTAGATTTTTATACAAAGTATTTTTATTTCCCCTATTTAGGAACTGAAGTTTCAAATTAAATGGGACGAATTTAAAGATAGGAAATTTAATAAAAAATACTTTTACATAACAGAGACATGAATTTGTTATACTGCCAACTTGTTTCTAAAAATCAACAGTAATTCTAGTAAAGAGATAGTTGTTACATAAAACATCTTATGATAAACGGGGTAAATACCTTTCTACGCCCTTCAGCATAAAAAAACTATTAACATTCACCGTGTAATTTAAAATATATTATAAATTTACTGGGTGTCTGTACAAAAAGTAAAACCATAAGCATGTCATTAAGCTCTCTTATCCATTCCACTTACTTCGGCAATAAGATAAGTTAAATTAGGTTAGACCAAGTTTTATGTAAGCCAATAATAAGACGACATTCTCACTTCTCATGTAAAAAAAACGTAGATTATAGTAACCCCAAAATAAGAATGGTGTTAATTTAGCTTGTTTTTATATATCGAAATTTCAATACGATGTTAGAGCCATGACAAGTACCAACTGCTTCTTTAGTGTTTTTTTTTTTTTTATTTAATCTACTTTTATGAAAGTTCAACAAGCTTTAACTTTATTGTGAGAACTTGAATTGCTCCAGCATATTAATATTCCTAAATTTCAGGTAGTAATCCAAATTCCTACTGTTTCTTTCGTTTTGTTTTCAACCTGCCATAGTTTTGAATGTGCTACTGTCGGATTAAAAAAAAGTATAAATATGGATAATCAGTTTAATATGCGAACTGGAATCGACCACCAGAATTGCTTCAGTAGGTATATTGATATTTCTAAACATTCAAATTTCAATACCTTTCAGAAATTCTCCAAATAACCATTATTATTTTGATTTTTAGGTTAAGATATTTCCAAATCTTGATGTTCTAGGTTTTTAACTATAAGAATTTATGTATATCCAAAATTGCAATATGTTTAAACAATTTTGGAGACAGATTCAAGTAACAATTTAAAATGCATAATATCGTTTCTTTATTTTTTATACGTCATAGTTTTGAATGTGCAACTATGGTGGTTAAAAAAAAATCAGAAAGGAGGATAATCACTTTCATATGTTGATTAGAATCGATCTCCAAAACTGCTCCAGCTCATTGATACTAATTGTAAATATACAAATTTCAAAACCCTCAAGTCCTCCAAATTACCTTTATTTAAAGTTTAAGGTTAAGATATTTCTAAAGCTTGAGAAATAATAAAGTCAGATCCGAGTTTGGTGGCAAAAAACATGTCAGTAATGACTTAGCTTTTTAGTAGGTACTTATCCCTTAACACTGAAAAAAAAGCTTCATTGCCGCAAAAAAAATACTTGTTGCATATAGGGACAGCCAAAATCTTATGTACGGAAAACAAGTAATTTTACTATTTGCAACTTATGAAGGCTACATAAATGTTTTAACTGTGTTACATAAAGTTTCTACCACAAGTAGATAATATTTTCATTTGTGAGGATTAAAGTTGTATTTAGAGTAACTAACACCCATATGCACCGTACAAACTATTTTATTTGAAATAAATAATTATTATATATTCTGTTAATAATATCATGTGTAGTAAAAAAAAATACTTATGTACAACAAAAGAAATAATTATGTGTAGGTACTAGTGAAAATAGTTATGTAATAAAAACAATATAATATATTTATTTTTTCCAAAATAATTATTTCTGCAAACAATGTCCCTTTCAGGTGTTAAATTAGGGGTTGCGATTAGATTAATTTAACACCTGAAAAGGATATTGTGTGCACAAATAATTATTTTGGAAAAAATAAATATATCTTGTTACTAAAATGTATACGTTTTTATTACGTAACTATTTTCACTACTACACAATTATTTCTTGTTGTACGTAAGTATGTTCTACCTGAAGAAAGCACCGTGAACGGAAGTAACTATTGAGAAAATAACAAACGTATTTTCTAATTAAAACATGTGTTTTTGTTATTTATAAACTATGGAGTTACAAGCCTGTTTATGTTAGTTATGTATTTTTAGTAAGTTAGGCAAATGGCATTGTCTAATAAAAAAAACTGATACATACCATTAAGACAACAATTCTTCACCTAATACTTACCTTAACATAGCAACTTTTCTTAATTTATCAGATTATTTCAGGTACGTGATAGAAAAAGAAAAATATTGTATTAAACAACAAAATACGATACATAAAATTCTTACTTTCTAACAGTATTATTAACAAGTTTTATTCGTCAGCGTTATGAGACATGGCCGGAGGGCTTTGTTACGGAGCACTCCTAGAAGGTATTTAAGTTGGTAAATTTTTCGAAAAACAAAAATTTCAGAGTAACAACTGTTTTCTTTCTTCCATAACAGGTACAGGTCAACAATAAATTGGCAAATTGTTCAATTCAAAACTGAAACTCTCAATTCACTCACAAACACCTAATAATTATGTATCTTATAAAAATCCCCGCGAAACCAAACGTTCACTAACGTCCACTGCGCGTCAGTAATGGCGATGTGGCGCGAGTCGTTACTGATAGTGCCTACATTGGTACGGCTCAAATAATTTTTTATCTAGTCTACATAATGCTACATAACTTGTTAAGTGCTTTTCATAATTCACCTATTTAGATGTAACCAATTTTTGAAATAAACTCCTGTATGTGGACTGCATGACACACTTATTTCTAGTTAATGAAACAGCCTAAAAACTTATTTGCTGCAAATAAAATCTTGTTTTCAGCAGTAAAATTAACTCAAATAAGTTAAAATATGTAAGAAAAACAACTTTTTTTTTTAGTGTTTGGTTGTTTTTTTAGTCTATTAAGTAATAATCTTAAAAAAGAATTTGAGGTTATACTCCACAAAGTAGGTCAAAATTTTATTGGATCTTGAGTTTTCTAATGTAGCCACGTAAAATAAATCGAACGACCACAAGGCATTTCGGTGTCAAAGTGTCTCAGCAAACTGGCATACCTTATAGAACACTAAATAAGAGATATAATTGAGCAAAAGCTAACTATCGTAGCTACAAAAACTCTCCAAAGCTAAAACCAAGAAGATTACAACCAAAAATAGAAGGACTAAAAAGGCAAAAAAGAATTTATTTAAAAGTGATGATGAAGATTCATCTACTGATCAAGTAGACGAAAATGCAATTCGCGACGATGTGTCAAAATATTCAGAAGAAGAAAATTTATGTGCAATTTGTTTAGACTCGAGAAAAGTGCAGAAGTTGCGGAAAATGGGCCCATGAAGAATGTTCTGGTAGTGATGGTCCAGATTCTTATATTTGTGGTTTTGTTTGGTTCCGTAATAATTTGGATCTATTGTTTTCCTTTAAAAATATTATCCTTATTTCTTTGTTTTGTTTTGTTTATAAGCTTGATTTTTCAGTCAGTTTTTGTATTAATATCTTATTTAAAGTTTGTTTTGTTCGGGAAAGAGTAACTATTATGGCTCCCTCATATGAGCGTTAAATGGACTCTCATTACCCGCATATGTCGGGTAATGGGAGCGACTGACTTTTTTTGAAAATCGTTATTGTTCCTTTATTACATGACTTTAATTAAATACAACTGTGATTAAAATATGCTTCAATAATCAATGTAAGAGTTCCTAATTAAAAATTATAAGAATTTTGACAAATGTGGTTTTTATTAAGTTTCCCTTAGTAGGCTCCCATTACCCTGTTCTCCCCTACTAAAGCAAACTTGAGACAAGTTTCGAACATATCACATAGGAAATGATACCTCTGATCATTGTTTTCTTATACAGTCAAGTCAGTGAAACACAAAAATATTTTTATTCCATTCTAACTCAAATTCAAATTAACATAACCTCACTTAAACTACGTATGGTGTGAAGCATTTGTTTTATTCTAATTTATTAAATTGCTTCTTAAGTTTAAATGCTAAAAATTAAGTTTCTTCTCTTTTTCTATAGGTACATTATATCTCCTTAATTAAATCCGGATATACGCAATATCATCTTGGGATTTTCTCACTTTTATTCCAATTATCCTGCGTCATTCAAACGTAATAACGTTAATATGACCTAATGAACTGTAAGTAATATTTACACAGTAAGTTACACGTCATTAAGTGGGACAGTGAAAATGACATGAACAAGTAAGAAAAATCAATTTTATTAACACTACCTACTTCTTGAGCGACAAAATACAAACGCATGTTTCCTGACATTTGTTAATCATCATGCTTGTATAATCGTTTAATAATATTGATATCAACAGATTTTTTTGGAGCAAATGCCAACGGTGAGTCGTCAATTTGTCGATAATGAGTACGTTAATTGAGATATTGTTAAATAGCATGAAGTGTACACTTGCAATAACGTTACGTAACATCCTCGTAAATTGAATAAATATTTATTCTGAAAGTTCACGCGCTAAATTGTGTAAAAAAGTGAACAAACAATTTAGCAAATAATAGAAAAGTAACAGGTCTCATTACACGTGTGTAGACACAATTTATTGGAGGAAACATTTATTTTTTATGGTTTACGTAATTTCGATTTTAACCTACTGTAAAACTGCTCTTAGAATTTAATAAGCAAGTAAATAAGTTTTTGCAATTATCACTAAGAAGTGGAATTCGTTTGTTTGCATATTACTTTTTTTTTACAGCGACCACAAAATGAGAACTTTGCATGACAAAAAACAACGAAAATTATTAAATGAGTTAACAAATATATTTAGAAAACTCCAACAACATTGTTTTTACATTTCGACCGTTTTTAAAGAGAACATAAAGAACTTCGTTTTCAACATTTACTTTAATTTTGTTACATTTTTAAAATTAATGCTTAGCACTCGTTAAAATGATCACTTTTAACTTAAGCTTGGATATTTTGTAGACAAGCCTGATATTAGATAAACAAAAACAGAATAAAGTATATCTTAGCATTTCCATAGTTACGCTCATGATAGACAATCCAGTAAAAATGTAGAAATACAAAATAAAGTTATGAATGTAAAACATCATCTGTCTTTTTTACTTTGAGCTAGAGCAATTGATTGACCGTTGTTCTTGCCAATCAGGAGTGTTATTGTTATTGGTGTTAGTAATAAAAATTTCTGGATATAACATTTGCTGAAACCTTAATTTCTTTTAGTGTTTATTCCATTCTTCTTATTAAAGTTTCTTTGGTTTATTATAATTTTAATAAAACCTCGTTGTTAAAAAGAGATACAGATATACGTAATTTAAATCAAAGATGCTATAGTTTTTTTGCAACTCCATACTGAAAACAGAAGAAAAAGCACACAAAACATTTTATTATTACATCCATAACAATTACTTCGCCAGACAGTGCCACCTTCGGTTAGGTTAGGTCGGATTAACTGAACAAATAGTTTGTTAAACGGAGAAAATCGTGGAAAATGTTATTTTTAACGCTAAAATCTATTATATTATTTATATTGCTGGGTCGCACCCAATTACATTAATGGATATTAACGGTTCTTCAGGTATCTTCAGCCGTGTTCATAGTATAAGTACTTTAAAATCTCATGAGCTATACAAACAGCAAGAACAGGGAAAGGCGGAGCTTATAACGATATATCTAGTTAACAATTGGTAGATTTATGTTAGTATGCACTTCTACGCACCCTCTAAGGCCATGAAGCTCATAAGTTATGGGACTTTAAAATAGATCTAGCTTCTTGTTTGTTTTAATATATTCATCTATATCTTTTTATATTCTTTAAATTCAAATATAGAATAATTACGCTTTTGGGGGATTTTAAACATCCCATAGCAGTATAGCACCCTCCCAGTTGCATCTTTGTCGATCGTATAACATGTTGAAAGTTGTATAATTAAAGTAATAGCAGAGGCATTTAAAATTAACACACACTAATTGTAAGTATATTTAAAAAAATGCACTCTTCTTTGTTAGCAAACAATTTACAATGAAAGCTGTTGAAGACAGTAAAAGTGAAAAGCTGTGAGTGAAACTTGAAGAGTGAAAACGCATACTCGTTAAGTAGTAGTTAAACTGATTTATCGATATCCGTCTCATTGCCAACTAAACGAAATAGGTTGCATATTTGACGATTATTTTTACTATCAACAATTAACTATTATTTACAGTTATTAATGCTTAGGTACCTACATAATTTCTTTTAATAGCCGTCTATTATTATAAATACTGTAAAATTATTAGGAATCTGTTTTAACTGTTATTTATTTATTGATAGATATATATGATTATAATCAATTAACATCTCACTATAAAAGAATAGTGCCATTAAAGCAACGTCAAAGTAAGTAAACTTAATTGGTAATGTGTACTGTGCACTCGAGTAGGTATATTACATTTTTATACAGAACAAAATAATTGTAGAAGTACGTCAAATTGCGTTGGCACGTATGGGCGGAGCTACTATAGCGGTAACCATAGCGAAGGACATTTAAGGCCTTATTTTAGGTGTTTGTTGATCCTTGAAGTATCAATTACATTTTATACCCCAAGGGCTTCGAATTATCAATTATCTAAAAAGCACTTTATAATGTTGTAAAACTTTACTTAAAAAATAGTATTTTTAATGTTATTTTGTTGTTCTTATTATTGTTAGAATTGTTTCATTATTTAGCAACCTACCCATAACGTTCTAATATTGGAAATAAGCACATAAAGCTTTATATTAGGTGGCATGGATTAGGATGATAGAAACGTTCGAAAATCAGTTGTCATGGCTGTGTCTGAGGTGGTAATACAAATCACGCGGATTCCTGAAAGCATTATAAGGCTCGCGTAAGCCGATTACAACAAAGTTGCTCGTGGTAATTATTGTGGGAAACAACTACCGTTCCATATACCTTTCCCATAACGATACCATCAGATCAAGCTCTTTCTATTATATACCTATAACGATTTTGATCAGTAACATTTTTTGGAGCATCAATCGAAAGGCACTATCTATTGAAGATCAATAAAATAGAAAAAATACTGTTGTATGATTATGAAGGTTTTTTACTCTCTAATAAGAATTAGCGATTGTTGGATTTTAGGTATTATGTAGTCGTGTGTGATGAGCCCCTTCCAGTCAATTAATGCACACCCGCCGGTCGACGCATCTAACCATTGCTCCGTTCGGTCGTTAACAATATATTTCTGTGGTTAGAAAAATTGCAAATAAAAATATTATTTAGCAGACAACGATTCAGTATCGTTTTGAAAATAACTTTCTATGAAATATAAAGACATTAAATAAACCACTTCAATTCCAAAGGGCAACTAATCCAATTATGAAATTATTAGGAAATTTATGTCAACAAATAATGTTTTTTTTAACATTTTAATTTTATGTTAACAAGAAAAATTTAGGTATCGAAACATCGGTAAAGATAGCGGTTCAAATGGAATTTAAAATTGTGCTTGCAATCATTTTGATTTATTGTTCAATATTGTATAGTAAATCAATGTTTATGCGACATACAATAAACCGCCCCCCCTTAGAGGTCGTAAATATTAATTGTAATTATATGAGCAGAGGCGGCCTTAAACGTTACAACGGAATTTATTTCGCGAATAAATCCGCTTCACTCATCGACAGAATATTATTATAACAGTTATATTGAAAGGAGCCAAAAAGTGTCAAAATTTTTATACTGTGTGTTAACCTATTATTAACATTAATGTTACACATATTTGTAGGCGAATTAAAAACTTTCACTACATAAATAAAAGACGAGTTTGATGTTAATTTCGATTCTACAGTGATCAATATTAGAAATCCATTGAAGATGCATTTAACAAGCATGACGAAACGTTTGCGCGTAAACAAAGGACACGACAACAATGCCCAGATAGTCAACCTGTTTCAAGCAACCATTTGCATATATGCTAAACGATTTTACGGTTTTTGAACTATAAATAAATAATAGCGGACAGTACCTACAAATAGTATTTCTAGATGCATTTTAAGCTACATAAGTTTATTACAAATAAAAAAAAAAAACAACTACTTAATACAATTAGTAGAAGGTACTACGTAGTGATTGAATTAAAAGTAATTAGACTGCATTCGCTAAATATAATATTCGACGTGTTTCTATATGTTCTATGCTAACTAAAACTCTTCAGTTTACATATTATCTATATAAATAGTTTGCCTCTCTTTTTAGATCATAATATTTACTTAAAATATTTGTCTTTCATTTATTTTCTCGACACGTATATAACTTTGTAATGTACTTATGTATATGCAATTGGCCTTGACGGAAACTAAAAAAGCTCTGTTGTAAATAAATTTATATTTGTTTAGTATTTATAAATCACGATGTTGTGAGAAATACCTGCATTTGTACATCATTAATCTACATGTCAGTCTAATTAATGAAATAGATACTAATTACTGACAAAGCATTTTTACTAAACGGTAAAAAAAAATTAAAAGTAAATGATACACACGTGAAATTCCGTCATAAGAGAAAATTGATGCCTATGATCGACTATTTATTAATCTTTTTACGTATGTATGTCAGTAAATTTTACAGAATTTTGCACACGACACCAATACAACCTTTAAAGCTTTCAATTTTTCGCAGTCTTGTAAATTATTGACCACAGGTGTTGAAAATAAACACACTCGTGACTCTAATCAATAGATATTTACACACAAGACCAATACATGTAGGTAACCCTTGAACCTCTCCACTTCTTGTACTCTTACAGATCATCGATACTGAAATAAATAAATTGTTGATTTTAACTAATATCGCATCATTAGGTGTTTGTACACACCAATACATATACAACCTTTAAATCCTCCCCGTTTAAGCACTTTTGCAGACTACAAGTGTTGAAATAAACATATTCTTGACTGTGATAAATCACGCTATTAGGTATTTGCACACAACACCAATACATATAAGGGGCCGTTCATAAAATACGTCACGCTAAAATTAGCTTTTTTTGACCACCTTCCCCCGGTTGTCACACTGTGTCACACTTTCTGTGACCCCCACTGTAAATATTTCGTCACAAAACTAAAACCCCTCCCCCCTGAACATGATAAATTTTGATTGATAATACACAAATTTTGATAGTCAAAAATATTTATTTTATTTTCCTAATAAAATTTAAATAAATCAATAAATATCTTTTGTAACGAACAAATAAATAATATTTCTATTGATCAGAAGTCCAAGGATTCTATAAAAATTCAGTAAAATTTTTTGATGAACGGCGAACGTCACGTTGCCGTAGACCCCCTGTCCCCCCTTGTCACACTCAGCAGACCCCTCCCCCCCTTATATGCCAACGTATTTTATGAACGGCTCCAAACCCTTTTTTCCCTACACTTTTTGCACACTTACAGAACACAAATACTAAAGAAATAAACTCTTGACTTTGACTAATCACAATATTAGGTACCTACATAAAATCCTAGAATCCTCTCATTTTTCGCAGTCACAGGTATTGAAATAAAACATTCTTTACATTAATCGATCACATCATTAGATATATGTGCACGACATCAATCCATACAGGCTCTGAACTCTTGCAATTTCCGTACTCTTATAGAACACAATAAATTTAATACGTTCTTGACCTTAATCAATTATACTGTTAGATATTTGTTCACGACATCAATACATACAACCCCTGAAGCCTGCAGCTTTACAACTTTTGAAGTCCATTTTTAAATTTGGACCGCAATTTACTATTTTCTTTTACAATTTTATCGAATCAAGTTGTAAATAAAAGTGTTTTGTGTTGCCCCTTTGGGTGTGGAACATTACATACGAATTAAGTTAGTAATGTTGCATTCCTTTGTAAAAATGATTACCCTACTTGGGTATTACGGTTATATGTATAAAATTACCTACTAAAAGTTATAAATGTGATAAAATTACACAATGGAGTAATGAATATTGAAAAGGGAAACAATAAGTCTATTGGCGTTTCTTATCAAGGTTTACATTATTAAAAGGAATTTATTGCTAGAAACAGTATTTTGTTTAGAATTGTTTATCTAAAATGGTTCAGTTAAATGCATTATTACGGACCTAATTAGTAATATTCTGGCAATTATGTTTTTCTCTATGACTAATACAAAAACAATACTATCGCATCGAAGGAAAAATGCGAACAAGGCAATGTGATACTATAGTTTGTTTGGTAATACGTGAATAATTTTCTTCGAGAAAACAGTTAGTTGGAAGTAAATAAAATATTAAACAATATCAATGTTCATGACTATGAGGCTCCTTTCAAGTGGATTGCAACTTAATATTCACTGTGTGTACATTAAATTCTATATTATAAAAACAGCTCAAAATCTGCAATCTATTCGGATGGAACGATATATAAATAAAATAAACAATTTTCTTTTCTTGCATTAAACAATCGATAAACTGAAAAATGTATTGATTATAAAATATTTGAAATACAATTAAAAACTTGGACATGAATTTGGTTACCATATAAATTAAATAGTGTGTTGCTGTTGAAACAAGAAAATGTTTTTTTTTTCGCCATACGTATGTCAGAAAGTATTACATCAATTCAAGGAAAACAAGAAAGTGGTTTCTGAAGTATCTAATCTTCATTTAAAACCCATTTATCTGAAGTACTACAAGGAATTACCGAGCGCATGCAAGGAAATGTGGGAAGTCATCATAACTTTCGCCATCCTTCCTCACTCATAGCATCCTTCTTTCTCTTTCTCTCTCTCTATTTCTCTTATTGCTCTTTTCCATGAAAGAAAGAAAAAATCGAGAAGCTCGCACGGCTCGTAGCTCGTAGGTCATCGTTGTCAAAATATTACAGTTGGTAATGCGATGTTCTTGCATTAGCATACAACAACAGTCCCATTGTATTGTATTTAAGCAGTATTGGCAATTTGAGTAAATTATTTTCGTGTAGCTAGACAATACATGCTATTGTTGTTACGATATGCATCACTGTATAATATTTCAATAAATTTCAATTATTATTATATTGGCCCGCGCTACAAAGCTACCTCGTGCATGTCATCCGAATGATGGGGGTGGGGAAGGTACGCGGCAGTCAATGTGAATATTTTTAATGTTGGCAAAACAAATATTTATGGAATCACTTCCATGTCAACGCCGTCAAAATAAACGGAAAGGTCACATCAGTACAAACTTTGAAAATCTGAATCATACAAAATAGACCGTTTTTGAAATAAAGGAGGTTCTGAAGAGCAAATGCAAATCCTATTTTGGTTTTGGCCTGACGGATCCAAACTTCTGGAGGAGGATTTTTGGATACTGCAAAAGATATGCATTTGTGATTCTGTATTAGAATTTAAATTAGGTGAGAATTTTATGAGAATCTTGCTAACAATTCCACATCTTGGGTATCAGTCTTGCGAGCACATCTGTGTTTGGTATTGACCTTGGTTTATTTAAACGTCCAAGGTAAAGACAAGACAAGGAAATTGCAGAAGACTATTTTTAGTTATCACTAAATGGAATGGAAACACATGGCTATAGCAAGAAAAATGTTCGTTTTGGGTCTGATAATTACTGTGTCTTAATAGCGGCTCATAATTAATTTACATAATTCATATTTTCGACACGCAGAGTTTTATAACTTCTATATTTTTTTCCTAGATAAAAACTTGAACTGTATACGTATCAATTTAGTTCCTTATCGATCGAAAATACTTTTTCGAGAAAAATATACTATTATTTTGCTTTCAAATTAAGCCTCCCTCTAGGCAAGATCTTAGCTACGCCTTTGCTCGCAAGTATTAGACTTCATCCCCAAATGAAGTGATTTGGTTTGTAGTATATATGTTATTGGTAGTAATACATAACACATTTATTAATCCAACGTTCCAAAAAAATTATGACTTTAGAGGAGAAACGAGAAACTAGACTTATTTCTCAAACCGATAAACCATCAAACAGCCATTAATTTAACGTGAGGTATTATTCTAATAATTTGGACTTCCCTCCCTCTTGGTAAGATTCGGTGAAATATTATACATAGAGTAAGAGAGTAAGTGGAAGCGTTATGTCCATAGAAAGAGAAAGAAGATCGCAGTGGTTTTGCATCTTTCTCATACCTCAACGGTGATTAGCCGAGCCGAAAGCCGAGAGTGGTTTAAGTGGTGGTGGTTAGGAGGGAGAGCATGCTCAGCCAATCAATGTTCGAGTACGAGAAAGATGCAAGACCACTGCGATCTTCTTTCTCTTTCCATGGACGTAACGTGGTTGGGGCTCTCTTGCCTAGTCTATGTATAGTATCTCTATGGGTAAGCCCCCCTTACCTAACTTGAGATGCACCCAATAAATTTTAAGCAAATTATACAAAAGAAATCTTGTTTGGATTTTTCTTTTGAAATTTAACTAAACTACTACATATTACTAACTTCATAATAGCTAGGTACTAATTATACATACCTATAAGCATTAGTGTACTTATACTAATTCTAAATATTAATTCAGTGCCTCTACCATTTTTTTTCTTAGGTATATATTTTTTGTTTATTAACGAAATTATTTTTTAACAAAATTTAATTATACTATACCTATATTCTTTACACTCAAAAGACGGCAAGTCATTTTCAGTGAACCCCCCCCCCCTTCCTTCAAATGAGTAAGTAATCAGTAAGTTCAGTATCAAGGGGTAGATATATTTTGCTTTAGATTTTATTTTCTTAGTATTTTCGCGAACTAAAATTTACATGATTTATAAAACTATTGGGGTCAGTTAAAATTAATTACATAAGAAACTTCGTATGAAATGCTTAAATTGTTATAGAGGAAATAAACACTGAATACACTAAGTACAAAAAAAAATGTACAAAAAAAAAACGAATGTTAATTGTTTGTTGAATAAATCAATAAAACCGTGCAAAACCGCTTCAGTGTATTTTTTATTTCCTCGTTGACAGTTTAATTCTCCATAAAAGTCTCATTTTCAAAACCTACGTATGCATCGAATTGTAATGTTATTTTTGACTAATAACGCATAGGTGTAGATTATTTTCGCCTTCATTATTAATAATTGTTTAAAACACTTTTTAAATTTTTATTACAACGTAGACTCTATGTGAAATTGAAATGACTGGGTAATTTATCTATAGCGTTATAAAAAGAGCAATCATCAAACGAAAAGTATAAAAAACAAAACAATTTTACCAATACCGTCAAATTCCGATAGTTCGATCTCCATCTTTACAATTTTTTAAACTTTTGTCGAAAGAATTATTATTATTTTTAAAGGATACAACTGTCTGAAAAGTCTATCTATTATTCAAATACGCTGTCAAACTTTTTCTAAACGGAATGCCCTTTAATTTTTTGACATAAACTCTTCGTCAAGTAATAAGCTTTCTTTTTGTCCTACATCTATCTCCAACTGTTATTGAGTTTCTTAAACTTTTTGGAAATTGTCCCTTTAAAATCCCAACATAATCGCATTTAATTTCGAGAAATTTTGCTTAGTTAGCCATAGAAACGATAGTTGAAGGAATGTACAATATCTAAGGATTCCTAAAGAGTTAATCTTTGTCCTTATTGAATTGATTACAATTGAAACCGAGGCACACTTTTTGAAGTGAAACATCTTTGGGCGCGATGAGAGTAAAATCTCAAGGTCATGAAACGACACATTTCGTAACGTCTCGCGAATCTATGACAATAGAAAAGCGCGCATGCGCATATCGGTATTACAGACAGCTGTTAGTGATCGGCATCTCATAGCAGTTATATTACAGAAAATGTTTATTTAACAACAATTAATATTTATTTAAGAGTGAGTATTATTATGTATTAATTTTAATTCCTTGTAGTTATTGATAGTTTACGGTTTCTTAAGCACTTGGAAAAATAAACGGAGGCGAAAAAATTTGATGTATGTATGTGTTTTCATTTTAAAAACATAAATCCTGAAAATTCTCGTACTCCCTTTTCCATTCACCACACATTACTTATTCGTTATAAAGAGATCGCCAAAGAAGTTTCACTTCTTTCACGTGCACTGAGTCACTGAGTGGCACATGATTAAATTTTTTTAACTTAAAACTTTAAAAATGTTCCTTGATCCTATCTGAAAAAGCTCTACCAGATTGGAATAGGTAAATATACTGATAAACACCAAAAGTTAACACATATTATTCCAAAATTTAAGTTTATCCCGTTTCTTTTTTACAATTTTTTAAACCTTTGCAAAAAGAATTATTATTTTTAAACAATACAACTATAGGTCTCTATCGATATTATTCAAACGCAGTCAAACTTCGTTAAGTCGCATTTTTGATAATTTGAACCAAATTGGTGACAATAGTATCATCGATGAGAAAATACGTGTAATTTTTCTTTGATAACTGGAACTCTCGAATTTCTATTACTCGAATATCTTAGTAACTTGAAGATTATATTTGTAATAATATAAGTCGATTTTTCTGGGGAATCCTTTAATAATGTAAGATTTTAATAGCGGTACGGTGCACTTAAGCAGTGAGGCAGTTCGGTTTCTACGATATGTGTCATCAAAACGTACATTTAATAAAAATTTTGTCTCTCGACCAAAAAATAAATCTTTTCTAATAATTTTGCGATATGCAGTTCTTTCTCTTTTTGACTTACTAAATCAAGAATTGTTTCTCTATTGAGTGTGATCGTACAAAGCTATATATCGAGTGTTTCATCAGTTTATGTTTTAATCTACATTTTAAGGAGTTTTCCGTAAATAATGTGTTAAGCATTTACAATAGGGCGGTCATAGTATTCTGTTTAGACTGGAAAGAACAATTTGATAAACATTACGCACATCCGATTTCCACAGAGGTTGCTTACCGTACCTTATCAATTAAAAGAACTCGTTTGTTCGCTACTTCATAAAGAACAGACAACAAAGAACAAAAAGAAAAACTCTATTATTATAATCTATGAATGTATGTACTCATAAAGATGTGAATAGGGATACAGAAATACAAATCTCAACACATTCTATAAATACAATTTTTTTGTTATATGTATCAGTTCTGATATAGACTCGCTGGAGTAAAAACCGTTCCATAATACAATACACATTTTTTAGTAATTAAGTTAATCAGTGTAAGTAGTTATAAGTGTTTCTAAATATCCAAATAAATTAACCTACGTTGGATTACTACTTTATTATTTCATGTGGTACTTAGTACACCGTCGTTGATTTAAATAATCTAAAAAACTAAATCATCGATAAAACATTGGTCCTTCGAGCCGGATTGCAATAATCCAAATTCTACAAGAAAGCTACAAGATTTCCTTTCGAATCTACACGTCTTCGTTGGAGTCTATTCATTTGGAAAGAAAAAAAAACAATTTCGACTTCACTTCAAGTCTGCCATAGTGCCGTACATCGTTACATCGTGGTAAAGATCATCATCATATCGGTAAGTGCGATTCCTTTCACATTCATATATTTCCTTATATTATCCTGACTGTACTCAATTTGTAATGGAAGGTTTAGGATCACTCGTTAATCAGCGAGGACAAATAAAATCTCGCTTAACTCGTTTTAAAAACAAATTTAATGAAATTAAACAAATCCTAGAAATAGATCAAAATCAAATTACTGATTTAAAGACACGACTAGCAAACTTTGAACCCTCTTTGAAAGAATTTGAAAATTGTCATTATCAGATTACAAATCTAAACGATGACCCCGTGCATGAAACTGCTTTGGTAGATTTCGAAAACGCGTATTATGAACTTTTAGCTAATGTCACAAATTTTCTAAACGATTTATCTAAAACATCAGAATCTGAAAAAAAGATTCAGCACAATCAATTACAGTCTAATAACTTAGTTCAACTGCCTAGCGTCTCATTACCGTCTTTTAGTGGTGAATTTGAACAATGGGTTGAATTTTATGATTCATTTAGTTCCCTAATTCATGAGAATACTTCCCTCAACAACATACAAAAATTTTATTATTTAATCTCATGTCTCAAAGGTGAAGCAGCTCAATCCATCAAATCATTAAAGATTACTGCAGAAAATTACGATATTGCATGGAATCTGCTTAAAAGGCGATTTGAAAATAAAAAACTAATAATTCAAAATAACATAAAGTCTTTATTTAATTTAGATTCTATTAAAAAAGATTCTCATATTACGTTACAAAGATTCCTTGATAACATCCTTAAAATTACTCAGTCGTTAAAAAATTATGAACAACCTACTGTTGATATTTTGCTAATTTATATAATTAGTAGTAAGTTTAGTCAGACTACACGTTACGAATGGGAAACGTACAAAATTAAAAACGAACTTCCCACATTTGATGAGTTATTAGAATTCTTAGAAAAAAGATGTCAATTTTTAGGTACGATTGAAGTAAATGCTCAACAAAATTTATTACAAAATAATTCTTCTATAAACAGACCTCATAAATCAAACGCATACATAAGCACAAATAAGGCCAATTGTTCATTTTGTAAAAACGCCCATTACATACGCGAATGTCAACAATTTTTAAATTTAGACGTAAATAATAGAATTCAAGAGGCTAAACGTCGACATTTATGTTTAAATTGTCTAAAGAAAGGCCATAATACTTCGCAATGTACGTCCAGAATGTGTCAAGTATGTAACAAAAAACATAATACTCTTCTGCATATAAATTTTCAAAACCGAGTTGCCAATAATAATAATTATTCAAATAAGCCTGCTATACCGCAATCTCTTGGGGAACCATCAGATAATTCCGAAGATAACGCTAATGATAATAAAGAGCCGACAGTCTCACAACAGGTAACTTGTGTTAACCATTCATCTAACATAAAAACAGAACAAACATTGTTATCAACTGCCCGAATTCAGGTATACGATTCAAGAGGTAAACTGCATTATGCTAGAGCATTATTAGACCCTGGCTCACAATCAAACTTCATAACAGAAGACCTTTGTAATAAGTTAAATTTAAAGAAATCCAAAACTAATTTAAATATTTGCGGAATAAATCAGGCTAAATCCTCCATCAACTCTAAAACCCACCTAACATTTAAATCAAGCATTAATGACTTCTCCAGTAGCATTTCCTGTCTTGTTTTAGATAAAATAACCGATCAACTACCTAATAAACCTTTTAATTTATCAAGTTTTAATATACCACAACACATTCGATTAGCCGATAATAATTGCCACAATCCAGGAAAAATCGACATACTGATAGGTGCCGGTATATTCTGGGAGCTGTTATGTGTCGGTCAACATAAGTTAGGTAGAAATCTCCCAATATTACAGAAAAGCAAGTTGGGATGGATATTGGGCGGTAATTTTATAGAAACAGATGTTGCTGAAAGGTATGCTCTTCACACTACAAATTGTTTTAGTTCTCAAATGAATGACGGGTTAAATAGCCAATTAGAAAAATTTTGGTGTATTGAACAGGTCGAAAAAGGGGAAAACGAAATGTATTCAAAAGAGGAGCAAAGATGTGAGGAACATTTTAAAACTAATACTACTCGCGATAATCAAGGACGCTTCATAGTTAAATTACCCCTTAAGTTCGACACTTCAGTATTAGGCAATTCTCGGGAACAGGCCCTGAAACGCTTTTACGCCTTAGAACGTAAATTAGCAAAAAATGATGAGTTAAAAACAAGTTATGTACAATTCATGACCGAATACGAAACACTTGGTCATATGTCACCAGTTTCAAATGAAGATGACACTAAAAATCACACTTATTATATACCCCATCATGCTGTAATTAAGCAAAGCAGTTCAACTACGAAGGTTCGCGTGGTTTTTGACGCGTCAGCCAAATGCGATAATAACATATCCCTAAACGATATTCAATGTGTAGGCCCTACAATACAACATGAATTGTTCTCTATTTTATTGCGATTCAGAAAACATAGTTATGTAGTGACAGCCGACATCGCTAAAATGTATCGGCAAATTTTCATCGCAGACGAACATAAAAATTTACAATTAATTTTTTGGCGCAATGACTCTACTCAGCCACTTTTGTGCTTTAGATTAAATACAGTGACATACGGAATGGCATCTGCCCCGTTTCTAGCAATAAGATGCCTTAAGCAACTCGTGTTAGATTTTCATGATATTTATCCAAAGGCATCCAAAATAATAGACCAAGATTTCTATGTAGACGATTTGTTAACTGGATTTGACTGTGAGAACGAAGCGATCGAAGTTCAACATCAAATCGCCAAAATTTTGAAGTCAGGGTCATTTCAATTACGTAAATGGACGTCGAATAATCCCTATATTTTAAACAACATTAACGTAGATACTGATTTAGATCATAATGTAGTAGATTTTTCAAAAAACGAAATAACAAAAACTTTAGGCATTCGTTGGCATCCTAAAACAGATTGTTTTTATTATAGCCTTTCTGATTTCACTTCTCCAAAACACATAACTAAAAGAACAATACTGTCCCGAATATCTGAAATTTTTGATCCCTTAGGTTTAATATCTCCAATAATAATTAAAGCAAAAATACTTATGCAGAGATTGTGGCAATGCAAACTGTCGTGGGACGAGTCAGTTCCTTTAGATCTCCATACTGAGTGGTCGAAATATGCGGAGCAACTACACTTATTGAAATCTCTAAAAATTCCTAGACACGTGTCATGCCATAACGCTAAGACAATTGAACTACATGGGTTTTGTGATGCCTCTGAACAGGCTTATGGGGCATGCTTGTATATTCGAAGTATTGATACAAATAACGTTAGTCAAGTTAAACTTTTATGTTCAAAATCGCGTGTCGCTCCCCTTAAGACCATTTCGTTACCGCGACTGGAATTATGCGGAGCTGTACTTTTGGCGCAACTTACTAATAAGGTACTAAAGTCAATTAATATCTCATTTAATAAACTTGTATTTTGGTGCGACTCGACCATAGTTCTAAATTGGATAAGTTCTTCACCAAGTAGATGGAAAACGTTTGTCGCAAATCGCGTAACGGAAATACATAATCTAACTAATATAAGTGATTGGAGACATGTTAGAACTTTTGATAATCCAGCAGATCTTATATCTCGAGGTATTCAGGCGTCAAAATTAGAGAGTTTAAAGTTATGGTGGCACGGACCAGTTTGGCTTATCAGTGATGAGAACAATTGGCCGGAGCCCTTCATACGCACAGAAGAAATTGAAACCGAGGCGCGTAGAGTGGTTACTGTCACCACCGAGGTTCTCACGCTGGACATTTTTAATAGATATTCCTCTTTAACAAAATTACAACGTGTTGTGGCCTATTGTGTACGTTTTGTTCAAAATGCAAGGGTTCCAACCCTCAATAGAAAGCATGGATGCTTGTCAGTCTCTGAACTAAAACACAGTTTGAATATATTATTAAAATTAGCTCAGTGTACGACATACTCACAAGACATTCGTTGTTTAAGTAAAGGAAATTCACTCCCAAATAATAGCAGAATTATACAATTAAATCCATTCATAGATGACAATGGCATATTGCGAGTTGGAGGTCGAATTCAAAATTCAAATTTTAATTATCAGAAAAAACACCCTGTCATTTTGCCTCCATCACACCCCTTGACAAACTTGATTATTAAACATGAGCATAATCGCTTGTTGCATTGTGGTGCAAATCTACTTTTAGCATCTTTACGCGACAATTATTGGCCAGTTTCGGGCCGAAATAATGTAAAAAGAATAATCTTCAATTGCATAAAATGTTATCGAGTACAACCAAAACCAGCTGCTTATTTAATGGGAAATCTACCCAAGGAAAGATTGCATCCTTCACCTCCATTTTTTAATTGCGGTGTGGACTATGCTGGTCCAATTCAAATAAAAACAAAAAAAGGCAGAGGTTCTAAGCTTCAAAAGGCTTATATATGTTTATTCATATGTTTATCTACCAAGGCAATTCATTTAGACCTGGTTACGAGTTTAACTTCTGAGGCCTTTCTTGCAGTCCTCAGAAGGTTTGTTTCTCGCAGAGGTCGTCCTCACACTATATTTTCCGATAACGGGACTACTTTCAAAGGGGCTCACTCAGAGTTGTTAGAATTACACAAATTTTTAAACCTTGAAGATAATCAAAGGAAAATTCAAGAATTTTCCACTCAAAATAATGTAAACTGGAAATTTATTCCCCCTAACTCTCCCCACTTTGGTGGACTTTGGGAAGCCGGTGTGAAGTCTGTAAAGTCACATTTAAAAAGAGTTGCATCCAATATTAACCTTGATTTCGAAGAATTCTACACTCTTCTCGTACAAATTGAGGCAGTTGTAAACTCCCGACCCCTCAGTCCTATCTCGACTGACCCAAATGACCTAGAACCTCTTACCCCATCGCACTTCCTAATTGGAAGAAAATTAACTGCCTTACCCGACATCGACCACTACGACACACCAAGCAATAGGTTACGACATTATCAGCATATACAAAAGCTGGTGCAGCATTTTTGGAAAAGATGGAGTGCAGAATATATCAACACTCTTCAACAGAGGACAAAATGGGATAAAAATCGATCTTCAGTCGAAATTGATGACATAGTGCTGATTCGCGACGATAATTGTCCACCCATGTCTTGGCGATTGGGGAGGATCGTGCAACTCCATCCCGGAAAGGACAACATCGCAAGAGTGGCGTCAATAAAAACCGCGAGTGGTGCAATATTTAAACGTTCGGTAATCAAATTGTGCGTGTTGCCATTGAACAAATAATTGGGCACAGATAATTATAAATGTGTTGAAAGTAACTCTTTCAAGGTGGCCGGCATGTTAAGCATTTACAATAGGGCGGTCATAGTATTCTGTTTAGACTGGAAAGAACAATTTGATAAACATTACGCACATCCGATTTCCACAGAGGTTGCTTACCGTACCTTATCAATTAAAAGAACTCGTTTGTTCGCTACTTCATAAAGAACAGACAACAAAGAACAAAAAGAAAAACTCTATTATTATAATCTATGAATGTATGTACTCATAAAGATGTGAATAGGGATACAGAAATACAAATCTCAACACATTCTATAAATACAATTTTTTTGTTATATGTATCAGTTCTGATATAGACTCGCTGGAGTAAAAACCGTTCCATAATACAATACACATTTTTTAGTAATTAAGTTAATCAGTGTAAGTAGTTATAAGTGTTTCTAAATATCCAAATAAATTAACCTACGTTGGATTACTACTTTATTATTTCATGTGGTACTTAGTACACCGTCGTTGATTTAAATAATCTAAAAAACTAAATCATCGATAAAACATAATGTTTACATTATTTTTGTCAAATAAAACAGTATTAATGAACTACTTAGTACGATCTACTGAGGATTTAGAATATACCTGCATTAAACATTAGTGTATTTTAAGCTTAGATTGTATGTAAAAGTTGGTGTGCGTGAATATGACTCTTCCGCAAATTACTCATTCGATACTAAAACAACTTCACTATAATAATATCCTCATTTTTGATTATGAATTCCTTAATAAGTACCAAGTAAGTGATTTTATCGAGATCAATTATTTTTTCCGTGAAAATATGTGGCGGTACCTACATCGACAGGTAGGTAACGTAGGTAACTATGCAAAAATATCATTAAATGTTGCTCGTTGTGTCGGAGCATAGCGGCTTTGAAACACAGAGAGCAAGAACTTAATTTGAAATTCCAGAATTTTCCATTACCAACGAATTAGTAAACAAACTGAAATGCAGCATGTAATCGATCCAGAAGGAGGCATGCTAAGGTACAGCCATTAACTTTGCGTCGTGGTCAGTTAGCGTGTTCAATACGCATTCTCCACTTCAAATAAAGCTTTTTACTAATAAGGATCGGTTTTAGTACTTTAACCAGCACCTGGGAACGTAATCAATTCTTTCACTTGTAAGCGTAAGCGATCCTCCAGGGTGCTACTGTGCTGCCAATATGTGCTATCGTACATTCGCTCACTCACTTCAGATTATGTTATCTAATATACATAAATTATACTTTATTACTTGTACCTAAAAGTCCACCTTCTAGAATTCTGCAACCGACCAGAATTTATAGAGTAAGTCATTTATCTTCAGACAGTGAAATTCTTGATTGGATCTCATTCTAAAAAAAAAAAGTTTTATAATACTAATGTTGTGCGTAATTCGACAAGAAAATGAGATGGCAACCTTCAATTGAACCTTGAAGGTCATTTGCAGGTCAAATAAGAAATAAGAATGTATATTTTTAGCTTCAGAAAAAAAAAGAAAGAAAAAACTTGTATTTGGAAATGAAGTTCAAGGAATATAAATACATATGATCAAATATCCGAAATACCTCGATTTAATTTCATCATTTCAAAAAAGTTTTAATTTATTTTGAAGTTTAATTTTAAAACATTTTTGTAATGAGTCCAGAATGAATCAAAAATTATTCATTAGCCAAATAAAAGCAAATGCCCCATCAAAAGGGTTCCACGACCTAAGTTCAAAACTCTTACTTGAAGTACTTACTTATGTTCAAAGATCTCAGGACCTGTAGAAAAGGCTTAAATGAAAAAAGTTTCAAATACATCAAAAGGTACAATGTACTTACAGAAAAGGCCTTCAGGCACAACTTAGATTAAACCAATAGATCTTCAAATACATCAAAAGGCTTGAGGCATGTATAGGAGAGGATTTTGAGCATAGTGTGAGTGCTTAAATTAAACCAAATGAACTTCAAGTATATCAAGAGACTTGAAAATAATTTTCCCTATAGGGACCAGAAATATACCGAAAGGCTTAGTTAAAGACGTGTGGAAAAGAGTAACGAGCACACTGTAGAGGCTTAAATTAAACCAAAAGGGCTTCAGATATCTACACATAAAAAAGGGTGAAACACTTATGTAAACTTACCTTGAATACACCGTGGGGGCTTAAATTTAATCAAAAAAGCTTCAAATACATTGTTTGAAGTATTCGTGGGAAGTGCTTCAAGCTCACTATTGACTCAAAAGTCTTGAAGTACTTGTGGGAAAGGACTGTGAGCATACTGTAGGAGTTTAAATTGAAAATTTAGAGCTTCAAATTCATCAAATCGCTTAAAGCTTTCAATCTGCTTATCTTTGTAATTTGAATTTAAAAAGAGAGGACTTCAGGCACTTTAAAAGGACTTCGATGTCTCTAAAAGGGCTTTGAGAATTTAGCCCTAACTAACGTATATCAAGCTAGCACGACAAAGTTATTTTTCCGATTTCTGACTTGCACTAGAATTTGTCGCTAATTTGTTACCAAATCCAAAAATTTGTCGCTCGTGCCGTTTAACCATAATCAGCTGTAGTGCCATAATTTGTCGCTGAAAGATGACACATTCAAAGAATTTGTCGCTAGGCTTATCTTCAACTGATAAGCGAAAAACTAATTAAAAAAAAAATGGTAAATAAGTCCGGTCACCTAAAACAAATGTAACAAAGAATTCCTTGATTATTTGTTTGATGTTTTCCAGCAGTTTTTCGCTTATCAGTTGAAGATAAGACTAGCGACAAATTCGTTGAATGTGTCATCTTTCAGCGACAAATTATGGCACTACAGCTGATTATGGCTAAGCGGCACGAGCGACAAATTTTTGGATTTGAAACAAATTAGCGACAAATTATAGTGCAAGTCAGAAATCGGAAAAATAACTTTGCTAGCTTGATATACGTCCCTAATTACTTATTAAAGGCTTGAAATGCAGTATGTACTTCTAATATACTTTAAAAGAACTGGAAGCACATTTTTAAACACAGGGCTCTAAAGTTTTAAAGATTTAAAAGTTTTATTTGCCTTCCACTAGTTTCTCTTTGTAGTTCGAATTTAATGAGAGAGGACTTCCAAGTCCTTAATAGGGGTTTTAAACATTTTAAAAGGGTTTCAATCACACCAAAATGAGTTATTGGTATTTCAAAGGATATTGAGCCCTCTAAAAGAGCATGAAGCCCTTTTTTTGAAATAAGAAGTGACCGAGCCCCAACTACTTAAATACTACTTATTAAAGGACTTAAAATGCAGCACTTCTAATAAACCAAGAGAGCTCTAAACTCATTAAATTGTTTTAAAACTTTCAACTTTTAATTTAAATTTAATAAGAAAAGACTTCAAGTTGTTTAAAAACGGGTTTTAAGCACTTTAGAGGGACTTTTTAAGAACTTCGATGTATTTGAAAGGATTTTAAGAACTTCAAGAGAGCATGAAGACTTTATAAAGTAGTTTTTTGATCAAGCCCCAATTATTTATTCGCGAAAGGGCTTGAAAAACAGTACTTCTAATTGGCCTTAAAAAGACTGGAAGCACATTTTCAAGCACAAAGCTCTGCAGCTTTGGTCATATCTACTTATCAGCAAAACTTTGGAAGAAACTAAGAAATAGATAGATTTTGATATTAATTAAAGCTATTTAGTTTACTTTGAGGTGCTCAACAAAATTATATAGCTATTGATTTTTCAGTAGTTTGATCAAAATTGGTAAACATCTACAGATCTCGATTGTGTGAAGGTTCCACATATTACGAATCTCTATAAAAAATTTAAATCCAAAAAAGATATTTTTTTTAATTATTAGACGAAAAGGAAATTATCATTAAGACACACTAGTTGTGTTTTGAATATATTTGGTAAATAAAATCTATAAAATAAAAGAATAAATAGAGATTGACCTTAGACCGTGAAGATTTTCTTCTCACCGCATGTAGGTGCATACGTATTATAACACGCGTGGCCCGACTGGATGTCCTGTAAGGACCTTGACAATGATCTGTGAGCTTCATCGTTTCACTTTCGCAAGTTAAATTGCAAGGACATTTGTTCGTTAGACTGGCAATTAACAAGACACGGTATTTATTCCTCGAGGCACACATACGTTGTGCAGGTAGATACCTATTAATAGGTAATACCTACTATTATACAAGGTTGCTCATTAGTGCGTCAAAGATCAATGTAGCCTTTATTTAATCAGATTGGAGAGAATGATACATTATCAAAAAACGCATATTTTAAAAATAGTTTGACTTATACAGGATGAACCATTAGACCGGAGCACGTTTCAGGATATTTTATTTAACGAAACACCCTGTATATTATTTGTTTTTATAATCTACTCAAAATTGTCTTTTAATGACACATAGATTTATGGGTTTGGATGGTGCATTGTTGAGTTAATAACGAAAATGTAAGAAAAATGGTTGCAACAGGATTTGGCTTATTTATTATTAATTAGGTAGCTGGTAAAAGCTGGAAAAAGTGAAATAATTGAAATTACGAGGTTTAGGTATGACACATTATTAACAAAAATTAAGCAGAATTAACGCACCATTTCAAAAATTCAATAATATACAGGGTGTTCTATTTGAAAAAATACCGGCAAAGTGCGAGTCGAACTCGCGCACCGAGGGTTCCGTACAAACCTGTATATGTGATGTAACTAAAAATTTAAGGTTTTCGGAATTTTTCCTTTATATGTGCTATAAAACATTGCTTCATGCCAAATTTCAAGATTCTGAGTTCACGGGAAGTACCCTGTAGGTTTTGATTCCCTTGCGAGTAGTTGCGAGTTTGAAAATGTTTCTTTTGATTGCGTTGACATAGAAGTTTGATTTTTTTACAGCCTAATGATATTATAGACCTGAGTATTTGATATGAATTTCAATTTAATACCTCTACGCGTTTATGAGGAAAGGGGTAGTAACTTTAAAATTATTAAAAATATTTTTATTATATGATGTAACTAAAAATTTACGGTTTTCGCAATTTTTCCTTTATCTGTGCTATAAGACGTTGCTTCGTACCAAATTTCAAGATTCTGAGATCACGGGAAGTACCCTGTAGGTTTTGATTCGAAAATTTGCGGAAATTTGCGGCATAAACGGCTGTATCTTTTGATTGCGTTGGCTTAGAAGTTTGAATTTTTCACAACTCCAAGGGAAAATAGACCTGAGTATTTGGTATAAATTTTAGATTAATACCTCCACGCGTTCCTGAGGAAAAGGGTCATGACAGACGGACGGACAACGAGGTGCGGAACCCTAAAAATGGAGAAATCGCTCTTTGAAGGTCGCTTAATTGACTGCACCATAAAAAACCCAGTATAATAAAATTATGATTTGATTATTTTTTAGGTTTAGTACATCCGATGGCGGCATAACTACTAAATGATTAATCTTAACCAATCGTAACACTCTCGCATTGAACCAATAAGCAAAACCCTGTTGCAACCATTTTTTTTACATTTTCGTTATTAACTCAACAATGCACCATCCAAACCTAAAAGTCTATGTATCATTGAAAAGACAATTTTGAGTAGATTATAAAAACAAATAATATACAGGATTTTTCATTAAAAAAATATTCTGGAACGTGCTCCGGTTTAATGGTTCACCCTGTATGACAAACTATTTTTAAAGTATGTGTTTTTCGATACTGTATCATTGTCATAAAAATAAATTTCTCCAATTTGATTTAATAAAGGCTATATTGGACTTTGACGCACTAATGAGCAACCCTGTATAGTGGCGCCTTGTTTGCGAGAGCTGCAGAAACTCAGGACACATAAAACCATTTTTTTATACATAAATCATTAAATTAAGAATACTGATTTATTTATCTTATAAGAAGAATCAGGTATTTGGGATTTATTATTTTATTCTGGGCGTTTATAATCGTAGATTATGCGTCGCGGCTACGATTAAAATTTTAGGACTCCTTTGAAATTGTATAGAAATCGTTACTGTAATTACTTTAAAAATTGAGCACCACAATAATGAATAAAATTAAATTACAAAGAAAAAAAAAACTGTCAAAACACAATTCATTTCGGAGTCCGGTCAGACTCAAAGAGTCCTTCCTTTGGTAAGTTAATATAATTAGCTTGATATATGTGAGGTCCGATTCAGGAATTCTGTCCTCTCCGGTTGCATTCTTTAGTCACTGACGATAGTTTTTTACAACGTAACGCGTAACTTTGAATAAAACTCACCTTGATGCGACACATGGAAATAAGTATCCGATTTCGAGTTATGCTTAAGTGTCACTAATGAGGACCCAAAACAAAAAAAAAAAAAAAACAAAAGAGAATACCCTCCGCAAGTTTTATGCCACATTCTGTCGATAGATCGACGGAGATTTCTGACAAACGTACCGCATAATACGTTTATTAATGAAAATTTGGATGTAATACAAATTTATTGAAAATTTTGTTTGACAATTGTTAACAGGTTAGTATTTTGAAAATGTATCAATTTTATAAACCTTATAAAAATTAAATATATATATGTTAGTACCCACATTTAATTAAATTAAACTAGCTTTAATTAATATCCTAAAAATACTTCTTAACATATCTTCCAAAACAGAAGAGCTAATAAGAGGATGAATATGATAAAATGTGGTTCATTGTATGCTGTAAAACAATATGCACGCCTATCAAAAAAAAAAAATGAAAAATGTTTTAGAAAAGGTAACCACATGTCCCTTCATTCCTAATACAACTGTAAGTCCTACAAAAATTTTAAACAATACATTTTGTACCTAATTAAATAAAAATTTTGTTGTGGAATATTTAGACCAATTCATTGTTACCGTTCTGGTTAGCTAAAAGGAGTAAAAGGTGTCGCGAATGAGATTCACAAACTTCGTAAAATGGTTAACCAAAAGAAATACTTTATCAGTTCAAATACGATGTCTGTGTGACCACCAAATGATGATGAATTTTGATAAAACGCTCCAAAATTAGACGAAAACCTAAAATAAAAAAAATCGATACCATTCTAGCTTAGTTTTTGAGATAATCGATGCAATAAATTTTACTTTGTTCGTGTTGTATTTCCTTACCTTAATCGTATAAACTAAAAAAAGTATCGAAAATTATCATTTTTGTTATTTTGTTTTCTTATTTTGTAGTATTTTATCATTTGATTGATGGCGCCACAGAAATCCCCAACCACGAAAATAGAAAACTAAAAGAAATACTCTAGAGCGGTATCATATTATTTTCATTTAATGACGTATAGGGTCAGGTGGGGTAATTGTGAACGATTTTGGAAGTTTGATTTTTGAAGCTCGATGTATCTTAGATGGAGATTAAATTTAGGTGACTATGTGATTAATTTAGGTCCTCGTTTGGTTTTAAGTGAATTTCAGCTGTTAAATACGCCAATCCGGACTTTTTTTGCAAAAATACTTAAGTTTACAATTAGGCACCCCTTCACTTACTAACGAAGTCGAATACTAAGGGCTAAAGGTGAACAATCAACTTGTTTGTATTGGCTTTATAAAGGTTTTTAATGGGGCAAAATTGAACAGTTCGCTTTCAAATGTGAATTCCAATGAAAATTATATTTATAAAGCCATGTTCACAATTACCCCAAAAATTATATATTATACAAAAATATTTTCACTGTTTTTACATAAAATATTGCGACACTCTTCCTTTGCTGTTTAACACGCTAAAGCATCCAACCGTCAAATGTCAACACCACAGTCTATAATTACCATATTAGTTGGAATAATCAAGAGTCCTATTTCATCGAAATAAAGAGCCTCTTTACAATTACCCCAGTTTTACAATTACCCCAACTGGCCCTATCACGAATATCAAGCTAGCACGACAGTTATTTTTCCGATTTCCGACTTGCACTATAATTTGTTGCTAATATATCAAGCTAGCACTACATATAGCGTATCTCGAAAAGGAAATGTCACAAGGAAAGACCATAATTTGTCGCTGAAAGATGATACATTCAACGAATTTGTCGCTAGTCTTATCTCCGAAAAACTGCTGCACATTTTGGTCTTTACAATATGTTTCTACTATATTTCTATTTTGAAATACGTCATATGCAGTGTCAGCTTATCAACTGGAGATAAGACTACCGACAAATTCGTTGAATGTGTCATTTTTCAGCGACAAATTATGGTATTTACAGTAATATCCTACAACTTTTCCTTTTCGAGATACGCTATGTGTAGTGCCAGCTTGATATTAAGTTAGCATATCAACAGATTATGGCTAACCGGCACAAGCGACAAATTTTTGGATTTAGTAACAATAAGCGACAAATTATAATGCAAGTCAAAAATCGGAAAAATAACTTTGTCGTGCTAGCTTGATATACGTCATTTAATGTTTGGTTGACAATCACTCAGTCTGCTTGTCTATTGCTGTTAAACAAAATTACTAGAGTGCTTCTAATTGGGTTGCAATATTATGTTAGTATAATTAATTTAATGTCTTATTTAAAAGAATATTATATCAAAATTGACCAGAGGTTTTTTTGTAAATTAGTTTTCCAAATTTATAACATGCTAGAATTCTTCATTTGTAAATACTTGTTTTCATACGAAAATCTTACTAACAAAAATCAAAAATCCAACATTGCCTTTGCAGCCAAAACCTAATACAAAATAAAAGACAGATTAATCTATCCACTAGAATTTTATATAAAAAATAAATAAATTCATATTTTATCTTTTTTTTTTTTTAATTAAAGAGCTCTTTTTTGCACCATACATGACCATAATCTAGAGTTTTTTATTAAAAAAATCCCAAGTAAACATAATTCTCGAATTCCCATTTAGGATTTAACGTGTGAGTTAATGTTAAATTAATTAAATCTTGCTCATATTTGAGGGTCTAATAATACGAGTTTAATGTGACAGTTTTACGAGATCATAAATTTCTACTTCCTTCTTTTCCTGTTTGTCCCTTAATTTTGTTAAATCCGCTGTTTTATCATTAATGCTTTGTAAATAATATTTAGGACTCACGGTTACAAGGATTAGATATTAAAAAAAAAAAAAAACATTACTCTGTTTTTTCAATGACGGTTAGCTACATGAAGGGGTTGTGAATCTGAGCTTTTTATGTTCAACAATATAACAATTGCGTGTTTATTCATAAGAAAACAACTGTTGTCTACCCAATTATTGGCTTAATCCAATCTATAATAAAAATGGTAACGCTATAGATTTTTATTTTACAATTGTGTTGATCAGCATTAAAAAATATAATGAGATGAATGTATCGATCCGTGGATATTTGAATTTTAACTGCTAATTGCACCGTTCCGGCGTTTGGTTTAGCCGTGTACCTATATACTAGTAAGTACATACATATATTTACAGACATGCAGAAATGCAGAGATTAAATTCAAACGGTCGTAACATTTTATAAAGCTAATTCAGCGCATTATTGTCATCAGTGCTGATTACACTCAGTGATCGATATCAATTACGATCCACTAGAAATAACGCTAAATGGTGATGTTAGTATTACGTTTCGTTAAAGGTATGTGTGTACACTTATACATACTGCATGTAATGTATAGGTATCTTTACGGGGAGCACACAGCTAGAATTGCCAAACAAATAGAACCAAAGTCGTTTAATTTTCGTGTAAACACATACTATAGCTACCCTAGTTGAATGACCTTTTTCTGGCATTAATAACCTTTTTTATGTATGTATGCATACATAATGCACACGCTCATTACGTTGTTATTATTATGAGCAGGTACTTATTCTGATAAATGAATTACAAAACTGTCTAATCTTACCGCTAAAGTACTAAAACGCGTGCTTATCTCTAAAGAAAATCATACCTACACAAAGGACCGCCCCTCTACAACATCTTCTGTAAACTTCATATTTTGTACGACACCTACGCAAACACTGAATAATCATTCCAATTATATGTATATTTTTAATTTTAATGTTCAAATGAATGTCAACTTTTATTCAAAAAATAATAAAAATATGTGATCATAGGTGTGATATAAATACAAATTATAATAAGCGTGAAAGCATGCAGCAAGATCAATACAAATTATGAAATTACCAATGGCTCTTTGTGTAAGCGCCGTGGGCTATAAATGGTACGCGGTGCCTTTGCATTTGTCTTCGCCTCGAGATATGCGAATAGAAAACATTATATGGTAAATGAGGATAGGCGTGATAGGAAATCTTCTAAAATATATTTAGGGAGTTAGTTACACGGTACACAAGCTTGGAGAGGGAGTATCACACCCCCACCTCAATTGTTTCTATAATTAAATTAAGTGATTTAAATAAGGGAACAGAGGGCGTTGTAGTTGAAGTCAATAAAAAATAGGCGAGATGGCAAGAAATCTTTCAAAAAATGAAAAGTTAGTTATCTTGGTAGTATAGATACAAAAACTTGAGGAGGAAGTATCAGACCCGTCATATTTCTACCTCGTTTATGAGATCTTATATAGAAGAATTTTAATTGAGACATGGTCAAATTGCTATTGTCATTATATTGTTCCTACCCCACTCTACCCACTCATCTCCTTCAACCGTGGGTCCAATCATCTAGAGATCTAAATGGGGATAAAAAAATTATTGCACCCCTGAAGTTTACAATTATAACATAATAATATATATATTAATATCATAATTATTAAAAATTTTATTTGTATAAAAATATTGAGTGTGAGAATCACAACAGAATAACCACAAAAAAAAACTTTACCCTCACAATTGTTTGTTGTAATGTAAATGTTTAGAGTGGCTAGGAAAATTCTAGTTTCAACACAAATCGAATTTTGAAAACACTTTGGAGGTGGTTTTTATTATCGTTTCAGTTCTTAAATTTAAATTAAAATCATAATCAAGCGTGTAACAATTTATATTTTATTTTACCTTTTTTCTGATCGTTGAAGAAGTGCATTGTAAAACGTACAAAAAATAGGTTCAACTTCCTTAAAATTCTTGTAAATAATTTTGAAAAACAAAAATAACCACATCTATACACAAATTCAAATAAGAAATATTTTCTTAAAAGTTAGTGAATGATACTCGAAGGGAGGATATTTACAGAGGGTGCAAAATATATATCTAAAATTAGAAAAAACAAACAGAAATTTGAAAAAACTGAAAAAATATTTTTTAGTGGGTTTTAACGGAATGTTTTTTTTACGAAAGAAACTGGGAGCACCCTCTTTATTATCCCGTAAATATTTTGGGTGGGAAGTTAGGATTTTCGGGAAATGAAATCTTTATTTGAACTATAAATCAATCGGTCATAAAAACTTTGAAAAACTCTAGTGGCAGTTTTTACTTGCTTATCCGACTATCGACTTCATAATTTCACTCCTGCAGTCTAAACATTATTGATAATTACATAACAAATTACATTTTCTTCTAATTTTGATTTGTTGTAGAAATTTATTTTAATAATTCTAGGTAAGACAAAAAAGTTTCTTATTCCAAATTTAGTTTGAAAAAATCGAGAAAAATATCTTCTATGAAAAAGTCTCCACAAAAAGAATTTCATAAAAAAAATATTTAGAATTAGACTCATAAAACAATAAAAACCAAAAACGTTTACCTTCATTATTCCGTAAATATTCAAGATAGGAATTTAAATTTTTCAGGAAAAGTTGTTATTTCAGCAAAACTAGAAGCCGATTGGTTATATGGGGGCGATTTTTCCATAATAATCCAATTACAGGTAGGTACTCTTTTTGTTGTTGCCAAACTTCCCGAATTAAGTGCTTCCATTGGCCTTAATATAACCATATTAGAAAATGTCAGATTTCTTATATTGGCTACGACAGACGGGCGCATAGATAGATCTACATGTTAATAAAAATGTGTATTTGTATAAATGTAGATAAGGTACAGTAGGTATAGGTACATTAATAAATGATAGACATGAAGATTGTTGATAGTTGAAAATAAATTAGAACAGACACAAGGTAAAATAAATAAGTATTATCTTGTTGCTGGCGACACCTTTCATACTGTCATTATTCTGCCTGACTGTCACACTAGTAAAAATTAATGCTCTCCTTAAATTCTGTAGAAGAATCGAGCTTTCTTTCTTTATTTGGACCATGAGGCGTTACAACATACATACTAGTTATCATGTATCGTGTCAAATTGTTCAACCTTTTTCTTGTATATATTTCATACACCATACCATACAGTAAACACTGAAAGCAAGAATAAAACTAAATCATCCATCAAAAATTTGATACGAGACACTAATATTAAGTATCTATATGGTTTTGAATAAAGCACTTCTTAATCTTTAACTTTATTTAAGTACCTACCTACTATTAGTATAGGTATGTATCTACACGAATTTGTTATGATAAATTTTAAGTAAACTTTTGTTTCGATAAAATCATTTTCTTATTGATGAGATTTAATTGTATTCCTTTTAAAAAATAATTTGAAAATTAATGTTAATAGCTAAAGATCCTATCCTTTAGATGATGTTAGTTAGGTTAGGGTTGAATTAGATCGTGTTAGTTTTTTTAAAGTTGAATAACGTTTTATGACATTATTGATGAGCGATGAGCCTTGCTGATTACATAATGGTTTCTAACTGGACTTCTCCTCTCCCTTTACCTTCCCATTTGGACTACAAAAGAATACGCATTTATTTTAACCTAACCTCTAAATCAAACTTCTCCTCAGATGATGTTAGGTTAGGGTTGGATTAGATTGTGTTGGTTTTTTTAAGTTAAATAACGTTTTGTGACATTATTGATGAGTGATGAGCCGTAATACTTACATAAGGGTTTCTAACTGGACTTCCCCTCCCATCACCTTCCCATGTAGACTACAAAAGAATTCGCATTTATTTTAACCTAACCTCTAAATCAAACTTCTCCTCAGATGATGTTAGGTTAGGGTTGGATTAGATTGTGTTAGTTTTTTTTAAATTAAATAACGTTTTGTGACATTATTGATGAGTGATGAGCCGTAATGATTACATAAGGGTTTCTAACTGGACTTCCCCTCACGCTTTACCTTCCCATTTGGACTACAAAAGAATACGCATTTATTTTAACCTAACCTCTAAATCAAACTTCTCTCGCGTTTCTTTTTTACTCTCATTGGACTGTACGTAAAATCACTTGCTATGCAGTTAATTAACGAAAAACAATATCTAATTGTAAGTACAAAATTATGTACATTTGTAACTACGACATAATTGCGTTGTAAATGTATGTAATGGACAATTAAAATTGTGGTAATTGAAGAGTTCAACGACTTATCGGAAACGATTTTGCATTTTTAGTTTTGTCTACAAATACCGAATAAACCAATGAACGAATGAACGTGATCGATTGTAAGCCAGCCAGATGCAGATAGCGTTCGCGATGTAGAAAAATTAAAGTGTCGCAGTACTTGATAAGATAAGTGGCATTATTTAGTCTACCGACAATAAAAAGTCAACTCGATCTGAAAGTAACGCAAAGTAAAGCAAATATTTAAATTTCGCACGGTTAGTTCAACACGCACGGCTTCTGTCATCCCATTGTCAAATGATTGACACTTTGTATACATTCGAAACTTCCGAATACTTAACAAAACATACATCCATAAATAAACATCTTACTACATGCCGAGTGGCTTTCAAAAGATAATTTATACCCGCTTTTTATAGAACGCTAACTTTTTATCGATAGAATCGATGCTTAAATTCTTCCGTATTTTCCAATTACATATTTAAATTAATTATTAAAATAAACTAAATATAGAATATTTTTGCTTATATCTAACCAGTGGCGTACCTAGGTAACAAAAAAACACAATATTTCCCCTCCTTTTTGTCCATTTCATTGTATCTATCTCTTGTGGCCCACGAGACAAAAAAATTGCAGAGCACTAACTACTAGGATTATCATCTTTGGATAATTTTGGGAAATGTTGTGTCAGTATATTTACTAATTTCCCACAGATAATATTTCTTTTTGATCATCTCTCCCCAAAAATACCAGTCACTCATGAAAAAGACCTTTTGCCGAATTCTTCGGCTCTGAAGCAGAATATAAACAAGAGAAATAGTTTTTGGACATGAAATACTCAATGAGATCGGGAAAGGGAGTGGGGGTGAGTTTTTAAGGGTAAAAAACGGTTTTCCTTGATTTCGGGAAAAACTATAAGTCTTATGGAAAAAAACTAAATGGCAAAGTTGTAGGTAATAAAAAGATCTACAACTTTTGTATTTACACTTTTTTCACATAACTTCAAAATTTAAATAAAAAATTCATATAACCAACTTTTTTGTTTAAAAGTTTTATATTTTAATATCTGGCTACTTTACAATTGGACATTGGACTTTTCTACAGTCACTTATTTGTAACTGCGCTGTATTTTAGTACCAAATTTGTTTATATTTCTATAAGTACCTAGGTACTTGATTAATTTTTTTAAAAGTATGTTATTGAGTATCGGTATGTACCTTCTAGATGGTATGCAACGAAGTATTTTGAGGTCAAGATACTGGCGCTTCTAAGTGAATGGTTGGGTGATTTTCAAAAGAACACTTCTCACGATATTTCCTTTGACAGAAATTACTTGTAAGGTTTCTCTGCTCTGACCCGATTTAATTTCTGGCATTTCAACCTTACCTTACCGCTTCACTTAACAACGACACATTGTGGTGTTAGGTTGCAATTAATAAAGATACTTGGCGAAATTCACTTCAACAACTGTATCGTGTAACAAGATTTTATCGGGAAATTTTAAATTTCACTTTTATTAACCATTATTCATAATTACGAAAAATAAATTCTTTACATACAGTTGATATTTAAACAAAAAATCACTTTTAATACTATGAATATTGTTGGTGATTATCGGTAATCACTTTGTTACAAAAAAAGCACTGCCATGTAAAAATTTCTAGTGTTAGCGAGTAGGCAGCTATGACATCGACAGGGTTGCCACTACATTTTCCTATTGACATTTATGACACAATTTCTTAAGTTTTAAAGAATCTCAATAAATATTAGATTAGATTTAGTTTGATAAATTGTGCACCTAATAGTTTCTTGGATTTTCGAAAATAAAGCTTCGTTTTCGTTTTATTGCTTGTTTATTTTCAACTACTATGACATTTACGGTCAACATAAATACGTTTTCAAAAGAGCAGTCAATGGTTTTGTTTGCGTACATTTCATTAGGTAACAACATCAATAGTAATTACCCATTATTATGAATTTTCACACTTATATCTCCAAAGCTGTTAAAATGCATAAAAAACCACCGACTAGGTTAAGTATATTGTTTATCGTTAACCTTGCATTAAGTGACCTCTACCTGTTTCATTTTATTAGGAGAATACAAATGCAGAAAATGTTAATAACACACATACATAAGTCGGAATAAATTAGTACTATAAAAATAGAAATCGAATGGTAAAAGCACCACCTATGAAAATTATTGTGTTTGTTATGCATCAACAGAAATAAGTACTTATATATGTATTCGTTAAATAACATTCTATCGTTAAATATACATTTTTGTTAATTTTTCAATTTTATTCTCGGCTAAGAACCGAACATAGGTATACAGGGTTTTTCAAGTCGATGGGCTATTAGAAGTATATGAATTAGTAGAAGGAATTCAATTCTGAAACTTGGGCTCATTTGGTCATTGTATGTGCCGCTTCTTTTAAAAATATTTTCAAGTTCGATTTACATCCGGTTATACCGGAAGTCGATACCAACTTTGTTATTTTAAATGGAATTGTATATTTTTTACACTGAATTCGAATAAAACGTGTATTTCTAATAAGGTAAGTTTAATAACCAACTTGTACACCTATGACGTTCGGTTTCTGAGTTAATTTAATTTATTGAAAAAAATTGCTTCCGCAACCAAAATTATAAAAAATCATAACTTCCTCAAAATACGACTTAAGAGTGTTGAAATTTTTACTAGTAATAGCTGAATATTAGTGCTAATGCTTTGACAAAATTGAACTAAATATTTTTTACAGGGCGTTCAAAATAAAATTCTAAAGTTTAAGAACTTCAAACACGAATAACTTCGTTTTTTCAAATGGCACCTACCATTTTTTATTTTTGCAATCGATTGCTTTTTTTATCCTCGATCGATCTATATGGATACTTCCTATTGTTTTATTTGAAAATTTTCGAGCACACCTTTTTATGCGACAAATATTAAAATTTTCTACTTTAAGTAATAATTCAAAATTACTCGAAAATTCAGTTATTTTCAGATAGACGTGGCTGAAATCATTAAAATATCTATATATATATATATACATATATATAGTTTAAAACATGTGTTCAAAATATACGAAAACGAAGAAATGTTTAAAACACATGAACACACATTTTTGTTTTGTCTATATTGGCGTTTTGTCATTGTATTTCATCCACTTGATAAAAATACAATGTGATAAAACGGTACTTGTGGAAAATAAAAACAAAATTTATAAAATTAATAAGACCTTGAAAGTAATGTTTAAATAAGTAAGTGCTAATATACTTACAATTAGTAAATAATTTTAAAAATATATCAGCCAAATGTTTCCTTAGATGATTTTAGTTCATCTCAGTTTTAAGTATAAGTATTCTTTTTAAAAAGTAAGGTTAGATCTCAGTTTTAAGTTTACTCTTTATAGAAAGTAAGGTTACATTCTAAGTATTTTCCCTTTTCCCTTGAATTACCTACAACCTCTTTAATTGTGATGGTCCAAAAATATTAGCTCATTTGATGACTTACAGTTAGTTATCTTGATATTGTAATTTGAAGTTTTAAATCAAATGGGATTTATATTTAAACTTTTTATGAAGACGAGGGATCTAATAAAACATATCTACATAAATACCTACAACACGAATTTAGTAATAGCACTTGTTTCTCGAAATCAATAACGGTTTTATTAAAAACATTGGTACTTCATGAAGCATCTTATAAATGAAATAATTATCCCTGTATAACCCTCAATATTAAAAAGTATTACCATTTATTGACATTAAGCCTATAAAGCTTCTTTTAAAATACTTTGTGTATTTGATGGTTGCTTATGCAAACAGCTAAACATAACCTTTAAAATAAAGAGGTATTATTTCATTGTTCTATTTAGTTCAGCAGTAGAGTTAATTTCTTGCATATATCATTGAAATGATAACTAACTTGATGTGTAAAAGGAACGCTGGTAATATTGAAACATATTTTGTGATATGTGGGTTAGGTTACGGTGTGTAAAGGTTCCCTCTCTTGCTTTCCTCCCGCTAACTGACGTTTTGTAGAAAAACGTTCTTTTTTTCTCTGGAAAGTGAATGATTGCAGTTCACAATTTACATGTTTACAATCATAGGGTGACATATACATTCGGATACAGGTTTTTGTGAATTTAGGTTTTTTATGAACCCAACCTTTAATTGTGAGAAAATTTGAGACGAGGGTTTCTACAAAATGGTACGTGGTATATGAGACCTTTGAACTAGTATCATCCTCATCCTTGGATAATTTTAAGAAATGCTGAGGTAGTACTTACTATAAGTTACCATAGACAAAATTTCCCTTCCCTTTTGTCTTTTTTTTGTCCATTTTATTGTATCTCTCCCCATACACAATTTAATCTTCCGTGTCATGACTGACTAAATGGAGGTTGATGAGAGGACTTTCTGTCCAATCCTACAGCCTTGAATCAGGGTGCAGGTAGAGGGAGAGAGATAGTTTGTGAGAATACATCGAGGAAACACTGTGATTATATTTAAATATTCGACTGAAACAGCCCTTAAGTCCAAATCTTATGTTAAAAAGCAACCTAGCAAGGCCCTATAGAGTTCGAGTGCGAACTTTTTGATGTGACCTCCCTACCTCATAACGTCATAACCCTAAAACTCTATGGTTTATTAAGAAGCATTTCATTTTTTTTTTATCAAAAATACTATTTATTTGACAATAAAACGTCTTTAATTAGATAATATTAGAGTAGATGCTTAGCAAGTTTCAACAGGTCCAACTAGTAGAAAACATATAGTAATAATTATTCATGTATTATATCTGTAAAAGCAACTTGTCACTGCATTATTAGATACCGAAAACAATAAACTGGATGTTCAAACTGTAAAGTTTATGATTCATCGCCGAGCATGCATGTTGTACCATCTCGGATCTTATTATCTACTCTCTCTTGTATTCGAGATTCAAGTTGAAATCTATTCACAGGCTGTTTACATTGAGGTGAACAGTTTTTATATCTGTGTTGGTCACAGTCGCAGGTCTCGACATGTGTAAGGATTAGTTACCGAATTTCAGACAGGAGAACCACCTGAAATCGATATCGAATTATGAACTCTCCAACAGGTACGGCTCAGCAGGTTGAAAGAATTCGATGGAAATTTATATTGAATGGCGTTTAATGTATGCACAGTTGATGTTACTTTAAATTTACGTACTGTTCAAAGGTTAAATACCAGTGATAAACTTGATACTATCTGCCATACTGTAGATATGTACCATTTTATAATTTTGTTTCCGGCCTTATTACCAGCTATACTTAGTGGCCGTTTTTGTCGTAACAGATTGAAGGACTGTTTTTTTTCTCAGATTGAATGTGTCTAAAAATATAATTTCTTCCACAATTTGATTTTGAAAATGTAGAAAATTACACCGAGGGCGATAAACATTCCGTATCAATTTTGATATTTTAATAAATTCAATACGTTCATTTTCAAGATTTTCAATAAATTTATGGTAAATATTCACTTATTGGTTACATATAATATTCACAAGTTAATATGAAATTTTCTAATTCGGGGCATTTTCCGGGACAAATATTAATACGGGGAACGGGGTTTTACTCCGAAACTGCCCCGTAAAATACAAGACAAATATAGTCAATTTTTTTAAATTTACAAATACCTCGTACGGAATTCGATATAACTAAATATTTAATTAAAAGTGGTACGACTGATCACGATCAGCAATAATGAACATTGAAGAAAATATTTTCTTGTCCGTCTGATATCTATGAGGGCAGTTAGGGTCAGGTGGGATAATTGTAAAACCGGGGTAATTGTAAACAGGCTCTTTATTTCGATGAAATAGAACTCTTGATTATTCCAAGTAATGGCAATTATAGACTATGGTGTTGACTTTTGACGATTGGATGCTTTAGCGCGCTAAACAGCAGAGGAAGAGTGTCGCAATATTTTATGTTAAACAGTGAAAATATTTCTATATATAATATACAATTTTTGAGGTAATTGTGAACACGGTTTTATAAATATAATTTTCATTGGAATTCAGGCTTGAAAGCGAATGGTTCACTTTTGCCCCATTAAAAACCTTTATAAAGCCACTACAAACAAGTTGATTGTTCACATTTACCCCTAAGTTTTCGACTGCGTTAATAAGTGAAGGGGTAATTGTAAACTCAAGTTTTTTTGCAAAAAAATCCGAATTTGCATATTTAACAACAGAAATTTACAAAACCAAACAAGGACCTAAATTAATGATATAGTCGTCTAAATTTAATCTTCATCTAAGATACATCGAGCTTCAAAAGTCAAACTTCCAAAATCGTTCACAATTACCTCAATTATTTATTAAAATGCGTACTCGTGAAAGTTTCGGCATTTTTTTTAAAAAAAGAAAAAAATACGACGTGGTACCTTTAGCTATTTTTTCTGACTACACCTCCCCATTAAATAAGATTTTGCTGGAAGCCTCCCCACCATTTTCAGTTCACGTAACTAATCGACTTTTTCTAAAACTCACAAACCGAGATGCAGTGACCCTGGGACAACCTTCCGTAACTGAAATAAAAACCAGCTGTCTATAAATTACACGTATAATGTAAAATTAATCAATTTTTGATTCCTCGTCTCCCACGTAACAGTAAAGTATAATACCTGACCTGATCCGTCCTCCCTCTTCATTTTCTAATCAGTGCTTGAAAGGATGATTTTTAATTTCAAATTACCCCCCCATTAAATTCATTTTTTAAATTGTTAAGACCTTCTCTTTCTCATTCGTAGCAGGACAGTAATGTAAGGCTAACCCCCCTCCCCCCTTTAATTCGCATTACATAATTTACCGATAATCTCAAATTATCGTTGATTATGATAATGTCTGATAAGTCGAAGCAAATTGTCAAAATAACTTAATAACTCGAAAAATAATACTTGGCGTTAACTCAGATAAGTCAAATTTTCTGGGGGAATCCCTTAATAAAAAGTAACGATTTTAACGTCTTTTTAACAGCGGCACTTTGTAAGCAGTGGGGTAGTTCAGTTTCGAAGATTACTTGTCATTAAAACGTCCTTTAAAAATGTTAATTATTTACTTAAACTGCATCACCTTGAATTCCCTCCCACCCCCCACCCCCCCTTTCCCCAATTAAGAATATGAGGACAATTACAGAAACGCCAATTTCAGAAACAAATACCTTTTTTTTAAAAAGGGAAGCAGAAAAAGGAGGGGGTTTTAACATACCATAACCCAACACACATACCAAAAAAAGGATTCCTTCCATTTTATTTATTTATTAACCAAAATAGCCTTTTATTTGACTATTAAAGAGAAGTACACTGTTTAATTAATTTATTATTAGATTTTGCTATTATCGGTAAGATATAAAACGAATGATTGTGGGTTTTTTAAATAATAAATGAAACTTATTAAAACATTTTTACGTCTTTGAAATATACCTATATTAATATCGATTATGTATTTTTGTAATATTTATTTAATTAAATATTATAAGTTTAGTGAGATACAATTTAGTTCATTCCTACTTTTATTAAAACTGAACAAAAAGTAATTTATCGATTTAATGTGACAGAAGAATTACTCACTTCTGTTAAAAGCAATAAAGTCACATGTTTGTGAAAACTTATCAATTCCGTTTGTTTTAAGTTCCAATGATATGACAATAAAAGTGGTAGAAGTTTTAAAATACACAGCCTGATTCTTCATCATTGCAATTGAGGGCGACATGCAGGCACCTTCGAATGAATTCATTGATGACGAACTTTTAAATGTACAGGGTGCTTACCTTATTATTCCCTACTATAAAAACAATAACTGAAATTTAAAAAAGCGTTGGTTATTTTCACTTTATAATTGCGAATTGTTTTACGATGTGTATTTTTTCATTGTTTATTCAAATTCTAAAATTAGCTTTTATCCATACATCATTATTTTGTATGAAAGTTTAGTGTAAAAATATCAACTGAATCACACATTATTTATTATGTATTCTTTCAAAAGTGTTGTGTTAAAAGGGTTCTATTTCGAGATACTAATCTTGATAACTTTTTAGTACCAGACCGCTAACTCTTTTAAATAATCATATTTTAATTGCTTCTTAGACCAAAAAAATATAAATAGCTAGTATTCATAATAATTTTGCATTAAAACATTAAAGAATCAAAATACATCTACCTACACCAACCACCTAATCGAAGAGCAGCACCTACCTAATTTTGAATTTCAAATTTTACGCCACGAAAATAAGGGATACAAATCAAATCTCCTCGAATCCTTTAAAATCAATAAATATAATCATCAAAAATTATCCTCAACGACCAAATATATATTAACAATCACACTATTAAATATCCCCCCACTTAATGATTTGTATATACAGTTGTTACTTATTCTTGTTACATTTCATCACCTGATGAAGACTTTGTAAGGTGAAACGATTCGTCATGATTTATTAAAGTTGTGTTTTATTTCCTACGTTAATCTTATTGTGTCATTGCTTTCTTGGCTTTAAAGTTTTTCGGCCTACCTAATTCAATAAAATAGATACATAAAACAAATTAAAACTTTTCCTCAAAAAATAAAGAAAAAAACTTTCTTGAAAAGGATTGTTATTACATACTTAGAATATGATTATGATCGGTTTAAATCCATATGATTAAAGTCTATTGTCAACATGGGTAGGCGTTTGAGGCAAGGCTTTTGTAACAATTTTTTTGCGTTATCAAATACCGCGGTGCAAATATTTCCCTTAATAATTCAATTACTGGAATCATTATGTCATTGTTTAGATATTGAAAAGTCCCGACATATGCATACGGTATAAAAATAAACACGCTGTTATTGGAAAAACTAATAAAAAAAGTATGAACATTATCTGCGTGTGTGGAGGCCGAATACATTTTATTGATTTTATATATTTGCTCTCGTAATTGTAGAAAATCGAACAATGTTTAATGTTTCTTTAAATCCCATTACCATTTCCTGTACTTGCGAATAAGTAAATTATTTTTTTTTAGCAAATCGAATTTAAACCAGTTCTAAGTAAGTGTGAAAGAAAAATCGATTTACACCTGATATATTTTTAAAAGTGTGGAATTTCCACAAGTCAATGCCATTAGGAAAATTATTTTTATTTGCATTGATTTACGTTTATTATGTTTCACTCTTTATTGACGGAATGTACATACATATATGTAAGTTGCGCTACGCGGTCAGTTTAACCCAAAATGCGCCACAACTTTACTTCTCAAAAGCATCATGGTACCTATAGTTGTTGCGCCACCTAATACATAAAGGTACAACAGGTAGAATCATTTATAGATGTTGCTGGATATTTTAAGCTGTACTAAATTTCATACTGTTATGACTTCTCCCAAAAGAAAATTTTGGGGGTGTTCAGAGCCGTACTGAGGTAAAATTTTTAATTATGTCTAAAACAAGCAAAAAACATGTCTAAACAATTTCAAGTGTTATGTCATATAATCAAGTGTGGCGACTCAAACCAGCCGCGCCAACTCTTGCGCTTCAGCCTACTCTCGCTAGATGACCAGAACCTCAAAGCCCACACGGTCTGACGATCAGAGCATAATTCTCGATCTCCCCGTAAGGACGAACATTTTCTAGCATCGTCACACTCCTCAGGTGTCTAAGGCAGGGAGCACGTCGTCAGCCTTACTGATGAGTCCAGACGTGCTCCCGGGACGAAACACAAACAAAAATTTTATCTCTTCCTAGCGTACCTCATACCATACGCTAAAGTGGTGACCCCGTCTTTGAACAACAAACGCAACCTTTGGATCGAGTCAGCAGAGTTTCTCAACCACGGGTATCATCCACGGCAACCGCGGCACGCCTGATCACCGTCGCTCAACTACCCGGCACACAAAAAACTCTCTCGATCTCACATGCATCTCCGTATTCTCTACGCCGCAGGCCCAAGCAACTCACCGCTTGCCTCAACTCAACCCAACAAGGGCAAGAAACAACGGCATTCTCACACACTCTCGTCCATCGCACACGCACACGCAGAGCCTCATGCCAACCAACGCAACACGCTAGAACAACGCGCTCGCATCACATCTCTCAACATAGAGCGTAGAAAATCCGGAGATCCATCAAACTAAAAAAATTACATCCATTTCTCCCTTCGTGTCTCATTTCTCTCGACATCTTTCTCTCATAACGTTCCTCCGCGTTCTCACACCCACTTCGTCACTGGGTGGGGAGTACTGTGGCGACTCAAACCAGCCGCCCCAACTCTTGCGCTTCAGCCTCCTCTCGCTAGATGACCAGAACCTTAAAGCCCACACGGTCTGACGATCAGAGCATAATTCTCGATCTCCCCGTAAGGACGAACATTTTCTAGCATCGTCACACTCCTCAGGTGTCTAAGGCAGGGAGCACGTCGTCAGCCTTACTGATGAGTCCAGACGTGCTCCCGGGACGAAACACAAACAAAAATTTTATCTCTTCCTAGCGTACCTCATACCATACGCTAAACAAGAATTAAAAATGGCCGTATTACAAAAAATTAAACCGATGATGGCCGCTTAAAAATGAAATGTTGCCGCCATTGCATAGCCCAGAAAATGTTGCAATGCAAAAGTGCAATTTATTTTAATACCTGTTCTCAAATACAGTCAGGAAAAAATTAAAAAATTTTGAAGAATTTCGGTTTTTTCCTGGATATTTCCGGAACTGCTTGGAATTTTAAAACTTTCTACACGACATACTGTTGACTCAAAACTGCGCAGGCAGGATTTTCTCTAAATAAGTCGACTCTGTACGTCTTACCGTTGACGAGATGCCAATGCTATCCCATCCTTATATTGGACACACTGTATAATAATAATCTTTTATATAAATAGACCGTAAAGATTTACACCTAATTATACCTGAATTGGCATAGTGGCGCAACTTCAACAACATAACTTTCTTGGAGAATAAATAATTTTATTTAGGGACCGACCTCGTGGCGCAATTTGATGTCTATGCCCATACTTTTTCCCCTTTTATTTAAAAATTTCTTATTGGGTATATATCTTACGTAAAGCCATGGGGACTTTTTGGTAACTAAATTTTATTTATTACTTTCCTCATTGTATTATTATTATTTTATTTGCTTTACTCTTTTAACCGCCAAATGTGCCTATAGGGAAGTTAATTTAATTCATCAAAAAATAAAAATCAAACTACTTAACAAATTAAGGGTTTGTGGTGTACCCAATTTTTTGTGTATGTGTGTGTTCAGTGGTTTTTCTAATTAATAGACTGTCATGAATCGGTCATTGAAAAGTTACAAGATCATTCTTTATGGTATAAAAATATGTAAATACGTTTTAATCAATCTTTATTACAACTTTATCGCTATTTTTACGAGATCTTTATGGCACTCGTGTACTTATCGAATCGATTTAAATCCTTTATTACCTTTTAACAAATAAAAATTTAATTACCTTTTTACAATAAAGAGCGGAATTTTGATGATTGTAAGAGACATGAAGAGTATAAAAACATTTTGCCCATTCGTTATAAATTGAGTATGTATCTATTTACAGCACACGTGCCTTAACATTAATTACATGATATTAACATTGAATTTGTGTCTTCATATTTACTGCTTAGGCAGCTAATGCGTATAAGGGGCCATTAAAAACATACGTAAGAAATTTTCATAAATTTTAGACTCCGTAAATCATTAAGATTTTTCACAACAACAACATCAAAACGAATGACGTAAGTTAGGTTAGGGTAATTGGGTCAATTTTTTTTTTCGTGTATTCATCTTTTAAAACTATTATTTACAAGTTATACATAAAAATGGTTTTCGATATACCAATTTAATTACCCACTTGAATTTTTCGTCAGGAAAGTTACCAATCAAAAATAATTTCTATAAAAGTTTAGAGGGGGAAATCGTATAGTGACCTATAATTTGATCTTGAACGATACCTTTAAGGTCATCTGAAGGTCACATCGGTTTTCTTAAATGGAAACCCATATTTGTGACTGTGGATTCGGAAAGGGCGCCCAATTTTACGTGCAAGTAGGTCTTTAGATTTTTCTTTTGAATGACCTAAGGATACTATTTTGTATTTTAAACTATACAACATACAACTGAATATCTCATCAGGGAAGTCACCAAGCCGAAAGTAACTTATACAGATGTGATTTAAGTTCGAAGAGGGGATCATGGCTTTTGAGTGGATATTAAAACCCAATGGTGGCCCATCTCATAAAAAACAAAAACGCAATGAACCCCAGCAATAGTAGTAAGATCTGATATCTGTCCTATTAAAATAAGATTTTTTTTTTTGGGGGGTTTATTAGGGCTTGCCTTATTAAATTTTCAAATAGGTACCTACCCCATCATTTTTATCAATGCAAAGCTGTATAATTTATAGTTCAAAGTTAATAACTGCAGATACTTGTAATGCTTTGCATAATATTTTCTCTGATTGCAAATCTCCAGATCTGATGAGTTTAGAATCTTTTCTTTGGAGTTTCGTCCGCAGCTAGGAAAAATCTTGTATTAATTAGACGGATAACAAATATTACTATTGGTGCTGCGGGGTTTTTTGCGTTTTTGTTTTGTATGCTCTTTCCGAATCCAGGGTCAAAAATAAGGCTTTCTACTTAAAAAAAATGATGTGATCTGCAAATAAATAACCTTAAAGATCACGTTCAAAGTCAAACCCTGCAACTTTTGTAGAGATTATTTTTCGATTGGTTAGTTAGTTAGATATTCAAGTGAATAATTTAAAGTGGAACACCCTGTACATTTCTAATAACATAATTTGTAAATAGATTCAATTTCACAATATATACTTTTGTGGGTTCTATTTTTTTCTTTTCCCTTACAACGAGTAAAGGACAGGTTGCTTTTATCGTCGTTGATTATATTATCATTTCGTAGATTGAGTACTTTACAGTCCCTGCGAAAAATTAACTTTTTATTAAGCATCAGGTCTGCAAAAAAATATTAGTGGTACCTATTAATAGGAAACTTATCCAGTTAATGACAATATAACAAAATACACGTCAAAATTAATTAAAGAAAAAAAGAAGTTTTTTGCCCATATCTGTTACACAAACAAACACACATGCATCCATCGCTTTCATTCATTTTATTGTTATCGTCGTCGGTAGTCATTAGAGAAATCTGTTTTTTTGTTCTGCATAGAGAAGCTGCTGCTGCAACGAGTATTATTCAGTTCAGCGAGGGCAACGCCAGCCGCGATATCTCGTTGATCTACGAGCTTCTCATATCATTTGTTTCGAATAACCGTAACCTCTCTCAAAAAAGTATGTGTGTAAGAGAAGTGTTCTATTGTTATCGGCGTAAATAATGAACTTGTACTGAGCTTTGGTTCGTCGACTCGAGATGGTATGCAAATGAGACAACTTTTTTTACGTACGAAATCAAACTTCTCGACACAAAGCCTTTGTATTATTTCGTGTAAAATGATTAAATGATGGGTTAAACGATGTCGCAGTTAACGAAAGAATTATTATCACTAATTGATTTTACTTTTGTTTCAGTAAATATTTTTTCATGTACATATTACAGGGTTTACCAAAAACGTCCTTCGTTAGTTATAAAAATTTAATTTTGAAAATTTGGCATTTGTACTAATTTTTATATGAACTTTTAACGTGATATATTTTCAAATAAGTTTCACTTCCGGTTGGTTATACAGGAAAGTAAGACTTACTTTGTTATTTTAAATAGAACACCCTGTCTTTTCATTGAAATGCTTGGTTAATTTAGTCTCGTAACATGAACCTACCCGAAAACTCCACCTTTTGGAAAATAAACGACCATTTTCCAATTTTTTTTTTGAAAGTCAAGTCTAAAAAATAATTCTGTACTGTTAATGATAGCACACCATATCAAACCAAAAATGTAACAGTGCATCAGTTATTTAATAGTTTGTAAGAATATTTTTCAACATACCTACGACATGTTCGAGCAACAATTTTGTCACATTTTCCGTGTATGTAAAATAAATCTAAAACTTTGGAATTTGTATAATTTCCGACACTAAATTTTTTAATTAGCTCGAAAAATTTGTTTCGGCCGATGCGGCCATTTACAAGAATAGGAAAAGATTACTAAATTTAAAATCTACCTAATAATCTGACGTTTTTAATAAAACTTAAACTCTTTTTGGTACAACTTTTGTGAAACTGCATGATTTCAGACATACAAAAAAATAAAACAAACTGGAAAGTTTCACTAAATTTGTTAATTAGCTCGACAAATTTGTTTCGGCCGATGTGGCTGTATAATTTCCGTTTTCATTTTTAATTTTGTAACTTAATTTATTATCCTCTATAATTCAAAAAGGACATACAACCTCCGGTTGATATTAAATAATGCAAAACATTCAATAATTGAAGTGATAATTTAATTCGTGGTTGATTTACTGTAATTTAAAAATCAACAAAATTGATCACAATTTACAAAAATCAGTGATAGGGAACCTGCATACTAAACGATTTATAATAAAAATCTGCATTTGAACATATAAAAATAAGAAAGTTTTTATTGTCTAAAATTTTCAATATTCATATTAGTTTTTGAACACCCTGTGTAAATTTCGGAAAATAAATACATGGCACCAAAGACTCACAGTAAAAAATTGGTTAAATAAGATGCGTTATAATCGACGATACAAAATTATTTTTGAAACTTTGGTTTTCAAAAAAAAAATTATAAGTAGATGGTCATTTATTTCGGGTAGGTTTATGTTATGAAACTTGCCTTTAAATTAACAGAGCATTTATATAATATCTATAATAAAATACAGGGCGAAAAATAACAAAGTTAGTGTCCATTTCCGATATAACCGGAAATGAAATTTAATTAAAAATATTTCACGTTAAAAGTTTATGTAGGTAATAGTATTATAAACGCCAAATTTTCAAAATTAAATTCCCATTATTACTTTTTACAGTTTCTATGAAGGACTTTTTTGGCAAATCCTGTAAATGTAAATCTACTAGACATTATTTTATCTGTCCTAATTTTTTAAATTAAAGATTTGATAGCTTCATAGCGTCTATTGTAAATTATTTTTTTATGCAGGATCACTAAATTCAAATTTAAAGGAGTTTGATTTGATGTAAATTATTATTAACAATCACCTTTCAAGCTACAAAACTGTTGATCGAACAATGTTTGCTCAAAGGAACTTTTCTGTAGCAAATGTTATGCCCTGCAAAAGCTCTGTAGGTACTTAAATATTGTTTCTAAAAAAAACTGTTTTTAAAACCGAAAAATCGTGTTGAAACCGAAAAAAGTGTATCAGATCTTCATCAGGTAGGACGAAAAAAAAAATCGCCCAAAAATGAAACACTTCTAATGTATAGGCAGTGGCGGTTTTACTGTAGGTGCATTTGATCAGTGAACCCCCTTAAAAATTGAACTAGTTACACCATATAATTTTATCCTTTTAATATTTATTATATTATTGATGATTATCGTATAATATACATCTCTTTTAAAATAAATATAAAGGAGACTGTGGAAAACCAAATAATTAAAAATTGGAAAAGGTCTTACCCCTCATAACCACAACACTTTTAAAAAACGCGGACACGTGTTTCGCTCACTTACGAGTCGTGAGCATCTTCAACGCAAGACAGTCTTGCGTTGAAGATGCTCACGACTCGTAAGTGAGCGAAACACGTGTCCGCGTTTTTTAAAAGTGTTGTGGTTATGAGGGGTAAGACCTTTTCCAATTTTTAATTACATCTCTTTTACCATTTCATAGTTCATAGTTATAAAACACCAACCCGTAACCCATAGAAAATATTTAAATTTTTGTTGTGTCGCTGACGACTTTACCTAACTTTTTTGGTTCAAGTTTGATTCTGAACATATCACGAGAGCGATACTCCGTATGATGTCCATGTGTTAGAGAGAGAGGCGTCGGACGCGTGAAATAGCAATATAATATACACAGCTCACAGCCGTTTAGGTGCACTGCACGAGAAGCCGGAATAATGTCGTGCTACGTCGGCACGGGTACCCGACAGTCTGCCAGGGTTTTGCAACTTCGGTTAGCCTACCACCTGGTGAAAATGTCCAGTACGAGTTATTTTTAAAGGTTCTGGAAGCTAGTGTTGGTAGGAACCGATAGTAAAAAAATTATGTTCAGAAGCATGTTCAGATTTCAGAGTTCAACTAATTGTAAATGACGCACAATTTATTACACAATACGTGTTAATTAAAATATTACGTAAACGATGGAGTCGTGTTCGGTAAAATATATTAAAGAAAATTCAAATAATTTTCAAAATCGTTTCGAAATAAAGAAAAGGGGTCCACCTCGCCCAAAACTACGGCTGATACAAGAGTGTACCTTAAAAAATAAAAAGTTCAAACGTGTTTAAAGTAGAACAGTATAAAAAAACTTCGTGGTTGTGTGGGTGTAATAAATTAAACGCATTATTTTGCTGATTTTTGCCGGTAATCCTAATGAAAGTGTTGAGTGGACAAAGACAGGGGTTACGGATTTGTCACATTTGTCGGCAAAACATAGACGAATGGATTTCCTGTATAAGTAAACGTAAGGTTTTTATTTATTGTGTTATTAAATGTCATAAGTATTTGTTTCTCCTAAAATTATTAAAAAACTTCGCCTGCGGCGCATTTACAACTTCGTGAAATACGCTTCATGTTCTGATATTACCTACATGTTATTAACTTTGTGAACCCCCTTCGTATTCGATCACGAGCCGCCACTGTGTATTGGTACCCTATAAAATTGGAAATTGCTTACAGTCGTTATTTTAGACTGTACCAATTTCTATAAAATTTAAATTTCATCCAAAAATAAGAATAAATTTCACAAAGCACATGAAACGTCAAAACGGGTGACATAAGTAAGGTTAAAAAGAACTCAAATTTTTCCATGTTCATTTTAAACAAAAAAAATAAATAAAACCCCTCGTTACTATTTACAAGTTGTCTCTGTTTCCAGGCCAAAAACGTTAGTTGCAAATAAATTCAGATACTTTTATAAGATTATACATCGGCAACGACGTATTTCGTAAATAGATTCAGTTGCACAACACACCCTTTTGTGGGTTCTATCCTTTTTGTATTCATTGAAACGAGTAAAGAACAGATTGCTTCTGTCATCATTAATTATTTCATACACATGCAATTTTAAATTTTATTGAGTACCTATGTCGTCTACGTTGTAATATATATAGGTACTTTTTCTATTATTAATATGCATAATTAGGTATGCATACTTATAAAACCAATGTTTAATTATATTTTCTAGAAATGTTTACCGTTCTGTGTACGTATAGAAGCAATTATAATAAGCTATTAAAAAGCGGCATTCACAAAGCCTTTTAATTTGCCTAACAATATGCATATTAACCATTTCAAACAATAGGAATATAAAACTGTATCCATAAGAATTTTATTGGGCATTTTAAGAAGACTGATTTTATTAGAAAAAAAATATTAATTAATATGTAGATCGGTACCTTTTACGATTACAAAACAAAAATTGTTGGATAAATTAAAGATCAATGTGCTAATTCTCTTTAACATTGGTAACACATTTGTAACTATTTTTTGGGTTAGTTTACATTACACTGGAATTTTGTTCGTTCCTAAATAGTTTTCATTCATTGTTTATAAAAGAACGCCCACATCTTTTAATAATAACATTCTTGCGAAAATCGTCTAATATGGCAAACATTAGTTACGTACTAAAATAATATCGTGGAAGTTAAGTGATGTTAGAATAACACACAACCTGTCGAACGTTGTTCGCGGCGTGCGTTATATCACTTTACAGTTTGTTCTCATTATTGCAAATTGCCCATTCGTTTGGAGTATTGAAAGTGAAATTTATTTTACTTGATAGATACATTTATACATTTCTAATACTAAAAATACCTAACAGGTTGATTTAATAATGTATAATAATTAATATGTTTTATTGAGCGTTCGTATATAAGTTGTGCGCGCTTTTTTTGAGTGACAAAATACCATAAAAATCGAATTTGAAATAACTTTGGTCTCGGAGGATAACGAACTGAAACTTGATGCAAATGTAAAATAGAATTCGTAAACATGGTAATCCTCACTAGAGAAAGGTCATTGAACCGTAAGGCTTTCTATCAGCAGTATTAATTACGGTACAGGAGTGTAATTTAATTTTATTTTTAACATTTATAAATTTTGAATACATATATAGATATACGTACATATTTTGGGTAAATGAAAATTTCAAAAAGTGCCGATTTAAATTTTGTAAATTTTTCTTTCAGCCACCTACCTACCTACCTGCTACCTGCCTAATACAAGATTTTAATTTAACTTTTAAATATGTACATATGTAGGTAGTCAAAATTAATTGTAACATAATACTGTTTATATTAACAATTACCACGTATAATTAAATAATAATAGTTTAATAACCGCGGTATGACCGTTATAATGGTATATCATCTGACAGTTATTAATAGATACTTGCCTACATACATTATTCATAGTTCAGGTTAAATAAATTAATGAGAACATTATTAAAAGCGTGTTTAAAAAGACAAAATGTTTTTTATCTATCAGCCCGTAATGATTTCCTTTTCTCTACAGACTGTTCAACTCCCACTCCTTCCGAATCACCCCAATTTCACTTTCTAAAATAACTTAACCTAACCTAGCCTAACCTAACCTAACCTAACCTGAACTACTCAAACATTTACCTCCTCTTTATTAAAATCACCTACATAGTATAAGCTCTAAACGAAAATGTGAAAGCAAAAAATTGAAATAGATTCAGTACCTAGTTACCTACTTAGAAATTAGATTACAAATAACTTTTTATTTTCAAAATACATACAGCCAAACTTCAATAACTCGAACGAAAGCATCAACTTTGAAAAATAGGTGTAATTTTTACTTGATAATCCGAACTCTCAAACTTCTAATAATATTTTTACAATATTTAGCGACAACTTCGATATGTCGAATTTGCTGGGTAATTCCTTAAAAATTTAGTTTTAACTCACAAACATAAAAAAATATGTTCAATTGTGTTAACAGGTGTGGACAGAGCAGAGACGAATGTATATATAAGAGCTTTTTGGGATGCATCCCAGGTCCCCGTTAATATAAAGGACCTCCACCCACTAATAAAGATAATAGACTATATTGTGAAGTTAGAAAAAGAAAAATATGTAATATATAATTAAAAAGTTGGCAAAATATTTTATTGTATTAATTTTTTTGTATGCTTTTACCTACATCATTAAAGAAAACAGTTTTTTGACAAAGTTTAATTTAACAATTAGTTAGGCCCCAAAACAATAATAAATAGCCCAGGTCCCCCAAAATCCAGGCCCCCTCAGCTACTAAGAAAGCATGTTACGCATATTGACCTCTTGTTTCTGGCCTTTATGTATTGAGTGTCCTAATTCCAATGCTACTACATTTGACTGCGATTCGAAGGAACTTCACGTACGTAGGTACTCCTATTGCAAGGGACAGACGTCTGTTGAGCTTCGTACAAAAACAATCGAAGCGAGAAACTTTTAAGTTGAAAATAGTTTTTCCAGGGCTTTATTACTAACATAATGGTCTAAATTGTTATTTACTTTATTTAAATACAGAATTTCGTTATTTATTTTGTTTACTGTAGACAAGACGCCATTAGCGCTTTAATTAGCCTCAAAAAGAAAGAACGAATATTTAAATATAAATATATATAGTAAAATGTTTTTGAGTAACAGCAATTCCATAAACGAGACTTAAGTAGGTACCTACTAAAATTGGTCGATCAGTGTAGGGATGTAAAAATATAAACTCCGCCTATCATACGACATAACCATCAGCAATCTGACTAACAAATGTTGTTTGCATTTTGCATTTGAACTTTTACGTTTAGTGCAGCGTTGAGATGATTTAAATCAGTTGACTAAAATCACTATTAAAATCATGATTTTAATGGATACGATTTTTTTAAATTTAGATAGGTACTTAAAAATGTATTAGGTAATTCATAAAAAAAAACCTTAAAACATTTATTAATACTTATCATGTATAATAGTAATTAAAAAGAACAAAAGCACATTTTAAAAAGTCTTGCAAGTAGATTACTGTCAGAAGCAAAACAATTTCTTTTAGTCTTTGCAAATTTCGACGATACCTCAAATTCTCAAACTATGTGAACAGAATTTACCTGCTAAAAGACATATCAAGTTTTGCTTCGACCTGTACTATCATGCTTAAGTACCACAGGAGTTGTTAGGGGCTGTTCATAAAATACGTCACGCTAAAATTAGCTTTTTGACCCCCCCCCCCCGGTTTCACTTTCTGTGGCCCCCCTGTAAATATTACGTCACAAAAACTAAACAGCCCCCCCCCTGAACATTATAAATTTTGATTGATAATAGACAAATTTTGATAGTCAAAAATATTTATTTTATTTTCATAATAAAATTTAAATAAATTAATACATATCTTTTGTAACGAACAAATAAATAATATTTCTATTTATCAGAAGTGCAAGGATACTGTAAAAATTCAGTAAAATTTTTTGATGAACGGCGAACGTCACGTTGCCGTAGACCTCCTGCCCCCCTCGTCACATATTGTCACACTCAGAAATACCCCCCCCCCCTTGTATGCGAAAATATTTTATGAACGGCCCCTTAGGTGATATATCAATAAAAATTTAATCACCTACTAGTAAAAAATTAGATTTACAAAAGAAATTGTTGATTTTAAGGTAAATAAACAAAAGCAGAATTCTAAGCTGAATGATTACAAATCGTTTTAAGAGGGTCTACAAGTACGTATTGATTTTTAATTAAGATTTGTTGTTTTTGTTTTTTCCTCTCTTAATCGATACCGATAAACACATTTGTTTTGGAAATTTCATTATAGGTACTTACATGTTTTGTTTAGGTACGTAATTTTGTTACTCATTTTGTATACTACAGATTATTTACAGTTCAGTTAAAAGAAAATTAGGTACTTACAATGTCGTAATTGTGTCTGAGTGAGTAACAGTACTTCTACAAGAGACCGTATAGTACTGAAATCGGTCGATCAATGTAGGGGAGAATAAAGTATTACATGCGCCAGTTACAATTCATAATTGGCACCAACGAATATTTCATGCTTTTCAAATAGATGTGTAATATTACGAGTATAATGTCCTTATAGTGGATTATACTTTTACGTTTAGTTTATAAAAAAAGTAATAGATTAATTACAGACGTAAAATAAACAAAATAATGATTTTTTGAAAAAAAAAAAAAAGAAAACAGTTGTTTAAAGGGTACCAACTTATTATCGTATTTCAATTAGGTAAGTACCTAGACTTATTGTAAATTTTCTCTTCTCTAAATTGATACTGATAAATATATTTGTTTGAGAAACTCCGTTAAGTACGTAGGTACGTATTTTTTCCAAGAGTAGGTAGAGTAAACAAAAGAAGATTTTCCAAAAAATGTTTCTAAATTGAATTAGGGGATGTTCATAAAATACGTCACGCTAAAATTAGCTTTTTTTGATCCCCTTCTCCCCGGTTGTCCCGCTGTGTCACACTTTCTGTGACCCCCCCCCGTAAATATTACGTCACAAAAACTAAACTCCCCCCCTGAATATGTTAAATTTTGATTGATAATACACAAATTTTGAGTCAAAAATATTTATTTTATTTTCATAATAATATTTCTAATGATCAGAAGTCCAAGGATTCTGTAAAAATTCAGTAACATTTTTTGATGAACGGCGAACGTCACGTTGCCGTAGACCCCCCGTCCCCCCTTGGCACATCTTGTCACACTCAGCAAAACCCCTCCTCCCCTTGTATGCGAACGTATTTTATGAACGGTCCCTTACAGAAAAGTAATAACTAAGAAAATAGTGATTTTTTTAATAGAATAATTATTTGCCGGTAATTTTTTCCTCACTTAATTGATCTTGATAGTGACAAACACAGGAAACAAATTCTTATCAATAAAATGATATTAATTTATTTAACCTTGAAGGTTGTCGATCTCAAATTAAGCTATTTCATAAAACAATTATGAATAAAAAAAGGAAAACACGGATATAAAATTTTTAGGCGGATTTAACGAAGTAATCATACGTAAATACAACTTAAGTAACTGTATTAAGAGATAATAGATATATTGATAACAATTAAGAATTTTCTGCTTATGGCAAGGTTAAGAACAAAAAAAAACTTAAAAGTTAATTAGTTTGTACTCCCAATATCCTAATACCTATGTAATTTAATTTTCAAAAAAAAAGAAAAAAATTTTATTAATCGATTATTTTGTTTGTGTTTTCTATTATAAACGATGTTGTTATTTAAAATAAATATTTTACTTGTTGTACATTCTTGAAAAATGTCTTTACATGTATGACACATAAATGTTTAAAAATATATTTTATCTGTGCATTGTTAAATTATTATGTAGGCATATCACTTATCTACAGCTGTTTAATTGAAATTGTAATTATGACTAATAATTATTATGTAGGTGCAATATGTAGTAGAAATGTACATGTCAATAATAATATAATCGTTTATGTCAGTATGGTTTGCAGTCAAAACATTAACTTGATACGAATGCAATAATCATGCAAGAATTTAAAAATGTAAAAGGTTTGCGTTCTCTTACAAACCTTCTGGACTAATTTATTTAATTGCTTAATAACTTACACTGAAAAAGCACGGATTAAGGTAAGAACATTGAAATCAATGATTTGTGAATTTTACCTTAAGTAATAAAAACATGTTTTGCTTTACATTTAGATTTCAATGACAATAAATACAAATGTTTACGCATAAATGCATTTAACAGTTAGTTACTACTGTTTTATAACAAGTACTTTTGTGCAACACAAAAATCGCTACAAAACTGAGATGGAGGCTATAAACAGGAGAAGTTACTGTTCATGTACATTAATTTTTACACCAAATAGCGATAGCACCAGTGGGCGGGGCAAATACAATTGTAACTATGGTGAAATACGTTGCGCAATGTATTGTTGTTGTACCTTACAAGTTAGTTCTTTTGTACCTATATTGCAGCCACTTTGCTTTAAATTGTTTTCTGTATAATAAATAAAAAATACCTGAAGTAATTGGCACTTTTACCTAATACTAAAAATTGCTAATTATTGTGGTACCTAATTCTTAAGTGCATTTTGTAACCCTAAAAGTTCGTTATATTTTAAAATAAGCATCAGAATTTTTTATAGAAGCATTATTAATTTTTTTATAAAAATATTAGTATTTTTTTTATAACAGTAACTTTTTATTTTACAATTTATTATCTATGTATCGAAATCAACGGTTTGTCAAAAATTTTGTTTTATACATATGTCTCATGAATAATAAATTTATCAAATTAAACTAGGTACATACCTTTTTAACTGAACGCAATCGTATTTAGTTTGTTTATTGCAACTGAAGTGTAGGAAAAATGGGTTTACATTCCTCGAGTCTGATAAAATTCTTTATTGATTGATAGATTTATTTATTATGTTTATTGTATGTCAGTAATTAGATGCAAGTGATAATCAAACATTTTGATTTAGTGACTTTACTTTAGTGATTGAAATGTCAAACGAAATTTATATATAGATGTACGTATATTTATGGGGCGGCTTTGTAAGTCAGGTGGTAACGTGTAACAACCCCGTGGCGAAAATAATCAGTGCAACAAAAACGGGAGGGGGCAGAGAAGCAGGAATTACTTAGCAAGTCAAAAGATGAATATCAGTAAAAGTTGGCCTAAGTTTCGTGCTTGGACAATATGTGAAATGGTTTGATAGCTATGCGACTTTTTTAAATGGTTATTTTTATGGAAAATCATCTTTCCACTAAAATAGAAGATTTTTTGTCAAAGTACAAATCACAAGGTTAGTACATATAAGTTAACGAGTGTTCCTCGTTAGTTTGCAAAATATCCACAGTAAGTAGATAGCATACTGAGAAGACAGATTTGTAATTACTATTGAATTGTTTTTGAAATTTTTAATTAAGTGAAAATAATTGGTCTTGGGTTGAAAAATGGGCGAGGACAGGGGTGGACTTGCAGAACAACATTCAGGTGTTGTATAGGCACATGGGGTGTAGTTGAAAATTTAAAATAGGGTAGATTGTAACTGTATATATGATATTGCTGTCGAACGGGAAGGGATAAGTGAGTGAAGAGGGTAGGAGAGACACTAAGAAGAAGTATTTCTAGCCGGGTGCGGAGGGTTGTAGGCAGAGGGAAATGAAAACTAGAAATTGAACAAATAACCCAGGAAAATATATTTTCGGCAAATTAATGTTTCATTCACTCCGCAGGTTAGGTTATGGTATGTAAAGGTTCCCCCTTTTTCCCCTCCTTTCACCGACGTTATTTAGAAAAACAACGTGGGTTGCGGCAAAGGGATGAAGGGGGGACCTTTATATATATATCATATCGAAGTGCAACTGGAGGAATAAATAAATGAACGCAAATTTGGTAAATAACGTGCGTTGGTTTATAGTTTCGAGTATTTTTTATTTTCACCCCCCGAGTTTCCAATCCTCTGCCTCACTTAAAATCTTCTTTTTAATGTTCTACATGGTCATCACTACCTCTCCTCATTCACCCCTGTACCCCTCTCCAACCAAGATCTTTCTCATATAAACAATTACAATTTACCCTATAGTACCTATATACGAGTCCGCCGCCGCATAAAAACCCTTGAATGATGTTATATACCTACCCCCACTCCTATCGCCGCCACCCGTTTTCCCCCAGATCTAGGCAATGACCAAAAGTAAAATTACATATTATATACCTACATATTTATACCAAAATAACATTTGTCAGTCTGTTTGTTCCGGCTAATCTCTGAAACGGCTGGACTGATTTTGACGGAACTTTCACTGGCAGATAGCTGATGCAATAAGGAGTAACATAGGCTGCTTTTATTTTAGAAAAAACAATAGGGTCCCAAAAAAATTCGAAACCAATGAAATATTGAATTATTATTAAATAAATTTCGCAGCTAGTAAAAATAAATACAGTATTAATTATTATTATTTCATGTTCCACTTTTGTACTGTATACATCTAGTAAATTTATGATGATGATATAACCATCAAAAAATCTTTCGAACAATCTAATAATATGTTTTAAATAAATTAATCAGGAAATTACTATCATAATATTAATAACAGTGATGTTGTGAAAACACTTGAAAGATTTTTGATAAAGATGGTATTTGAAGTTGTTTTATAATCTGTTTCAAGGCTTTGAAACGTTGCAAACGAAATGTTCGAAATAATTATGTATTACAAAACGATTATGGTAATAAACGCATGTTGTATTATTATGTATATATGTAGGTCTTGAACTAAATTAAATAGATTAGATCGTAACAGATGAATGAATAACGATTAACATATACTCGCAGTAGCTAATGATAAGAATGAAATATTCAATGATAAGCATCTATACATATTTATGTAGGTATTCTTTTTCTTAATTTAATTTATTAAAAACTGTTACTCTTACACAAACTTTCATAAAATTGCATAAAGAAAGTACATATAGTATATGTAAGCAAGTACAATAATCTACTGATATACATAAAATATATGTACCTATGTATAAATAGTTTCACAGCATCCCATTAATTACATGTTTACATATACCTATGTAGGTATGTTTTGCTCGATCCGTTCAAGGACGATTAACTAACCTAGGCTAAGGTCGCTTTCATTGTCTATAAATGTAAATTTTACTGCAAATTAACGCTCCAACAAAAGGCACCGATGCGATGTAATAAGTAACGCCGTTGCGCTTGCATTACAAATACCGATACATTACATTAAATTGATTGTCAACCATTCGGTTATTATGTTAAATCAAACACTTATTACATACACACACGCAGTTATTAGTAGTTATTGATAACTGTCAATATTTATTTCATGCTGAAGTGCTTCTATTAAAACTTTATATTATCTCTCTTTGCCACTAATAAATAAAAACTTATGTAATATCCAATAATGCAGATCCATATCAGTGTAGTGCATATAATTCTTAAAAATAATTTGTTTATCTATTAAACTTTCCAAAAAAATATATATAAGTAGTAAATCCTTGTAGGTAGAATATTTTAGGTATGTTTAATTTTATCTCCTGAAAATTTGTCAAAATTTTGAGGTGTTTTTCTTCGAGAAATAATACGTTGATAACAATTGATAAGTAATAAAATAAGTACCTGTGTATAATAAGATAATGTTTTTAGATATTTTTTTTTTTTCAAGGAATTTAAGAAAGGATTTAAAATCATGTGGTATCTACTTATAGGTACTTGGCGATCCGTAAACCGCTGCATATACTTTTCTAATAAGACATTAATTCTATTTCCTTCAGAATTTCTATTTTTGGGCACCAAGTTTCACTTTAGCAAATTTTGATTTTTCATAAATTTATTTAACATACATTAAATTTCCATTGTTACTTATGTCTTTTTGATGTTTTGCGAAATCTCCCACTCAGTAATAAAAAATAATTAAATCGACAAATACCTAACTAGATATTTTATTTTTTAATTAGGTTAGAATCTAACAGTAAATACTTTCCAATACATTAAATTTATTTCTGTTCCTTGCAGAATATTCTCCTTAGGTTAGAATTTAACTGCAAAAAGGTACTTTCTATTTCTAATACCTACATTAAATTTATTTCTATTACGTTCAGAATATTTCTCCTATTTTTGACAAATTTTGGTCTTTCATGAATTAAGTATCTATTAAATATCCGTTGTTAGTTATAGCTTTATATGCGTTTATTGTTATTTTTAAGGGTCAGGTTGATGTTATATTGCCAAAGAATCTAACAGCAAATATTTTTCATTTCAGAATATTCCCCCATCTATTTTTTACAAATTTTGATCTTTCATGAATTTATTATTAAATTGCCGACTATCATAAAATAATCTCATTTTTTGGAACCCTGCTTAATACATTTTTTATTTTTGAGAAACCCTCAACTCAGGAATAAAATTGACACATACGCATAGGTACTAGATGTTTAACATTTTAATCAACCCCTTAAACCCCCAAAAAAATCAGTTATATTAACGTAGAATTTACACCTTGTAACCCTAGTAACCCCATCAGAGTTCCCTATTTGCGAATTTCTGCGCCAATATATGCGTAAAATTATGGTAATAGTTTGTGCAAAATTTCCTACCTGGGTCATGAGCCTATCAGCGCCGGTGCCCTCTTCATCCCTAAAGATGATGTCTTGGTTGTAATTGAGTTCTAAATCCCGAAATCGCGGATCGTTTCTCGTGATGCGACCCTCGACGAGTCCGCTGGCGGCCAACATATTCTCGGGCATGTTGGGCACGTGTTGTTTGAAGACCAAGGGGTTGAGTTTATGGGGTCCGTGACGTCGACCCGCCCCTCGGCCCGGTCCGCACCCTTCGACGAAGTTACCACCGCCGAGCACCACGAGCACTAGGAGTAGCGACGCTCCAAGGCCGCCGTCGCGACAGCACCAACTCATCTCCGCCGTCGGCACCACCACCACAACCACCGGACACTCATCGGCACCCTGGCACCATCACCACCGTACCGTTTATAATACTCATACGAGTTGAGTTGACGAGTCAAAAATAAATAATTTTATTGAACGTACGTACCTTAAGGTTTACCTGTGCAATATATTTTTTTTGTCAGTCAACAGTGGTTGCGGCTGTAGTTTAAGATCAAGTAATAAGTTAGTAAGTAAATGTAATGAGACAACGTTTTGCGTGTAGGTGGATACTTGCACTTGCCGCAGGTAGCGCACAAACTGAAGGCCCCACTTTGCGCTTGGCCATCTTCACGGGCTAGAGCGCGCATTGGCCGAAGGGCGGGGCCGCCAGGTGAGGCAGATGTACCTGTGATGTGATGTGTGATCCTAACGTCCGACGTGCTAGCTACCTCGACGACCTGAACACCGTTGCGGCCACGGAATCATCATCATCACGGTCATCCTATCCTAATCAACCAAATCAGTTCGTAGTGTGTTAATCGCAACAGATTAGGCAAAACCAATTATGAATCACCTTCCTTCCTTATCACATTCCTTTCCCCGTATCGATAATAGAATGCAATCGCTATCTTTTTAAAACGTATCTATCCTTACTACATTAAATTTGTGTACGTACAACAGTTCCTATCAAGGTAGTCGCTGAAATCATTCATGAAAATCTGAAACTGTATCTACATCTAAAACTGGTTTCGATGTACGTAGATACGTATAGCCGAATTATTTTATCACGCGACCTATACTTGGTTTAAGTAGAAAGAGAATGCAATTAATTAATATGTCTTTGTTGTTACCATGCAGTGAAATGGAAACGTATGTTCTTGGAACAATAACCTACATACGTTCATAATGCGTTCCCTTTTTAAAGCACCAATAATAAATTAGGTACGACGTATTGCGTATATCGTTCCTAAGGTTATGTGGTATTAGAAACGAAATAAAGTTAGGTTAAGACTAACTGTCATATTTTGACATCTTCTGTCATTGTGTGGGTAAACACTTTTTGTTTCTTGTGAGTTAATTGTTCATTTAAAAAATATGCAATATGTTGTGACTGAAACATTTTTCTGACAACTTCATTGTTGTACAAAAATTCTCTTTTTAATTTTTTTTGTTACATGAATATATCAACTCATTCTATAAGTACAGAATATAACCTATAAAACTTTTTACGTTTTAACGTTTGAAATACGTGTATAAACAATTGCTTTATTCATACACCTCATTCAGGTCACGTGATGGCAAGGATAAATAATTCTACCAAAAGTATTCTTGTTTTTTATTAATAGCAGAACAGTAAGTACTTTTATTGGAAAGTACCTAACTGAAATGGTGACATGTGTAAAGTGCATCCCTAACCTCCTAAACGTAAGGTATTCGCACCTCGATCTAAATTTCAGGGACAGTGCATCAGCTCTCACGGTACCGTGTTGAGGTAGTTGAACTTGTCTCTGCGGAAGCAACTTTTGCGCTTCACCAAGAAACATATTTAACCTTCAAAATGCTTTAACTGTGTATATATGTAATTATAATTAAGTATATCTCATAAACAAAACATTGTTAGGTATTTACTAATTAAAAACGGAAACAGTTTTACGAAAACGGCAAGTTAAAGTGAATCTATTATTAGAAAGACACTATACAATATGCTTGTTTACAAATAAAAGTAATATTTTTAGCATTTTCCTCATGTTGTTGCACTGTTTACGAAATTTTGCTATTTCATCATCGTTTGCTAATGGCATAATCAGTACTTATAATCAATTGATTGGAATATCAGACATCATACTGTTGAAGTTGCTGTTACAAAGGAATGTAGTGAAATATATTATTAGAAAAGAAAATATTTATGGATCCAACCAATTGAGAAAACGAGAACAAATGAAAACTGTTCAATTTTAACTATCAGGTAGACTTCTGAAAACATTAATTGTGATAATATATGATCAATAAATATTTACCTACACTAAAGAAAGTGAAATTCTTTCCTACCTGATGGAATAATGTTCGACATTCGTGGGCTTGATGGACGTGGTCTAATAGAACTGTTTCTTCTTTAGCGTGAATACAGACGGATTCGTTCAAATATTACGAATTTTTTCCACAAAATGATGACTATTTATTTAATAAACATTTATTTTTATTAAATACAAAAATTAAAAATTCAAAAATTTATTTCAAGTTGTGACAACTCAGTTCTTTTAATCAATGACATCAGTAATGTTGCCTCTGACAGCATTACTGTGGTAATTGGTCGAGGATAACTGAAGAATGTTACAAAAGTATTGGACATAACAATATCAAGACATCTAATAAATACAGCATCTATTGTTGTTGTTGTTGCATATCTGATTGTAGGTTCTCTTGGATTGTTGTTTGTTAATTTGCAATTGAAATTCTATTTGGAGAAACGTAATTAATGGCATTGATTCATCTTTAGCAAAATTTTCATTGAAGTCTCCAGCTAAAATCAAAGTTTATATTTATTGGTTTTAAAAATTATTGAACCTCTGTGACTGTACGGAAATAATTTCTCATGTAAAAATGAAATATCATTAATTTTTTTATTAGGTGGAATGTACACAACAATCTTAAATTAATTCACTTCCATCTTCTAGTTTACTATAGCAAACGACACCGAGTGGGGAGAGAATCGCACAGGCGCTTGCGCATGGCGAGCGTCGCCACGGCATGCAATCGCCACGATCGCCACGCCAACAATCCGGTTTACCCGCGCCTATAGATGTTTCACATCAAAAATAGAATATAAGTAAATAAAATAAAGATTTCAGATAGTTTTAGGACATTGAATGGTAAAACATAACACGTTTTTCTTTAACAAAAAAATTTCTTGTTATCAAAATAACTTCTTATATTCTTTTTTAATCCACATAAAAAAATTGAAAAAAGTTGACTGGGTTTTTGCAGCTTCAATCAAAGAAAAACAATCCATTTTCATGAATTTTATTTAAAAAAATCGCAAACTTTGTCAAATTGACGTTTTATTCAGTTTGTAATATGTTAGTTAGATTATGGTTTCCCAACTCAACAAAGCCCATATTTCAGAGAAGAAAACGTTTCTAAATTAGGAGGGAAGGGATATGATGAAGGAGAGAACCTTTACACACCATAACCTAAATAACCTAACCCGCATATCACAAATTGAATCAAACGATTTATGTAAACACGTTTTTTTAATTAAGTTTATTTTAGGCTATAAAAATCGAAAAAAATTTTTTAAATGATGTGTATCTAAATTACGAAATAAAAATATACGACTGACTTTCCGACATAGAAAAAAACAGTTGTTCGCAGTAAAGAGAAACAATATGAAAAAATGCATTTTCCAATTTTCACCATTAAAAAGACAAGTGACCGTGTAAGTGTATAATTACCTACAATATCAATTGCGTTTCTGCAAAATAGGTATGAATAATGGGCATCTACCACAGGACTAATACGAAAAACAGCTACTGCTTTAGTACACTTTCTTCTGAAGAAAACTGGGTCCGGTCTATTTCAAAATCGTTAAAATATTTTTTCTCATCTGTGATGTTAAGTAATTATCTAGCTGATACGTGTTGTGACGTAGATAGAGTGATAACGAATGGGTCATGGTAAAGTCTAAAGAATGTCTGCGATACCGTGGTAGTCAATGTATTATGTACATACATAAAATACAATAAATCGAAGTAGCCAGCAGCAGCAGTCGTAGACTAACAAAAGCAGTAGGTACCATTAGCGATTCAAATCAAATAAATTACCGCCCACGATAATTGCTGTTTTTAACAGTAGGAGGCACGAGGTACACACGTACTGGTATGCACAATATAAATTACAAACTCGGCATGATGTGGACGGACTTAACCCTCTTCTAATTAGCCATTTCCTAATTTTAAAATTAACATTATTAATATTGTATACATGTATTTCTCTCTCTCTTAAGAACGATAACTATGCTACCAGAAGTACCCATCATTTGTTTGACTTCTTAACTGGGTAATCACTTTTTAGTCTCACTAATGTACAATACCTTCAGTAGAATACTAGCCAATTTACACTCACTTCGCTCAGGAAAAGCTCAAGAAGGTTCATAGAATTGTATAACATTTTCTGACTTTCTGAAAAATTCTAGAACACTCGAACCTTCTAGAAGATTCTGGAAAAATCTCGAACGTAGGCAAAGTTCTTCAATATCTAACTCAATGAATTTCATAGTTTTTTAATAATATTTTTGATCGTACAATACGGTGGCTAAAATTCATCCCGCTTTTTTATCCTGAAAATCTAAGTTGTGAAAACTGTTATAAGTTGCCATCCATCATATAACGGCAGTGTTTCTAGCTCGTCGATGATGAACTGTTTTGTATTATATGCAGGGTGTCTGAAAATTGATCAGGAAGATCGATTTCAGTTCAGTCTTTAACAGTAGGCGACTTATTTATGGCAAAATTCATATTTTATATTACAAAATTTAGTTTCTCATTTAAAATACCAAGTTGACTTTGACACAATCTTCAAAGTACATACGAAGGTGTAGAAGGGACAATTAGTAAAAAATATTCTTTTATTTTCACGTTACATAAGACAGAATTAATTAGAAAATTATTATTAATATTCATTATGTGGGTTAGGTTGTAGTCTGTGAAGGTTCACCTCCCCTCTTCCTGCCCCCCTCCTCAATACCAACGTTATCCTTGTGTACATTCCAGAGAAAAAGAAACGGTTTTCTAGACGACGTCGATTTCGGGCGCGAGGGAGGAACGCGTAAGGGGTAACCTTTATACACCATAACCTGAGCCACTTACGTAGTGATTGTTTCAGTTTTTAATATTAACATTAACATTTTTGTTTGTCTTCAGTTTATTACGGGTTAGGTTTATCGATTTTATTTAGTTAATTAGGTATTTATTAGCTACATGTCTACGTAATATTATTTGAATTTATTATTTTAATATTGTATATCGACATTTTAAAAATCTTCTCTTTACTGATGGTTTATTTAAAATTTATAAAATAGGCGATACGTTCCATGAGTCACTGTGAGTCATCAATATTTACTGCCTTTTAATTACACTTCTACACATATACATCACCTGTTCTATAACTTTTATGCTCAAAGGTGTAAAATGTATCGTCTCTTTTCCACCTTTTAATTATTATTTAAAAACAATATATACAGGGTTTTTCATGTTGATGGGCTATTAGAAGTATATACATTAGTAGGTAGAATGAATTCAATTCTGAAACTGGAACCACATCAATAGACGCCAAATTCAATGAGGAATTCGAGTATACTGTCGAAAAAAAAAATTGACTTATGCCCCTTTGAAGTTGACCAACTTTGACCATAAAATTTGTACACCCTGTACATTTTAGTTAAAAACCACAATTTTTTGTCAATAATGTGAAAAGTTATAAGTAATTGTTACGAGTTATAAAGTAAAATCTCAAAAATTAGTTGAATTACGGTTATTTTAATGTTAACGTGCAGATGTCATCAATTTTGAAAAAAATTAAATAACTCAAAATCCATCAATATCTTCGGGATAGTGCCTCCTATAAAATAAGCATGCATTCAGATTTTCTATCGGAAAATGTAAAAAAAAAGTATGTCATTCTTTTTTAAACAAGAAAGTTAGCATCTACTTCCGGTATAACCGGATGTAAATCGAACTTAAAAATATTTTTAAAAGAAGCGACATAAACAATAACCAAATGAGCCCGAGTTTTAGAATTGAATTCATTCTACTACCCTACAACTTGAAAAACCTTGTCTACTTGAGTTCCTGGTCAGTAATTTATCAGTGAAAAATACAAGTTTCAATGAAATGCATTTATATTTGCCACTGCTAGTGAGTGAGTATACGTATTTAATAAATTAAAATATCCCAAATATTTATCGTCAAATAGAAATTTTTTATAACTTGTTTTTATGGTACCTACCCATAATCTGTGTAATAAAACAGACAAAGTGCAGATCATCTATTTAGTCGGCAGATTAACTCATTCTCTCACATTAACACTTATAAAAAAAATGCATATCTATGGGTATAATTATGTAGATTTGTAGATTGAAGTCAAAATGTGTCGATTTTGTGACGTGGACGAAACACATCAGGTAAAAATCGGTTGTGTTTAAATAGAACATTTTCTTTGTTTCCGTCATATAGAACCCGCTTAAAGCTTTACAGTCTCGCTAACAATATACAAACAAGGTTGGGTTTTTATGTTGTCAGAAATTTATTAACACCTTTGTCAAATTTCTATCTAAATGCTTAAAAGCAACCGCGTAGCCTGAATATGGTCTTCGCTCCTAAGCTTTTTTTTTTTCGTAACGACGATAAAGTGTGAGAACAAAGAGCGTTTTCCTTAAAGAAAATTAAAATTAATTTCAAAAAAATCTAAATTTGGGAATTCTCATTATGAACGACAGACATTGGAGAATAATCATATCACTTTCTCATTTCTTAAATATTTGTAATCCAGTCATACTTTGAAATATGTAGAATTAGTATTTTCGAAAGTATGTCAAGTAGTACGTTATTTTTATTTTGATAAATAATAATCTTTCTGCTTGTCATAAATTACACATGTTCATGAAATATCTTTAGCATGTACTTATCAGTAAAACGACAACAATGTAAATACATGTAAAAAACATTTTAACGTTTTATTTACAGTTTTATTTATTACTTACTAATTTCTATTGACAGCAATCAGGCGATAAAAGCTTTTTTTTAACCAGATTAAATAATTTTCTAAAAGTTCTAAATATCTTGATATTAATAGATGAACTACAACTCTACATAAGAAAATAATATGATATGGTAAACATCCCGTTCTACAAGAAATTGGTATTGTCAGACGTAGGCAACTCACTATACATGAATAATGGGTTGCCGACTTTCGCTTCTGACCCCAAAAAAAAGAGGTGCTAAGGTGATGCTCTTTTCAAACCTCTTGGCGCCAAATTGTCAAGTTCAGTAGCGCAACATATAGCAATTAGTAGTAGGTACTTACGGGAGTTTGTTTTATTATTAATATTCGTGAAAGTACCTAATGTTTTTTTGCAAAATTTGTGCACGAATTTAGTAAGCTATTTAAAAACCAAATTATCATTTGAAATGAAAATAATAAACATCATTTCAAAAAACATCTTATTCTAAACCGATTGTATTAAAATGTCAACAGTATTTGTTTCTAATTATAATATATTCTAATTACATACAGTTTTTAGTTTTTTACTACTATATTTTCAAGTAGTTCTTTTTTTTGAGAAAACTAACAGACACTTATTTCAACATAAAACAAATATTGAACATTATTATATTTATTTTATTAGTAAATTAATTGTATATTTGTTATACATGAGGAACAAACAGATTGAATGTGAATTTCTTTGCCTAGGAACAACAATATAAACTATTTTTTTTACGAGTTACGAGTCGCTTCTCCAATCCTAGTCTAATAAGAGTTCTAGTGGCGATGCGATCAAATAGAAATAAATATTTTATGAACAAGAAAGCGATTGAATTTTTATAGAGATTTGAAATCTTGCGTGTACGTTCCTTATAATAATAATATTATAACGAATTTTCTAGTCAATGTATTTATTTAAACAATTATTTATTTAACACTATTTATAACACTTAAACACTAACTTAGAACTACCATTTATATCACAACAATTCACTTATTTATATAACAATTTATTTATATCACTTTGTCTATTATCGGTTTCAATTCGCGCACTGATGCTTTCTTCAACTAACTGTTTTTCGGTCCAAAGATGATCACTATATATACACCTTTCGAACTTTCTAGACAGGAACTCGAAGAAATCCTGTGTATTCCCGAATGATGATTAATAATTAGGAAGTCCTCGATTATTCCAGAATTTAACTTGTTACTTGTCGCCGGAGAATGATTTACATCTTGTAAGTTGATAACACGAAAAGTACCGTGTGCGGTGTAAGCATGTTAGTGATAACAAGTACATGCCACAAATTGTTATCGCACACACGTACTGTGTCACTGGTCGCTACACTACCCCCTCCTTAAGGGTGATTCGTCCCGGATCACATTCTGCCGTTCCTTTAGAGGATCATGCCGGTACTTGCAGGTGGATCCGCTTCGGCATCCGGTTGTCAAGTGGAAATGGCAGTCAACGGTCTTCAATGGTGACGGTCCTCGTCGTGGATTTCCGGCACACACCAAGATTTCTATACCAGTGTATCGGAACAAAACCTCCAGCATGTTTCTGACCACCCTCCAATCCAGCCCATCGAGTCCACATCCGGTCCTCGGTATTGCTAGCTTCAGGATGTTAGCGTGCAGCAATTGCTCTCTAAGTTCTATAAAGGAGTCCCATAAGGAGTGGTAGGTAGGCTTCTCCGACGACTTGCTTTTGGTGACTAGATAGAAGATGGATTGGGTCCCATCGAGTAACTGCAATACTTTTCTTCCATCTTTGACCTGGTCGAGTAACATCGGTAGTCGCCCGAACTTCTTCCGAAAGACCGTGGCAATCCCACGGCTCATGTCCAAATCCCTTGCCACACAATGAGCCAGCGAGTATTCTTTCGGGACGGCGAATAAGTCCTGCTGAACTTCGGTGGTGACTCCAAATCGGGCTTTACGGTGTAAGCTCTGATCGGCCATAAATTCTTCGTACTGGGGCTCTGGCGATCGAGCCTGCACAACTCTAACTCGAGCTTCTTCGTGGTTGTCCCCAGCATATGGAGCCAGTCGGTTGAAGTGGACTACTCTTGGTTTTCCATTGGGAGTACGTCCAATTCGGTAGATTACGTCATTGATTCGTTTGATAACTTTGTACGGGCCTTCCCAATCTTGTTGCAGCTTCGGCGAAAGACCCCTTTGACGCTTCGGATTATAAAGCCACACCAAATCTGCTTCATGGAATCCTCCATCAGTGGCCCTAATGTCATATGCGTCCTTCATCCGGTCACTGGCTATCTGCATATGGGAACGTATCTCGTCATGGATGTCGTCCAATCGTCTTCGAAGTTCACTGACGTAATCTTATCCAGCCACGTCTTCGCCAGGTTTGCATCCGAACTTTAAGTCGCATGGTAGTCGCAACTCTCGACCGAACAGTACCCTGGCTGGTGTTTGTCCAGTGGTTTCATGTATGGAAGATCGGTATGCCAAAAGGAACAATGACAGATAACGATCCCAGTCTCGCTGATGTTTGGAGACCATTTTGGACAGGTACTTGTTAATGGTCCTGTTCATTCGTTCTACCATGCCGTCTGATTGGGGATGTAGGGCTGTAGTTCGAGTCTTATGAATGCCCAATATCTTACAAATATCTTGGAATATGGCTGACTCGAAATTTCGTCCTTGGTCGGAATGCAGCTCCAGTGGTACTCCGAATCGGCTAATCAACTCTTTCACGAGCGTTTCCGCCACTGTAGTTGCCGTCTGGTTTGGAAAAGCGTACGCTTCAACCCATTTCGTAAAGTAGTCCATTGCCACTACGATGTACTTATTCCCATCTTCAGATTCTGGGAATGGTCCGGCAACGTCTATGGCAATTCTCTCGAATGGGCTGCCAACGTTATACTGCCGCATCGGAGCACGCTGTCGCTTCTGAGGTCCCTTACTGGCGGCGCACGTCGTGCACTTTCTGCACCAATCTTCCACGTCCTTCTTGCAGTTGACCCAGTAAAATCGTTCTCGTACTTTGCCAAGGGTCTTCTTTACACCAAAATGTCCTCCTGAAGGGTCGTCATGGAGGCACTGCAGGACTTCCTTTACCAAGCTTCTCAGTATCACTAGCTGACGTCTGCTTTCGGTGCCATCTTGGTTCTCAACGACGCGCTTCAGGAGACCATCTTCTTCATCAATGGAATCCCATTGGGCCCACAACGATTTCACTTCTGTTGACTTGGCAGCCACTTCCTGCCAGGTTGGTCTTCTGCCTTCTTTCTTCCAGTCCAGGAACATTTTTAGGAGCACGTCGGAATGTTGTTCTGCCTTAATGTTGTCGGGCTGCCACTGCTCGTCCAGGATAGTTATCCTCCTGACCTCTTCGTGTTCCTCGACGCGTTGACAGTGTTTGCAATTATCCGGGCAAGGTCTTCTGGATAAGGCGTCGGCGTTTCTATGACTACTTCCCGCTCGGTGTTCTATTTCAAAGTCGTACTCTTGCAGCTTCTCTATCCATCTGGCTACTTGGCCCTCGGGATTTTTGAAATTCAGGAGCCATTTCAGCGCGGCATGGTCAGTTCGTAGCAAAAACTTTCTTCCGTAGAAGTATTTGTAGAACTGTTCCACACTTTTTACTACAGCTAACAATTCGCGTCTGGTTACGCAGTAATTCCGTTCGGGTTTGAATAGAGTTCTGCTGAAGTATCCGATCACTTTTTCTTCACCATTCTGTATTTGTGACAGAACCGCGCCAATTCCAATATTGCTAGCGTCGGTGTCCAGGATAAACTTTCCAGTTGGTAGGGGATAGCTCAACACAGGTGTAGCAGAGAGGGTTTTCTTTAGCTGTTCAAAGGCAGCTTGGCAGTCTTGCTCCCAACAAAATGGTCTACTCTCTTCTGTGAGTCGTGTCAAAGGCTTAGCGATTTTTGCAAATCCAGGAACAAAACGTCTGTAGTAGGTGCAGCGTCCAAGGAAGCTTCTGACTTGATGGACGTCAGCAGGTACAGGCCACTCTTGCACGGCCTTGATTTTCTGTGGGTCGACTGAAACGCCGTCTCCGGATACTACATGCCCCAGGTAGTTGACGGTCTCTTGGAATAGTTGGCATTTCTTGGGGTTCAGTTTTAGGTGGACATCACGAAGTCTTCGGAAAACTTCCTCCAAATTTTTCAGATGGTCGGTGAAGTCCTTCCCGACTACGATGATGTCGTCGAGGTATACCAGGCAAGTCTTCCCAATTAAGCAAACCAAGACTGATTCCATCAGTCGCTCAAAGGTGGCTGGTGCGTTGCACAACCCGAACGGCATCACCTTCAACTGCCACAGCCCCGTTCCAATGGAAAACGCTGTCTTCTCTTTGGCATCTCTGTCCAAAGCCACTTGCCAGTATCCGCTCTTGAGGTCTAAGGTGGATAATATCGGTGACCCTGACAGTGTATCCAGGGTGTCATCGATTCGTGGTAATGGGTAGCTGTCTTTCTTCGTCACATTATTTAATTGGCGGTAGTCCACACAGAAGCGTGTCGAGCCATCCTTTTTCTTGACCAGAACTACCGGCGATGTCCAGGGGCTAGTGGATGGTTCTATTACCCCGTCCCTTTGCATTTCGCTTATGATGTTTTCAGCTTCTTCTCTCTTGGCCAGTGGTAGTCTCCTGGGTCGCTGACGGATGGGTTGGGCTTCGCCAGTATTTATTTTGTGCAGGACGGCGTTGGTTCGTCCCTTCTTGCCACCTTCTACTTCAAAGACGTCTTGGTATTCTTTTAGTAATCCTTCTATCTGGCGTCGTTGGTTAAGATTACATTTGCCTCCTGCTTCCTGGCGCAATTTCTTCAAGGCTTCTGGTAGGCGTTGCGCGTCTTCCGTTCTTATTTGTAGCTTTTTGACTTGAGATGTTACAGTGTCCTGAGTAGTTAGCTTGAAGTTTTCCTGTACGCGAGGCTTATCTTCTTGAGAAGCAGATCTCTCACTCTTGCAGCTGCTTCTCACGTGGCCTAGCTTACCACAGTTCCAGCACCTGATTTGTCTGGGCTTCCTTTCTACTTTGGTCGTTACTCGGCGGATCATCTCTTCCAGTCCATCCAGTCTATCGTCCCGACTGGCTGACTCTTCTTTTAAATCCCGCACTCGACATTGTCGTTGCGACGCCTGTTTGACGACGTCGTATTCCAGTGCGCGGGCCAATGTGTCAACCAAAGTCCTCGGCCGGTCCAGTCGGAGTCGCTGTTGTATTTCGTCGTCTTTTAGTCCGTCAATAAACGCGTCGACGGCCAATCTTTCCAGAGTATCGTCGGCCGTACCCGGATAGGCGAGCCGGACTAACCGTGCGATATCTGCCTCGTATTCCTGAAGACTTTCTCCTGTCTTCTGTCGTCGGTTCTTTAACTGCACATGGTACACAGCCGTCAGATGTGCTTGGCCGTATCGCATCTCTAATCTTTTTACTAGCCGATGGTAGTCTAGTAATTCTTCCGGTGGCACCGTGTTCAGAATTTCGCCAGCACCATCACGAAAGCAAGGGCAAGGGAGGAAGCTTTTTCTTCTATCGTCCATCTGTAAGCTTTCGCGGCCACTTCGAATTGCGTCAAAAACGTGGTCCATGAGGTTTTTCCGTCAAACGTTGGTAGCTTCATATGCACTTTGGATGATATGACCTGTTCTTCTTTAACGTCGGGGATTTCTTTGCCGTCAACCGCTCTATGTCTCTTTTCCGTAAGTTGGTGACTGATCTCTCGTTTTTCCGAATTCAGAACCATTTCTTCCAGCTGGGCTAATCTTTCGTCGAAAGTCCCCAGCGTTTTGTTTATTTCTTCTCTTGTTTCTTCTTTGAATTTGCCCAGTTTTTCTTCCAAATTTCCTTCGAATTTCTCTAATTTTTCTTCCAGGACTTTTGAATTTTCCTTTAATTCTTCCAGATTTTCATTTAATTTATCTTCAAGGTTCTTTGAATTTTTATTTAATTTTTCTTCCAGATTCCTTGAATTTTCGTTTAATTTTTCTTCCAGATTCTTCGAATTTTCATTAAATTTCTTTTCCAGTTCGTCCTCGAATTCGTATGTGCTGGGATCGAAGCCTTCTCGTAGCAAAGCCTCCTCGAGCTGTTTCTGTAAGATGTTCTTAGTACCACACGTATCTTCGTCTCGCTCTTCCAGTTCGCTCTTCAATTCGGCGACTTTCAACTCGAACAACGTTTTCGGCATTTTATTTATTTTGTATTTTTATTACACTAGAAAATTCTCCAGAGGTCGATTCGCAGACCCCACACCTGACACCAATTGTAACGAATTTTCTAGTCAATGTATTTATTTAAACAATTATTTATTTAACACTATTTATAACACTTAAACACTAACTTAGAACTACCATTTATATCACAACAATTCACTTATTTATATAACAATTTATTTATATCACTTTGTCTATTATCGGTTTCAATTCGCGCACTGATGCTTTCTTCAACTAACTGTTTTTCGGTCCAAAGATGATCACTATATATACACCTTTCGAACTTTCTAGACAGGAACTCGAAGAAATCCTGTGCATTCCCGAATGATGAGTAATAATTAGAAAGTCCTCGATTATTCCAGAATTTAACTTGTTACTTGTCGCCGGAGAATGATTTACATCTTGTAAGTTGATAACACGAAAAGTACCGTGTGCGGTGTAAGCATGTTAGTGATAACAAGTACATGCCACAAATTTTTATCGCACACACGTACTGTGTCACTGGTCGCTACAATATAGAACAGAATAATGAAATTACTTTTTAAAATTTAACCCCTAAATGGGCCAACAAGGGTTAAAAGTTTAATACCATTTCATATTTTAAACAGCTAACACTACAACCTTAAATTGACAGAATTGACACACAGAAAGTGTTTTTGAAACTTCAACTTTGAAGGGGATGAAGCGAGATTTTCAAATTTGGAATATAAATACACAGCTAAAGTGACTACCTAGATCTGTAATCATGTTGTTTCGTAAAAAACAAAGTTGGTTCCACTGTGCACTGTAAAAGTTATTTGCAAATTTCTGCTCTTAGGGGGGTGAGAAAAGCATTCAAAAATTGCTTGTTTGTAATTTACAGAATAACTTGACAACAGCTGGACAGATTTGACCATTTTTTTATATTCGGTGTAGTCATATATACCTAGTCAGGCTTTTATGCAAAGAAAAACTATAAAGTTGCCTTGAAAACTAGGAAAATGAAAAACAACTGAAATTACTTTTTGTAGCAAAAATAAAGCACTTTTTCCGCCTAATACCATACTTTTTTTTAATTTTATTTATGGAGAGGGTGTTTCAGAACATTACAAAACTATTTCTAGTAAAAAATCAGAAGGTGGTGGCTACAATTACATTCAGCGAAGCAGGTAGGTTACCCCTAAGAGGCAAAAGAAAAGTGCGTTATTAGTGTTGTTAGAAGACTAAATTAGTGGTAAGGGGTCGTTCATAAAATACGTACGCATATAAGGGGGGAGGGGTCTTGCTGAGTGTGACAGGATGTGACAAGGTGGGACAGGGGGTCTACGGCAACGTGGCGTTCGCCTTTCATCAAAAAATTTTATGGAATTTTTACAGAATCCTTGGACTTCTGATAAATAGAAATATTGTTTACTTGTTCGTTACAAAAGATATTTATTAATGTATTTAAATTTTATTATGAAAATAAAGTAAATATTTTTGACTATCAAAATTTGTGTATAATCAATCAAAATTTATCAGGTCCGGGGAGGGGGGGGGCGTGTTTAGTTTTTGTGCCGTAATATTTACAGGGGGGTCACAGAAAGTGTGACACAGCGTGACAACCGGGGGGGAGGGAGTCAAAAAAAGCTAATTTTAGCGTGACATATTTTATGAACAGCCCGTAGCAAGAAAGACTAATTCTTCCCATTATAATTTCAAACAATTCAAAAATTAAAACCCATAAATGGGGTGAAGATTCTTTAGGTATTAGTTTGAAAGCTGGCGTCGACGTTTTGCCCAAAGTTAGTGGACTTCATCAAGTCTAAGTTTTAACAGTCAAACGTGAATGACAACACAAAAGTTTTTGGTACAGAATATAGAAGACTAGTTAACTAATCGTAAATAAAACAACACTAACAATTAAGAACATTGACAAACATTTTTTCTGGAAATCTAGCATACACGGTATACCTATTTATATTATATACCGAAAACGTTTTGTTATACGTTTGACTGTTAAAAATAGCCTTGATAAAGCCCACTACCTTTGGACGAAATGACAAAGGCTCCACTGCATTTTTGGCTTGTTTGATTGTTGAATTTATTGATTTAATTTTACAAAGAGATGTTTAGAAGTCCATATGAAACTTATTGCCGTATTTTAGCTTATTTAATGATTATTTGGTCAATGTTCCACTATATCCGTCCTAATTTTGCCCATAAAGAGCCTGCACTTTATATTTAAAATTCAGATTGATAGCTCCACACAGTCTAGTCTTTTGTGGTTTATGGATAAATTATTCGACATGGATCGCAATTTTGACATTAAACCAATTGAAACTGCTTTTAATTAATAACGAGATTAATGAGTAACTACAGACAGCGCAGTAAACGCCATCTGTTGAGATTAGTGGACAAACAGGCATTTTCACGTCAGCGGTTAACCACATATTTATATATAACACCACTAAACAGTTACCTACGCGATAAGATTGTTATTAATTGTTTAGTGCGGTCAGTACACTTTACATAAATTTTAATGAAAAATTGACATGTATGCCGTATCAAAAGAGGGGCTTGAGTGGATAAACCCGTACGCGTATGTCAAACATTTAACCCATTTAAATATTATTTTTTCCGTAGAACATGTCCAGTTTAGGAAGAAAATAAATTATATTGGAACATAAATTATTACACTGATGAATTCTAAAGTACTCGTGCTTAGAATGCCGCAGTAAAATTTCTAAATTTATTACCATTACTATATGTGACAACTAATTAGTCTTCCTTTATAAATCAAACTAAACCTGAATGTTTAATGTCGAAAAAACTGTAAGTAAGTAGGTAAGTACATCACGAACAATGTAGAGATGACTGTGACTTTCTGACGTTCCACCACAAACGTGCTATTAATAAATACCTGTATACAGTGTGCGAAAACATAGATCTTGGCAGCGACAAAGATGGAGAATGCGCACATCGACTGGGTGGCGCAAGTTGGGCGAGGATTCACACATACCTAAAGTTCAATATATCTATAGGAAATAGCAATTCGAGTAAAACAACTACACTTTGAGATTCCCTATACCAAAGTTGTCATGTAAGCAAAGAAATAGAAATTTTAGTGAAGCAGTAATGTGATGAGGTATTTTTTATGTGAAGCTCTTGTAAAATTCGTTGAAATATATAATAATTTGGAAAATGTAGAATTATTCAGGGTTGTTGTGGATAGTTCCTAGTCAACTGCCTAAAATAAGTTACACCCCCTTAAAGTTTAATGTCCAGAATTTTTTATTGTAATTCTTTGTTCACTTTATCTTGTCGTTTAAATTCAGGAGAGTATTGTAGACTGTCACCGATCCCCACAACAAACCCCAAGTGGAAAATTGAATCGGTTATCCCCTAAAATAGTTACACCCCTTTAAAATTTTAATTTTGGTTAATATATTCAAAACGTTTGATCAATATATTTTATAAAAGTGTGTAATGTGCATGCTGCTAAAGCTCCGCAGCCAAACCCTCGTAGCTAAAGGGGCTGGTTTCGAAGATATAGGGGTTAAAAGAGTATCAACCGGGAGGACTTCATAATATGAGAGAAGTAAATGACAATTTTCAGAATGTTTTACAAATTTTCAAACGTTTCGAGAATGTTCTAGAATTCCCAAGAAGATTCATGAATGTTTCAGAATTTACCAAAAGTTTCGAGAATGTTCAAGAAAATATAAAAGGTTCAAGAATATTCTAAAATTCTCCAGAAGCTTAGAGAATATTTTAGAATTTTCCAAAAAAGTGTTCAAAAATCTCCAAAAGATCTCCAAAATTTTATAGAATGTTTTAGAATTTTTCAAAAGGCTTGAGAATGTTCTAGAAATTTCCAGAAGGCTTTAGAATGTCCTAGAATACTCATACATATTTTCTCCTTTTTATCTCATCTCTATTTTACTAAATTTCAAACTTGGAAGAAAAGTTATTGTTTTTATTTGGGTACTGCTTCCAAGACGAGACACAATACCCCCAAGCCCTTCCTTATCACTCTTCTACGATAATTTAACTCTTACCATCGTTAGTTTTTCTCTTAATTTGACTAAATTAAAATATTTAACGGGTGTCAATTTTTTGGGGGGTGGACGCTGAAAATTTCCAATAACTTTCGATCACCTCTGGACGTGGAGCTTTACCAATAATATTAATATCTTATTTGTTTATATACATAATAGGTACATCTTTGTCAAACAACACCTGCCTAATGTTTACATGTCATCAGCAATTAGATGATATCTGTCGCCCATTATCGTCCAAAAAAAAAGTAAAATCAATTGAATATATCAGAATGCGTACCTATTATAAATTCAACTTCATGCACATGAAATATTATTCAGATATACTGGTCACCCTAATAGTTGTTAAACGCATAAGAAGATGGAGAATACAAAAGAGTTCGAGAACGAGAGGGACAGAACGAAGAGAGGAGAAGCCGATAGTGGCGGTGGCGTATTAAAGCCTGGTAATGTGTTCTGGTATAAAGGCCGAAATTTCCATAACAATCGCGCCTTGACGTCAACAAACAAATACGACCTCTCGTTTCGGTGCCCGAAAGGGCCGTAAAAAGGAGCCCACTTAGCGGAGGGTACCGCTGCGCTGTGACCATCCATCGAACCTGAAACAAAAGTCATTCATAATTCATTCGGAACGAAAGCCCTTGGTAAATCTCACACCAGCATTAAATTACATAATAAATCAACAAATTACAATTTGAACGACATAACCTCGTACGGCCGTTTAAAAAATCGCATATTAATACAAAAAGGCAGTTTTTTCAGTTCCCCATCTAAGCAGAAACAAAAAATTCTCATACATGTCTGTCTGTGCGTTTATCAAAGTTGATTTTCCGAAAATACGAGATGTTGAAATTTGAAATTTAACTAAAAGTAATTTAATTAAAACACATCTGTATCTGTTTCTATTTTTTTACTATTCTATCAAGGTATACAAAAACCTTAAGGGGACTGAAATGGAGCAGTTTCTTCGACCTCGACCTACACACATCCTAATAGTGCAATGCAATGCAAGGGTAAGTTGAATGTCCTCTTAATGAGTGGTCTCCTTTAGGAATCAAATGTGAGTAGTTGTTAAGGATACAAAAATCATCAGATGGACGAAATGAAAACAGAAGAGAATTGAGGTAGAAAATTACAGAAAAACACGAGCCCGGGCCCGGAATCGAACCAACGGCCTCTTGAATACTATCTAGCCCGCTAGACCACTCCGCCGGTTAATGTAGTGGATATAAAACTTTACTTTTAATGTTTTTAGCAGGGAGACTAGATACAAGATACACATAATTATATAGTTTAAAAGATTAGAAAGGGACAACCAATTCAGAACTTTAATACTACTCTTTTCTTTAGTTTGGGGACAAACTAGGAAAGAGAGGAGAGTGAGTAACGTTTTGATGCCCAAAATTGAGAAGGACGCCATTTCTTTGGTGCCAAACATTATGTCACAAGCATTGAAAAAATCGGAAATTGTGTGAAGTTTTGTTTAATTTATTTGTTTTTGAAAAATTATTTAAAAAGGATTGTTTATATTATTGTTAAATAAAGAAATTCACATTTAATTTGTTTGTGGCTTGTATATAACTAAAAATATCAGAGTAATTTATTAAAGAGGACCACAATGTTTAATATTTTTTTTGTTAGAATGACTTCCTCTCAATTTCTCAAGAAAAACTTCTTAGAAAGATATGAGAAGCACAAGTAAAAAACTAAAAAATATAGTTAAAATATATTACAATTAGGAATAAATACTGTCGACATTTTAATATAAAATGGTTTCTGAAATGAAGTTTTTATTTTGTAGAAGAATATTATCAGAAAGTAGTATTATTATTATTCTGTGGAATTTACTTTTTTCTTGTGGAATGTTGTGGCATCCCCGGTGCTGTCACTCGGGATGTCGCCCACTGGTCGTGAGAATTCTGGCGCCCCCAACCCTCAGCAACAGGTAGGTCGGTTTATATCGGCGGTTTCTATCAGATTTCACCCTGTTTGTCTTTTTATTACGTGCCACAACATAAACATTACACTAATTTAAAATGCCCCCAACAGAGCGATGATAAACGGATATTTGTCTTCTTTCACCGTTTCTTGACAGATAAAAAAAAAGTCAAAATGCAACATCAACGACATCATATGTATAAATTCAGCACTTTCAAATACTGCTGGAAAATTAATAAGAAAACAACGCGGTTTTCGTAAGCGATAAGATGATTACGTTTTTTACGTTATCATAAGGTACTAAAAATGAAGTTTCGTGCAAATAAGTTCATTTATTAATAGATACATGGTAGAATATTTATAAAAGAAAAGTTAATTTTCAAGATTTTCTAGATCTCCCAAAATCTTTTTGTGTCAGTCTCTTCCATTTAAGTATATTATTATCGAAAGTTCTTTAAAACTGCCTTTTTCATACATGTTTTGTATGATGCAGTTATGTATGTGTATGTGGTTTTAGATTAGACATACATAAGTACAAATGGACCACTAAATCGATTAAGAACTGATATATAGCCCGCGGCGCTTACACAGCGCGTTATAGACACATACAAAGCAGCCTTAGGTAATCTGTATTGATTCTTCACAAATATACACACTGACTTAGCACCTTGATGCCAAGTACGTTTATTTAATGGTTAAAGTATTACAAAACTTTCAATTTAAATTTTTAACTTAACTGTTGCATTTAGAGGTCATCAGAAATTATTTCGCATAATTATACGCGTTGTTGAAACAATAAATTGAATCCCCCAAAAACGTTCACAGGGAATTTAAATTCATATTAGAAAACCATTTTTCAAAAGTTAATCCACGAAACCTTCAGCTGTTGAAATAAAAAAAAAATTGAATTTAGGTTAGGTTACATTTAAATACGATACACAACCTTGATGCCTTTTGTTCCATAACAAATGAGTCTGTAAAGGCGAAATTTTATTATTTGTAAAAAGTTGTTAATTACAAAATTTATATGTATGTATATAGGTAACGGGTAGGTATTTATTTATTGCAAAGTTTATAACAATCATTGCTCTTTGAAATTGCACAATAATTAGGTACTTATTAGAGAGGCTAATCTAACTAAAAAGTTCGACCAATCGAGGTTAAAATGAAAATAACATACATTGAGTTGAAAATAACGGAACACTATGTAATCGATTAATTAGTAAGTAAAGTACCCACATGTCTTCTTCGTTATACTTTCCTATTTTACAAAAACTTTTTGAATAAAAGTGGATTTATTGTCTACTGTTTTATGAAGCTAGATAAATCAGAAGGTAAAAACGCTTTCTAATTTTTTCTTGATAGCTTAAACGTATTTTAGAATTATAAAAATTAAAATTTATTTTAAAGAACAACAACATATAATGACTTATATAATTATTTATAGTGTAGAAAAAAGCGTGAAAAACAAATGAGAAAGCAATTTTCAATTTCACTTCTAATTGTCTTTTCAACCATAACCTTACCTATAATTTTAAACCGAAAAATATTTTTATTGGATTGTAAGGTTACAGCAGGAAAAAACAACACGTACAAAGTGGTATGTCAAACCACGTACACGACTAAAAAATTGATATCTGATAGTTGCATTTTTAGTTGTAGAACTTTTATATAGAATGACTTTCTTGTTTTAAAAGTAATAATAAAAAAGTTTTCCATTCGTTGTCAACCTTTTCAGACATACTGTATACTTATATCGGAAATAAGTACACTACATTACATGGAAATAACAATAATACTATTGCAGTACAGGTCACGAAGTGGGAATTAAAAATGCAAAATTTTATGAGGTCTCGAGCAGGATGATACAATTAAAAATATGTTTTATAAGTGTAAATTTTACAAAACAAAATCTAATCGTCGTCGTGTTTTCACAATCTCATTAAATACTTCATCAGTGTATATAATAGTATACTCCTGTGTATGTTTTAACTTTGCTAGACCATTGAGCCAGTTCTGGATATCTGCGGTTCGAGTATCTGGATCTTATGAGATATCAAATTCTGATATCCGGATACTCGGATCTTTAAATCAAAGTGTCCGGATCTTTTAAGATATTCAATGTGAATATCCGGGTACCCGGATCCGATAATAAGAATGTAAAACATTTTGAATAAATGATTGATAAATGATAAAAATTTTGAATAATGACACCGTTTTAAAAAAAAATGTATAAAAACACACTGACAAATAAATCCGCAGACATCCACACTGAAACAAATTCTATTTTCTTACTACACTATGAAACAAAGCAAATCAAAATTTTCTTGTACATATTAGTACGGAAAGTTACACAGTGTCTTGTCAATCGTCCAGATAAGAGTATCGTTTATACGTGTACGTGCGCACGCATGCATACACGTAATCTAATATATAAAATTCTCGTGTCACGGTGTTTGTAATTAACTCCTCCGAAATGGCTCGACCGATTTTCGTGAGATTTTGTGTGTATATCGATTAGGTCTGCTAATCGGATAACATCTATTTTTCATCCCCCTAAATGTTAAGGGTGGTCCACCCCAATTTTAATTTTTTTTTTGACAAAATTTTTTGTTTTTATTTTTTTATGAGCATACAAAAATACAAACAACCCTTAATTTTCACCCCTCACGATCAACCCCCATTTTTTAATAGCGATATTAGTACCGGAATAATCTTCAACTCTCAGTGGTCGATAACTTATCAATTATTATCAATCGATTAGTCATCCCCGCAAAACGTCTACCGATGTCACTACTCACCCATCAAACAACACACGGAGTGGGGATGAGAATGAAGCAGGTTTTTTTAGAATGTTACAGGCAGTTCAAATATGTTCTAAGAAGCAAAAGAATGTTTTATTATAACATTTCAGATTGATTTGGTTTCAGAATGTTAAAAAAAGTTAGAAAATGTTTTGAATCATTATGAGATGTTCTGGATAGTTCTAAATTCGCGAATATTCTAGAATGTTCCATCAAACGTGTAATATATTCTTGCCCGGGCAATGCCGGGTATTGTTTCTAGTAACCTATATTATTTTAAATATTTTTTCTATACATAAAATTTATTAAGAAATCATGTTTATATATTTTTTTACATTCGGATTATAACCGTAATTAAATTGAAAAAACCAGATCCAAAAATTCGAATATCTCGATATCCGCAATCGATTGAATATCCGAGATCTACGGATCCGAATATCCGATTTACGGATTTGAGATCCGGATCTTTGGGTATCTCGGAAACTCGGATCTTTGAGTATCCGGATAATCGGCAGCACTATATAAAACTTATACAGAATGACGCGTTGTTTTCGCCTTTTAAAAGATTAATGTTGATTATCCATGGGGGCTGATATATTTCCCATACTCCCCCCCCTGGTCTGTCCCTCGACAATTTCTTCATGAAATACCTACTAAAAACTTTTCACTCTTTCTGGTTCGAGTCGCCATAAATTGTTTTAAGTATCTGAGCATTTAGTCCGCAGTAGAATATATGGTAATTTGAAGCAACTAGGATGGCGTCCCTTGTAAATTTCAGTGATCAATCGTCAAAATTCACAATTCAGTTTTAATTTAATTGTATACCAATTTTGAACAGAAACGATATTCAACAATTAATACTTACCTATATACCTTCCCCTGCCATAAGTATATATAATAATTAAATTACGTGCCTATAGAAAGTATTTTATGTATTTGGGTAGGCAGAAGAAACCGAAAGAAATCGTTAACAAGATAAAAGTCGGTTATGATATACATAAATACACACGCAACCGCTGACAACGTTTCGTCGATCGATTTAATTGTAATTTGCTGCTACCTGTGGAGCTGTTGTTCTACGTCAGCCGCCTCGGAACGTGTAGCGTCCACGCTATCGCACTTTGCGACAGCAAAAAGCGGTCTCACCTGTGCTCTGCTGTGATGTGTTTCACTTACCTAAGTAAACAGTGGCGTGACAACACAGATATTACCACATACAAATGTTTTGTTATCCTATTTTTATGCATATTTCTTAAGATTTTTTCGTTTTTATTTATGCAAAACTACAAAGTAAATAATTTAGTAATATGTTTTCGTACAGCAAAATATATAGTCACATAGTGCTCATATTTTTCCAAAATAATATTTCCTTTTAATTGTTTTTCATTACATTTGTTTTAATTTTAATATGCAACGTGTTGATTTTACGAAACAAAGAAGCGCCACACGGAAATGCGACATGATTGCACGGCAAAAGTGGGCCGTGACCAACTTGGAATGTTCCCTTTGGGGGTAAAAGAGCACTATGTGGGTCAGTATAAAAGAATTAGTTTTCAGAGGAAGTCAGTAATAAAGTAGAGGTGTGAAAGATCAAGCAAGCGAGTAAAAAGGGTTAGGGGGGTGTAGCGGGTTACCGCTTTCACTCACCCTAACGCCCGATTAAAGTCCATGCCATTACCAACGCCCCTAGTTGGTAGTTAATTAGGCAAGTAGTTTTAATACATATTTATAATTAGTTTATAAGTTTTATTTGTTCACATAATTCATTAAATCATTAAAAACACCATAAAAATTTCGCATATTCGTTACAATATTAATTATTGCCAAGTATTTAATTTTATTTCTGTTGTGTGGGTAATCATGGACGCCAGGTATTTAATACGGATGTGCTGTATAAAATATTAATATTGTTACGAGTACTTGCCAATTAAGTTGGTGTGAGCATAATTAACGAACATCTTCCCTGAATACATAAGGAATATTATCGGCTTTCCTGAAACATCTAGAAAACACCAGCAACGATCAATGGGAAAACAATTGTTGTTTATAACCGTAGTGTAGTCAAATTAACTTTAGTAATTAAATAAATTCGTTGTTTTGTTTTGTTAATTGTGTTTTCCGCGACCGGAGTGCGGTAGTAAGGGAATTGAAGATTCCCGAAGAAAGTTAGTGCGACAGATCGTAGGAGAGATCCGAAGTGAAGAAGAATTTTGAAGCCTTATGCTAGTAACAAGAAAACAAGCGGCAATAATGGAAGAACAAATAAAGGCTTTAATGGAAATGATGAAGGCAATGAAGGCAGGCCAGGAAGAAATGAAGGCAGGCCAGGAAGAATTGAAGAATAAAATAGAAGCTGGACAAGAAAAAATGGAAGCGATGCAAGAAGAATTGAGGGTAAAGCTGAAGGAAGTCAGAACCGAAGTGTAAGAAGAATTAAAGGAAGTACGACAAGAAGTGGAAGCGAAACAAGAGAAGCTAAGAGATGAGTTGAAAGAAGTACAAAAGGAAGTAGAGAAGATGCGACAGAAGTTCGAGAACACAAAACCGGCTAGTGAAGTAAAGTCTGAAGACACTGTGAAGACGATTAGAATTAAACTACCAACTTTCGACGGAAAAGTTTGCTGGTCGGTATACAAACGACAGTTCGAGGCAGCGGCAGAAGCAAACAACTGGAACGATTTTGAGAAAGCAACGGCGCTGGTCATAGCTCTGCGAGGAGAAGCATTGGACGTCCTTCAAGGTATTCCAGAGCGTCAACAACGGGACTTCTCTGCGCTGCTAGAGACTGTGGCCAAAACAAAGGAAGACCAAGGTGCTGGAAATGTGGAAGGCACGGACATTTACAGTGAGATTGCCCGGCCGAAGAACGCCGTGCGGACCGACAGCAGTCGGGAAACTAAGATCAGCCAACTTTGAGGGGCGCAAGTTGGCTTCTCCCCACCAAGCCCCAGCAGAAATCGGTTTCCCAACTAAACGGAAGTAAGTCCTTATTCGTCGAAGGTCACATCAACAACAAGAAGGTTACAATGGTGGTCGATACGGGAGCTTCAAAGACCATAATCCGGCCGAACATCGTTAACGAGTGGAGAATCCGTCCCCTGCAGAGGAAGCTACGTTTGACCACGGTTACCGGAGAAACAGCGCCGATTAGAGGAGAATGCGACATCGAGTTGAAACTGGGAGAAGTATGCCTTCGACACAAGGTACTAGTAGCCGATGTCGCCGACGACGTAATCATCCGACAAGACCTTCTGGATCAAAACAAGATTAATCTAGATTTGGGCTCCGGAATTTTACGCATCGGCAAGGAAGAGGTGGTGATGACAAACCCCACCAAAGAGTGCGGTCTTCGAAAGGTCACCGTTGCAGAAGACCGGTTACTACCTGCTAGATCCGAGGTAGTTCTCAAAATAAACATCGACGGCGAAGGTGCGGATGGTTTGGTGGGGATAGTAGAAGCCAAAAACCTGGATTTGACACAGAAAGCCATTCTGATAGGACGAACACTAATTCGAATTGGGACACCGAACGCATCTGTCAGAGTGGTCAATTTGAAGGACTTCGAACAGAAAGTGTGTAAAGGAATGTAAGTAGGAGTCCTTGAACCCGTGGTGTCCATCCTCCAATGCGAAGTCGAAGCTGAATCCTCAATGGCAGAGAGCGAACCGCTTCCAACCGTTCTTCGAGACTTAGTGCAGCTTTCGGCCACAAACCTTAACAGCGAACAAATTAGAAAGTTCGAAGAACTGCTTAGCAAGTATCGATACGTCTTCGCCCTCTCTGACAACGACTTTGGGAGAACGAATCTGACCTACCACCGTATAGACACAGGATCAGCTCGTCCTATTAAACAACCATCTAGAAGAGTTCCATGGGCTAAGCAAGAAGAAGTCAACAACCTGGTGAAGAACATGGAAGAACAGGGGGTAATCGAACCATCACAAAGTGCTTGGGCTTCTCCGATAGTGCTGGTTAGGAAGAAGGATGGATCGACCAGGTTCTGCGTTGACTACAGGAAGCTCAACGACGTAACCTTAAAGGACAGCTATCCCTTACCCAGAATCGACGACACCCTTGACAGCTTGGTTGGTGCCAAATGGTTTTCAACGTTAGATTTGAAGAGTGGATACTGGCAAGTTGAACTGGATCCACAAGACAAGCAGAAGACCGCATTCACGACTGGTCACGGGCTGTGGCACTTTAACGTTATGCCATTTGGACTATGTAACGCTCCCGCCACCTTCGAGCGACTTATGGAAAATGCGCTACAAGGGCTCAATTGGAAGGTTTGTCTGGTGTACCTAGACGACGTGATAGTACTGGGAAAGACATTCGAAGACCACCTCCAGAATGTCGAAGAAGTGATCAAGAAGCTTTCAGCAGCCAAGTTGAAACTCAGTCCCAAGAAATGCCATCTGTTCTGTAAGGAGGTGAAATATCTTGGCCACGTTATCACCTCAGAAGGAATAAGAACTAGTCCTGACAAGACTGAGCTGTGAGAAGTTGGCCTGTCCCGAAGAACCAATACGACCTGAGAAGCTTTTTGGGGCTGTGTTCCTATTACCGACGATTCGTAAAGGGATTTGCAGATATAGCTCGACCGCTCCACAAGTTAACAGAGGATGGTGTCTCTTTCCAATGGTCAGAACGATGTCAGCAAGCTTTTGAAACACTGAAGTCTACCCTTTCTCAAGCCCCAATACTGACGTACCCACAGTTCGACACAGACTTCATTGTCGATACGGATGCCAGCAATGTAGGAATTGGTGGTGTACTGTCGCAGATGCAGGAAGGAAAAGAAAAAGTCATTGGCTACTTCAGTAAGGCACTGTCAAAGCCGGAGCGAAACTATTGCGTGACCCGTAGAGAATTGCTCGCAGTCGTCAAAACTCTCGAACATTTCCATAAGTATCTCTACGGACGAAAATTCCTGTTAAGGACAGACCATGCGTCCCTGAAATGGCTGCTGCAATTTAAAAACCCAGAGGGACAACTGGCTCGATGGCTACAGCGGCTACAAGTATACCACTTCAGCATTGAGCATCGTGCTGGAAAACAACATGGTAACGCTGATGCCCTCTCGCGAAGACCATGCTCGAAGAACTGCAAACATTGCATGGCCGCCGAAAAGAAGGAACCAGTCAACTTGGCAAGGATCTGTCAGACGATGGTGGAACCTGAAGAACACTGGCAGAACGAAGACCTGGCGAAAGACCAAGATAACGACGAAGACATAAAACCGATACTGCGGTGGAAAAAGGCAGGAACAGCACGACCTACCTGGGCAGATGTTAGTAGTACGAGTACCATCACGAAGAGCTATTGGGCCTTATGGGATTCGCTCATCGTCGAGAATGGGGTACTAAAACGAGTGTGGGAAAGCCCTGACGGAACTAAAATTCGACATCAAGTAGTTCTCCCGAAGAACAGAGTCGACGAGGTGCTGACAGAAGTCCATGGAGGTGTTGGTGGAGGACACTTCGGAGTAACAAAGACGTTGGAGAAGGTGCGAGAGCGATTTTATTGGCTAAAGTGTAGAAGAGACGTCGAAAATTAGTGTAGGAAGTGTCCAACGTGTGCGTCAGCCAAGGGACCTCAGACTTGAAGTCGAGGGCGAATGAAACAGTACAATGTTGGTGCCCCATTTGAGAGAATAGCTCTGGACGTAGCAGGACCATTCCCAACAACAGCTGCTGGCAATAAGTACATCTTGGTAGTAATGGACTATTTTAGCAAATGGCCCGAAGTGTACGCAATACCAAACCACGAAAGCTACTAAGGTCGCTAGAATGCTGGTGAACCAATGGATCAGTCGGTATGGAGTTCCGATGGAGATTCATTCTGACCAGGGACGGAACTTCGAATCCGCGGTATTCCGGGAAGTCTGTGAGCTGCTAGGAGTACAAAAAACTAGGACCACTTCCAACGGTTTAACGCGACGCTGGAAACCAATTTGAAAATGGTTGTCAACGATCACCAGACAGACTGGGACCAGCACATACCTTTGTTCCTGTTGGCCTATCGAAGTGCGGTTCATGAGACCACTGGTAGAACACCAGCCAGCATTTCATTTGGAAGAGAGCTGAAGTTACCTATGGACATCCGGTTTGGACACCCAGAAGATCGGCGACCTTCGGCTACCGACTACGCACAGCAACTAGAGGAACGACTCGATACCATCCATAGAGCCGTTCGTAACAAAATCCAAGTAGGGAGTGACCGCATGAAGACCAGGTACGACCGGAGAGCAAACAGCACAGGATTCAGAGAAGGGGACCAGGTGTGGCTTTACAATCCTGTCCGTCGAAAAGGGCGCTCACCGAAGCTACAGCGAGCCTGGGAAGGACCTTACACAGTGGTCAGAAGGCTGAATGACGTGGTCTATTGGATTCAGAGAGGACCAAAGGCCAAGATAAAAGTTGTACACTTGGACCGCTTGGCGCCCTACAAAGGTCAAGACATTGATCGGGACGATCAATTCTAAGAAGGGGGCAGTGCAACGAGTACTTGCCAATTAAGTTGGTGTGAGCATAATTAACGAACATCTTCCCTGAATACATAAGGAATATTATCGGCTTTCCTGAAACATCTAGAAAACACCAGCAACGATCAATGGGAAAACAGTTGGATTACTAGACGGCTGTAGAATTCCCTAGAAAAAGGCTGAACAGACTATAAAAGGCGGACGCGGCACACACCGAGTTAGTTGACAGTGAACAGCTGATATTTGGAAGCGAAGCGATCGATATGCAACACGGGCGATAGAATTCATACCGAGCGACTGGTAGTGTCTACATTATAGAGAGCGATAGATAGTGTTCACATAGAAGCGAGCGGGAAAAGAGACTTTTTAGTGAAATAAATTGCGTAGACTTGTTTATAACCGTAGTGTAGTCAAATTAACTTTAGTAATTAAATAAATTCGTTGTTTTGTTTTGTTAATTGTGTTTTCCGCGACCGAACACGTCACAATATTTAATCTGGTAGAATATTAGGATAATTAAATTTACTATAATTTTAGTTTAGTCTTGACAATTGTTTCGCTCTACAAGGGCTCAAAACAAAATCATAGTTTTGTCATATTTTTTAATTATCTCGAATAGGTATTCAAGATGAATTTCAAGTTCCATAAAGAAAAAAATGAAACAATGAATTATTTAATCTGGCGTTTAAAAAGATTAGGCGGTAAAACAATTCTAGAGCAACGGTAATCAAAGTTTATATACAAAAAATACTAATATGAACGATGAAAAATGAGATAATTTTATAAGAAAAACAAATAAATGTAAAATACATATAATATCTTAAATATGCATCAATTTTTTTTTGTTGTTACATACAGATCGAGTGCTAGAGTAGAGCAGACCTACTGTAGTTGAAACACCTATAAATTAAATTGTTTAGGTTTTTTTGGCCCGATTTATGCAGTGATTGGTAACAAGGTGGCATCTTTTGTTCCGTAGTAAGTTTACATGTACAGTTCTTACAACCTTTGCAAGTGCATTCCTTGGCAAGAAAATCCATCATTTATGTGCTGGATCGTCAATTACACGCGCAGAGCTAATCAGCTTGAGGCCTTCGAAGAGACGACGTCCAACAAAAAAGTGTATTTAAAAATAGCCGAGAAAAAAGCAAGCCAGTCAGTTTAAAAAAAATCAAAAGAAATACAAGTAAGAAATAAAAATGGGTGTTGCGCTAAGAAAGAAGTACCCCAGACTACATTTTAAGAAGGGAAACAAAATGTGGGAAAATGGTGGAAGATACAAGAAGGAGGGCTGTAAAATATGAAGAAAAATTGGGAGAATTACCGGAAGGGGATTAAGAAAGGAGATATGGAGGAAAAAGTATTGGGGATCGGGACAAAAAACAAATACGATGTGGAAAGGGATAAAGCTTTAACAGAAATGGCAATAAGCATAGAACAAATGGAAGAGTGGAAAGAAAAGGGATTGAATGCTAGTAGGATGGTGGGGAAAAGATGCAATGAAATAGTAAGAGGTGAGGAATTGAGAAAAATTTGGGAATCCAGACACGCGAAAGGTATGAGGGAGTTTATATAGGTAGAATGGCAAGGGAATGAGCTGCCAGTATATCTAAGATAAGGAAAAAGTATAGAGATAATAGCTAGATTCAGAATGGAGAATGAGTGTAATGAGAATAAGTTTTGGATTGAAGAAAGTAAGAGTATGTGGAGAGAAGAGTGAATCAATGGAGTATGTATTAGAAGAAGTAACGGGGAAGAATGAGAGGGAGTAACTTGGAAGGATAATAAATGCGGATGGTAGTGGTCTGGCCCCATTGAAACAAATTTTAAAAAGAAGAGGTGTGGAAAGGGGGGAGGGAAATATAGGACAAATGAATATAAGGGAAAAGGAAGGGAAGTGCTTAGTGTAAATATTTAAATTTTTGTAGGTTGGAGAATATATGTTTCTTTTTTTCCTTTTGTGTGTGGAAATGTAAACATAACTTTTAAGTTTCAATAAAGCTCTAACTACTACTACAAAGAAGATAATAATAAAGTAGGAAATAAACACATGAATAAAATATTAATTAATGTAAGATTTAGAATAAAATATTTTTTTTGTGGATCTGCATAGATAACTTTATTGTTCTTCAGTGTGGCGAAATGTACATTGTGGTACAATAAACATTTTTGTAACTTGTGTTTGTTTTTTTGTTTTCTACTAATTAAATAGGAGTTACAATATTTAAAAGCTTCATCTATTGAATATTATGTTTTAATCCAACTCCTAAGGGGTTGATTAATATGCACACCCAAACCGCTGAGGCTCTAAATTCTGTACATAATTTTCTTATATCTACAACAGTATCATCCTTTAATAAAACTAGTTTTTAACCAACCCTAAAGATGCTAATAAACATTCTTTAATTTTCACTTGGTTACAGCGTACACTGTAAGGGATACTTGCAAATTTCAACCCTCAGGGTTTTGATATATATGCGTTCAAAAATTGTTTATTCGCAACTTACAGCATAATTCGATAACGGCAGTACTGACTAAAAGAATTTTTAAACGTTCGTTACAGTTGAAAAGTTATCCTAAAAATTAAAACATTGGACATATGAAATTACTTTGTGTAACTAAAATAAAATCACTTTGCCAGATAGGTAACAATATTTTTTTTTAATTTCCGTTATAAGTATGGCCTTGCAGAAAACTAAAAAAGTATTTCTAGTAAAAACGCAGGGGGTGCTTGAAGGTTCGAGAATATAATAGAATCTTACAAAAGTTTTAGAATCTAAAAAATGTTGAACGTTTCAGAAAATTTCATAATGCTCCTGAAATATTACATTGATGAAGCTTTTACCATAAGTAGTGTAACTCCATTTTTATAATAAAATGAAATAAAAATTGTTGTGGATAGAATTAATATTTTGTAACTTTCTATGCTTCTGAAAGTTATAGAATCTACAACACTGCTACTAAAAAAAAAACAACTTTTATGATAATAATATTTTCTTGGTGCTGATTTTTACAATAGAGTTTTTTATTATCTACTGAATTCAATGATAACTGTGCATGATAATTAGTTATTTAAGTGCACGATTTAATAGAAATTCACTGATTTTTCTTGAGCACAGCGAAGGTAATTTGGCTAGTACTTAGTAATACGTTTCTAACTTAACTCAAATTTAAATATATGACGCTATGCTTTTTTTTTGGATATTAATTAGTTTGTACCTAGAAAACCTAATATACATATTTACATCTTGAAGAATGCAAATTATTTGTTCTAATATTGTTTTTATTGTAAAGTAATTCAAAATATTATTAGTTAGTGTCTAATAATCGCAATAAGATATTTTTGGGTTGTGGTGACCAAGTCTTTCGACAAAGGACGAAAAACATGAAGAGAAAAAAAGAAGAAAAATAAATCGGGATGCTTTATGTTAAACGTCCTACCATTCTCGATTTGTTGCGTTTCCAGCTCACCGGGCGGTCAACTTGTTCTGATCGGAATCTGAAAACACTGGCTCCGACCTCCTCTTCTTCCACTTTAAATAGCATTCATTCTCTTTCTTCGCTTTCTGCACTTTTGTTAGATTAATGACTTTCTCGGCTAGTCAAAGAGGAGAAGAATCCCACTTTTTATTTCCTCACTAGTCACTACTACAGAAAAGAAAGGAAACACTTTGTCTAACCAAAGACAAGTCACAACAAGAAAGATTTATTGCAATATACAACTATTAAGCAAAGGTCCTCCGACAATACTACTCTACCAACATAACAGTGTTAAAGTGGCAACTTAAACAAATCATGTTAATCGGAATTCATGCAATAAATTTATTAACATGTAGGTAATTATGTACTATGATCATTTTATTCCATTCATATGGATAAATAATTCTTTATGAAGCGATTTGCAAAATTTATTCAAGCGTACAATATGAATCGCTATATTCCTCTTTGGAAATAATGCCGTTATGAATTTTAAATTAGCTACATTTTTATTGGAAATGTATTATTTAATGAATAAATGAATTCTGCAGTTTTATTAAAAATTAAAGCCTCCCTCACAACACATTACGTATGTAAATATTCATTTATTCCGCATTCTAATTTCCAATTCTTAAAAAAATATACATTCGATGAACAATACATGTATCATTTAACATTTATAAAAATAGACAAAAATAGCTGGGATTGTAACTAAGCATATACGAAGGTCGATCAAAAACTAATGAGAAAAGGATAGTAAGGTAAGATAACTCTCACGATGCAATATATTTAATAATTTAAATGCAGTTTAAGGTCGGTTCCTTTAATTATTTAAGGTAACTAAATAAAATTGTATTTAAATGTTTCGCATATATATTGTAATATTTCTACAATTGTTTCGGCATGTTATGCCTTTTTCAGAATAAGCTTATTACCTACTAAAATTAAATTTATTATACAGTATTTATATACCTAAATTATTAACAATATTTACTTTTTTTTATATAGCTTTTTTAATTTCTAATTGTTCTAATAAAACTAAGCGTTATCCTTTTTGAGATTGTGTAATAATTTTACATTTTCTGAATCTATATTATATTTATTATTAATAAAACGAGATGCTAAGCCAGTTGAGTGTTTTAAGTTGGTTATTTATTTTTTGTATTCAACTGATCTAGTTTTGATATTACGTCCAGTCTGCCCTATATAAAATGCCTTACAAATTTTACAATTTAATTTGTATATTCGTGATTTTTGGAGTTTATCATATTTTTCTTTTTTATTGTTGGAGAGTAAAGTTCTTAAATTACATTTATTTACTAATATAGTGTCAATATCTAATTTTTTAAGATTGATAACAATTTTTGTTGTCTTTTTTTCACAATGATTTATAAATTTTTATGTTCTTGGTTCTTTTATGAAGGGATACATTTTTTTGGCTATTATTTGTTGTTCCTTTTTCTTTATTAGTTTATCTATTAAGGACTCACTGTAACCATTATTATAAGCTACTTGCTTCTTGAAATCTACTTCTTTTTGCCATTTATTTCGACTTTTAGAGAATTTACTGTTTATCTATATATCATTTAATCACATAATAATAAGGAAAAAAAATATTATTATTGATATTGTAACGAGGGAAACTTTGAATCCATTTTTATGTTATTAATAATTTTTTACGAAAAATATTTGGGATTAATTCTTTTTAGGCACAACTAAGCGATAGATAAGTATTAAAAAAAAATATATATTTTGGAAAGTTCCCCATTGTCGACCGTTTTTAACATGCTTCAAAAATATGTTGCAGAATCTTTCAATAACCAGAACTTGTCGATTAATTAAAAGTCGAAAATAATTCTGTTTGTTAGTGAGATATATTCTAAATAAAAAACAAAAACAGTCAAGCGCGAGTCGGGCCTCGCTTTATTAGGATTCCGTAGGTACATGTGACTAAATAACTTTTTTTTACTTGATGTTTAATTATATATTTTTTTCTGTCTTATTGTTAGTTCTTAGGTAGAACTACACTGAAACCATAAGGGATGACGGTAGCTAATGAAAGCTTTGTATACTCCTTTGAAATCAATATTTGAAAGTGTTATATATTGGTTGTTTTGGCCACAGTTGATAAACTACATTATAAATCGGCATTTTCAGTATTTGTTGTTAAAATACGATATATGGAGCATGCTACATAAAAATTTAAAATTCGTAACTAGTTTAGTTTTTGAGATAGACCCCGTAACAAAAATGGTCTAAAAGTGACAACTTTGGCGGTCCCCTATCCCGTCATTTACAAAAATAAAAAATAACAAAAATTATATTTGTACTCTACTCGATAAGCTCTAAACAAGGATACCCCACATGCCAAGGCGAAAAAAATATTTTTTGCTTTTTTTGGTGTATGGTGATACTCTCTTGTGAGAAAACTACCTGTAGAAACGAAAAACGTTTCATTGACATTCTACCTTAGGACACCCCTTTCCAAAGACACTTGCATTCCTTTCTTTACTCCATATAACTTAATTGCATGATGATAAATAAATTAAAATTCATTAATAAATAATAGTGCAAAGCCATAGGTAAATGCAACTCAATAATGTTTTAAAACTATAGCAATCGGTAAATGTGGACAATATTTTACATCACATTTTTTTTTTTTTTTAATGATAGTGCATATTAGAGATAGATTTGAAGAAATAGCGAAATCACCATCAGAATCTCAGAGAAGATGGAATCAAATTATTTCATTGTTCATTTTAAACCAAATTTAGGACTCGGTACTATTTACAAGTTGTCTGTTTTTAAGTATTTATCGCTATAGAGACGTATTTCGCAAGTAGGTTCAGACACACAAAACGTACTTTTATGGGTTCTATCCGTTTATTATTCGTCAAAACGAGTAAAAGACAGAATGTTTCTGACACTGATTATTTCATACACATGCAATATTAATTATTAAAATGTTTCATTTTTACTGGCTCAACGAGGACATTTTTAGCAATTTAACATTAACTCTGTATCAAAATTGTTACTAATCGATACATAAAAGAAATTTTGTAATTCTGTACCTATTGGATAATTCTATTTTAACACATTAATTGTACAATTTGTAAGAAATAGTTAGGAAACACCCTGTATGTTAGGTACGTGTATGAACAGGTTGGCATATAAAAATGTCTGTTTTGGCAACATAGCCACCTACGCAGAAATGATGATTCGCGAGTCGGAGATGAGAGCATGAAAGGGCAATCGAGGGATATGCGGAGAAGGATGAGGAAAAGGGAGATGGGCGAGGAGGAGGGGGGGGTTCCATCTCATACCCATATCTATACCGACAACAGTCGGATTCCTTTCGGTCGGAGCGTGGGCTCTTATTAACAAGGTAGCCATATCTCTCAGTCACTACTATTAATTTAACGCCTCTAAAAAATACCATGTCAAAATGAAGTGTATTATACCTCTGATCTGTCCAGATAGAGATAAAAGTATTATATGATTTTGTGACAGACTGTAAAATAGTAAACTTGCGATATTAATCTTTTCTAATGGTCTCGTTCTTGATAACTGGCTACCTTTTACAGTGCACGACATGAACTTTTAATTAATCGTGTTTAAGTATGTGTCTGTGCGTGTTTTTTTCTGACATTTAAACAAATTTAAAACTAACACCTATGTAGAAATCGATGCACCTTAAATTTATATAAATTTTCGTTTTTTTATTTTTGAAAACGACAAACAACAATTTGTTAAACTAACTACTTAAATACCTGCTATAATACCTAAATAAATTGGTTGTTTGCTCTTTAATGTAAATTCCCAATTCAACTTTAGATGAAATACCAGATACAGGTAGTAAATTATATCCAGAGATACAGATACGGAGTCGCTTGTGCAATTTGTATTTTTTTTCTCAATTTCCAACGACCGTACACTAATTAGGGCTTAATTATACAACTAATCTAAATTCCTTCTCCACATCCTTGGGGAGATGTAATGGGGTTTGCCAAGGAACGGCACTTAATCCCACGGGACAATGTCGCGCTTCTACTCAAACAATAAAGATTAAGACAACAAGAGTCCCAGGACGACCGTTACGGTTCTAAGTAGGCCGTGGATAAGGAGCAAAAAGTCCTGAGGAACGCTCGTAGAACGACTGTAAGCGAGCGACCTTTCGAATAGCTTAGTGACTCGTCGGAATATTAATGATATTCCGAACTCAGCAGGCCACGTTCACCACGGCCTACTACCTGCTACAGAATCTCTCATGTTGTATTCCTTTATTACTCTTATACGTGTTGCTTGTTGCGATACAAACTACGAAAAGTACAAGATGCATTTATGCAGTGGTGGCGTCCCGTCCGTCATTTATTGTTAAAATCCTAGACTAGGAAAGAAACGGGACTCATAACTTTCAACGCTAAGGTGTCTTTTGCCTCCAAAACGTCAAGTTCAGTAGCGCAACAAGTACTTAGTAATAAAAAGAATTGATTTTATAATTAATATTCGTGAAGATAAAGGTTTTTCTATCATGCTAAAAAACTAAACAAATTTTAGAAAAACGATTTAATATAACTAAATAATTATTTGAAATGAAAATTAAAAAAATTTATTTCAGAAAATATATTTTTTTAACAGATTGTATTAAAATGTCACCAGTATTTGCTACTAATATATTCTAACTATACTTTTTAATTTGTATATAAGTGACACCGCCAATGAAATTTTGTTGTCATCAAACGCTTCTCACATCTTTCTAAGTAGTTTTTCTTGAGAAAAAATTATATTCCGGAGAATGGTTGTTTCTACAAACAAATGAAAGGAACAGCTATGGGGAATCCTTTATTATCTTTTCACGAGCCGCTTCGAGAACGATTTGATTCACCTAGAGTACCTTCCTCGAATATGGCTAGGATGTGGTAGTCTTCAAGACTCTCCTCCCAAACTAAATTCATTTTTCCCTTCGGTTAAGTTTACTGTAGAAATGGATAAAGATGGAATGCTACCATTTTTGGATGGAGATTCTTCAGAATTTGATATCTATAGAAAGCTCACTCACACTTCTAGATTTATATCCAAAGACTCTAATTATTTCAGCCAACGGAAAATGGCTAGTTTCAATTTTCTTGTAAATAGGCTAAGTAGGTACTTAGTTTTCCGCTAATAATGATCGGTATAATAAGGAACTTTGTACAATTAAAAATATAGAATAGAATCCTCTACTTTTAAAAACTTAACAACCTTATAATCGAAGTCTCATCAAATCCATAACCTCCATATTAGGTAACTCCCCTTCCCAACCTTCTCATCTAACCCTCAATAATCTTACATAACCTAAGCATATTAACTATCACAACTCTTGATATGCTTAATGTTTTTACTAGATCGCTCTTAATACTTTAAAATTTTCATGGTTGTATGTTTATATCTCTAGTCTTTGCTTTTTAAATAGATTGTTGTTAAATTTACTTTTTCGTTTTGTATATTTCTTCGCTTTGTTTACCGATTTTTGTTTCCCAATTGAGCTCCTTTTGTGTGGCGATACGACAGTCACCTGTCCATCTGGATAAGTGCAGTTCTGGCAATCCATAACCTCCGCTTAGTGTTCTGTAAGGTCATTTTTACTCCCTATCCTCATTTTCTCCTCCCATAAACCGTTTCATACTCTAATTTCTAGATAATTATTATACAGAAGAAGAAATGCAAATTTCACAATGAGACAAAACAAATAAATAGTCTTATTCTTGATACATGATTTTAGCATTAATCTTTTGCGGAAGTAGCTTTTAGAAAAAGGAAGAAAAGTGTTGTACGAGGTCTCCTCCCTCCTCTCATTTTCTCCTACTCATTAAGTATTGATGATGGGCAAACGTAAAACCCGGACAAAAGTAATTTGGTCTTGAAGTCTACACCGTGGTCGTGATCCGGAACGTGTGGTAAAACACCTTTTTTTTATATTATATTGTTATTAAGGTTTTTAAGGTTAGACTTGCTTAAAACTGCAAATAATTATCGTCGATTATTTACATCTTAAAATCTGAATACAGGACCCCAAAACAAGAAAAAAGTTTCCTATGAAGGTTTGTTTGGAATTGCTTTATTCAGTTAGTTAGTTACCCTCCTCTAAAGACGGAGGCTATAATTAAGTATTTTTTTCTCAAATTTGAAGATATGTAAGTAGATCGAAAAATTGATTTTGGTATACATTTTCCACTAATACCAAGAATACTTCAAACACAGCAGCCTACTAGACATTTGCTGCTAAATCACCCTGTGGGTCGTTAATATTTTTTTTTAAGGAGCAGTTCTATCAAAACAATAAAAGGATAATAAAAATTTCTAATTTAGAGCGTATTTTTTATAGTGAAATTCGTACTCGTAAAAAATAAAATAGGCATTGCATAATTCATCATTTCTAATAATAGTTGATTACAAAAATATTCTTTAGTAGGAAAAACAGTATAATCAAATTTTAGCCCCAACCTCTGGAGAGGCATAAGTATTTTAACTAAACGTTTCATATTCTAATATTAACCCTCAATAAACCCCCGAAAAAAACCCGGTATATTTCCCTGTATTTTATTCTTTCCCATACCCATTCTTGCGCCACCATTGACTGCAAGAACTTGAACAGTACAGAACTGTACAAACGATCGTTGCAAATGAAGCAAGCCGGTATTGTTAAATACTGTCATGCACGTCGTACTTGGCTTAAAGTACAGATAGTGCATGTAAAAGACACACTTTGCTAATTATTTATGGATCTTTAAGAACAACTTCGCACATCGGTATTCCACTCCGGAACGGCTAATTTCTTAATGAAATAGTCTGGATACAATGCCATAATGGGATGGAAATTGCAATTACCTGCATCCTGCAGATAGTTACAGAATATTTTCAATTAAATGTCACATGCATTCCAGTCTTATTATTTTTTTAATATTTCAATAAACCAGTGGTACATTTCTACAGAAATGTTTTTATTTTAAACGTATAAGAGGGAGAGAGATTCATGTAGGTACGAAAATGGATTGAAAGAGTACTTTTTCATGGAGTAAAAGGGGATGTGTCAGTATCTTTTAAAACTCTCTTCTGAACTGAAAAGTTTCAAAGGTACCCCCTCCCTTCTGTATTTAAAATTTTCAAAGCACTCCTCCTCCCATCTTCATAAAACGCGACCATAGTTTGAAGAAAATTTGATTTTTAGAAATCTTCAAGGGGATGGTGATTCTCGTTGGGTTATGTCGTGGGTAAATAAAATTTAAGCAGGAATTCTTTGTGGCGTATACAGTGATGGCTGGTAGGAGAGGATTATAAGGTCACAACATTAGCACCTTATTGTCAAGAAGTGGATCCCCACCCCAGATCACTTCATATTAAATAACATCATTTTCGGGACAACTTACCACATAAAAGAATAAAATTTGGCAGTATTTTATGGAGATCCTAATTTAGGAAGATCCACGTGACTAATTAACAAAAATATTCTTTTTCGCTGTTGTATAGCTAATCACTATTATTTTTCCCCATACAAAAAGATGAAACTTACTAAAACTTCATAGGGATCCAAAACCTGCTTAAGGAATAAAACCACCGGGAAAACCCACGTGACTGGTTAACAAAAAATATCCTTTTTCTCTGTTGCACCACTGATCATCATTAATTCTTTCCTTTATGAAAAACTGAAACTTATCAAAAATTTTGAGGAGACCCAAAGTTTAATTGAAGAATAAAATCACCAAGACCATCTTCATTGATTAACAAAATAAAATCTCCTCCATTATTGCTCATCTGTTAGTAATTATCTTTTTTTCACATACAAAAAAATGATACTTACCAACACATTATGGAGATCCAAAATCTAGTCTAGGTATAAAACAATTGGGAAGACTCACGTGCCTAAATAACACAAACAATTCTCTCCACTTGTGATTTTGATAATCGTTAATTTTTTCTCATATAAAAAAATAAAACATACTAAAACTTTGAGGAGATCCAAAGCCTAATTTAGGAAAAAGCCACTGGGAAATCCCACGTGACTAATATCAAAATTTTCATAATCGTTATCTTTTGCCAAGCAAACAAAATAAAATGTTGAGGAGACTGAAAGCTCCCTTTGGAAATAAAACCGTTGGAAAGACAATACTTATTTGGAAACATTTGTAAAACATTTGTACAAAAGATATAAGTCGCACTCAAAAATCATAAACAAAATTGGAAAACAACTTTATTCTCAACTATAGCTGCCAATTTGGATTACACGCCGAACGTAACATCTCTTCCCTTATCAGCGAATATATTTTTCTAACCTCTTCTTTTACGCGCCTAAATTTTTTTTTTTTTTATATTTTGTTATCAACATAGTTATTTTACTAAATTAAAAGCATAACAATAGTTTTGTCCCTATCAAATGTTTTATCAAAAGCGACAATATATTATTCTTTGTGTATTATATTTTATGAATGTTTGAAGTTCTTTTTGTAGCGTTTCTTCGTTTATTTTTAAAACTGTTTTTGTCTATTTTAAAGTACAACCATCTATAGAATTCTAATCTTTTATAAATGTAGACACATGTTACTATTTTAGTTTAAGTAAATACATAAATGTCACTATGTTGAGCGACGGCATTTGATAGTCGATGGGATAGTATTTTAACGAAATTTGCGATTTGCGAGTAATCTTGTTAACGTTCCCTAAGGTGTGTCTTATAATCGCCACTAATAAAAGGTTCCATGCATCTTGGAGGTGGTTTAACTTACGCTTCGGGCTACCACTTAGCAACGCGTTCTTGTTGTTCGCTAGTCTTCTTTCTTTACTGGTTTACTGCTACCATCACCATGGGAAGAAACAGTAAAATAACGGCTACAAGTAAGCTAAAGCTATATCCGTCCAAGTTGGTAGATGCATATATATATGCATGTATATATGTACGTGGACCATGGACCGTGGATCGCGGATGGGAGAAATGCAACACAGAATACTAAACTGAAACCGGCTACAGGACACATCCGAACATATTACGAGTACGGATCGTACAAGAATCGCGAGGAAAGGTCACCTTACTATTCGTATCTTTATAAGATTCTCACATTTTTCAAAAAATTTACGTCAACGATTTTTTTTTGGTACGCCTGAACTGGTGAGAACTAAAAAAAATTAACTGGGCACATTGAAACTGAAATCTTCTTACAAACCGTTTAATTTAACGACAACCTGAATTGGATACAAACTCAGAGAAAGCAAGTATGGAAAACTTGATATTAAGTACTGTGCATATGCTTTATTGGTTAGTCTAATATAAGCTTATGATTAATTACGACATGTAGGTAAGTACGTACATATTTGCGAAATTCGCACTGTAAAAGATCTACTAATAGTTTTTGAATTCGTATATAATTTAGACATAGGAAGTAGTGTCATGCATATGGCCCAGCCCCATTCAAAATCTATTGAAATTTCAATAAGAACGCTCAGTAGGTGCTTATTAAATTTTCATACAAAGATTGTGTATTCACTGTAGCAGAAGGTTTGACTTAATGTTAGTTCCTAGAGACATTCAAATTAACATCGACGAAATGAATTTATTATAAAAAATAAAAACCTTTTTTGTTGATATCCTTACCGTCACTGTTGCAAATAAAAAAATATACCTATTATTCCCGGTTTATGAGCATGATACATAAAATTTTATTCCCGTCGTGTCCCCTGCGCTTACGACATAAATTTTCAGAGGTGGCCTAGTTTTACTTCTCACTGATAAAGAGCACCTAAGAAGATCACGTTGACATACAGCAAGACCCCGCTTAACGCGTAGGATACGTTCCATCAAAGAAGAGTGTAATGCAAAACAGCGCTAAACGTGTAACATGTAAATAATGAGGTTAGAGGAAGATGGATAGAAAATTGGTTAAGTTTTAAATTTAATAACCATGCTTTTTTAATAAAAATAAAACCAAACATTTATTTCTTACAAAAATAAAACAATATAAACGAATATACTTATAAAAACAAATCAAATTCTAAGTCAGTCAGATCATTCAGTCTATTTTGTGTTTCCAATTTTCTGCCTTTTTGTCAAGAAAGCATCTAATGTAGTTTGCGGTCTGTAAGAAATTGTTGATAAGTGGATAAAGCATCTATAACACCCCGTCTTGCTTTTAAACTCCTGTCAAAATTTGGATCATTTTCAACAAATTGGTCCATAATTTCAGTTATAGTGGTCAAACTCCTTTTTACAAACGCCATCGAAAGTTCTTTTTGTTCTTCTTCAAAATCACTACTATCAATATGTTTGCTTTCTTTTTGCTCAGTTAATTCCGTGAGCTCATAATTAGAAAGACTGTTTCGGATATGTTATGTACATATTTGGAAACCAAGCGCTGCGCACAATTTCGGGGAATCCCCGTGTTGAAATAAAAGAGCGCTAAACCGAAACAGCGTAAAGCGGGGTCTTACTGTATAAGACTACTCATCTTTTGAAAATGTCTGCCAAAGACGATGGACTATTAACCAGAAAATTATTATAGTGCTTGTTAAATTGCTTTTAAAATTTTGAATAACGTAAAGGGGAAAAAACTTTGAATTTAAGGAACACAAACACTGCTTCACCCCTTCTGTCGCGATCACATTACGTTTCTACGCACGATTCCCTAATTTAGAAGTTATATAAAAGAGATTGGGCTCTAATGTGGTTTTTCTCAGAGATCATGCCTAAAATACTGAGGTTATCATAGAACGGTCGCGTTTTAAATAAAACATGTTCAATCATGTATGTCATGTCATGAAGTCACCTTTTGAAAGAGTGGTCTCTAATTTGTTAAATTGTTTTTGTGAAACTCAATTTTACTGGTGATTTAAGGTGTCTTTAGAGGAGCTTGAGAGAAATCAGTGGTGAAGGTTGCGTTGGACGGCCATCAATAATTATCGATGAAAATGTGATACAACAATCATCAATTACTTTCTACACATGAGCAGTGTCTAAAGTAAAAACATAAAAGATGTATTCCACGCATTTGGCCCGATGGAAAGCTTCACCAGGATAAAGTGTTAGCCTTTATTGCCTTCAATCTGGTCAAGTTCCTGGTCAATTCAAAGGTGCCAACGGTTTTTCAACTGTTCTGAATGGCTCCTCCGACTTTCCATTAAAGGGTAGATATCTTTTGGGAACACTTACCAAAGACAAAGAAGATTGCCCTCTAAAGGACATTTCGAACATTTCTCATTGGAGCCGATTTATCGTTGTAGGAAGGCCTTTTATATGTTGAATCTTTTTGGCCATTCATTTTCCTTTTTTATGGTCTAATTTTTGAACAAACTTTTTATAAGCTATAAGGGTCCGTTACTTTATAGTTCAGGGCTCGAATTTCCTCACAACATGTGCTGATAAGGGACTATTCATAAATTATTTATGTAATGATGTCTTTTTACCCTTCCTATATCATTGAATGATCCTTAATATGTGTTTCCATTAAAAATCAGAATACATGCTGAACGTCGTTGTATAATACATCAATTTTCAGACCCTAAAAAGTTTCCTCATTTAAACTGTTTCTGCTATTTTCACTGCAATTTTTAGTTATTTATCTTCTTAAGTACTTACGTATAACTATTTAATAATGAGAAGCACATAAAGATTTTCAGTAACACTTTGGTCAGAAAGTGAGAAAGAGAAAAAAGGTTTTGAAAGTTAAATTTATAATTATGATTAAAGGTGTGAAATCGTTTCAATTTACGAGACATATTTTTCGTCGAGTGTAGTGGGAGTTAACGTATAACTGCATCATTATGTAGAATACGGTTGCGTTAACACTGAAAGTGATTTGCCGGGCTCAATTATTTGAACGAAGTTTATGACTTGTTACGCTTTCATCTGATGCGAGACGTGCGCTTGTTCCTCTATCGCTATTTAACTTTACGGGACGTTTTACGAACTTAATTTAATGCTCTAGAGACTACACATATTTTCCACGTCCCACTCTTCTTACATATTGTACCCGACTAACTTTTTCTCAACAGTAACAAGTGTTTCATTTAACCATATTAAATACTTTTCAAAACTCAGAATTTATCAACTTATATTTATTTATTGTAATGGACCCGAAAACGAATTCGATATTTTGCGAATTAAAGGTTGCTTGCTTAGCATTCGGGAGGTAACCGGTTCAATTCTAGGGCCAGATAATCTGATCCAACTTCTTCTGTGGTTTCCTTCGATCATTTAGGCAAATGATGGGGTAGTAATATTCCACAGATAGTCTTTCACTTCTCTTCTGTATTCATTTCGTCCGTCTCATCTTTCTCCCCCAAATCACCACCAATCCATTCATTCCCACGATTTCTAAAGGAGGCTGAAGAGGATCTTCCGCCCTACCCTCCTACTTTGCACCAGAGTGTAGGCCGAAAGGACTGCCCGCCCACCAATATTGGTGGGAATGAAATACCCAAAAGCTGAGTAAACGTATACCAAATAATGTTGGCAGGGCATATTATGCATCATTGATAATTACGGTAAAATATGTTGCGCAAACCACGAGTGTTTGCTTACGTGTGTTTCGAATGCTTAACGCCACCACTTAACGAAGAAATCGATTTTGGTAATTTGCGTACCTACCAAAAAATGATGTTTAATATGCATCCCGCTCAATGTGTATACTTATGCCTAACTGTTGCATCCACAGACTGGCTGTCCATAAAGACTAATTAAATGAGAAACATGTTGAAGAGTCCCTAGAAACAGAGTTTGGCCAATCTCCGGACCAAGATCAATTTGAATTAAAATCAATTTGAACATTTATTATCATGTAAGAATTTCGTCTGCGCCGCCGTTTACTGAAATAAATGTTATAAATCGAATTATTATTAACGCTGAATTTTATAAAACATATCTAATACAAAATATTATATGTATATCAAATTAAAGGTTACACATGACCGACATTGACACATAACGCCGAAATGTTCATGCTCACTACGCCTTCTATTAACGTTTTAAATTAACTTTCAAAAAGTTTACTTAAAGGATGTTCCTTGATATAATTCTTCCTCAGAAAAATCAAAACAACGATGGGGCACAAGAAGTTTTTATTGTATAAAAAACAAGCCGACGATTCGCCCTCAGTTGCAAGGCTTTTCAAGGCAAGTTTTTTTGAAAGTAAAATGTGTTACATACAACTATATAAAATGTAATACCATTGAAAAAACCCTACAATTGAAGGCGAAATATCGGCTTGTTTTTTTATACAATAAAAACTTCTTGTGCCCCATCGTTGCTTTGATTTATTACCTTAAGGATGTTCCTCCTTTCTTCTAGTCTCCATGGGATAAACAAAGAACAAGAAAGAAACAATCTTATTTGCTGTCGGAGATGTCAACGATACGTCAATCCACAAACCTGTGGCTAACTTTTAAATAATAACGTATTTACGCCTGTATAAGTTGCACATTTTTCACCAAAAGTCGGTAAGAACGCTTATACCATCCCGGAATTTTAAATTAGTGCAGTAAAACACGATTTAGTTTAGAAACTTTACTAATACATATCTACTACAATAGGAATAGGTAGGTATCTACATGCCACGATTAAATTAGTTTAATGTACCTACTTATTTATCATCACTTAACACTTTATCACTATCACTGTTCCTATCAAATGATGCCCTCTACGTTGCGTAATTTTCGGCCCCATCCATTGCGTTAGAAGGCCTATTCATGGAGATATCGAGGGGTTAAAGCATTTCTGTCATTTTATCAGAAATTATAATGTCAGAGCGCCATCTAGCTGTCTTTTTACATTTTCTTTTAAGTGACCACGGAAGCTGTAATGACCAACAAAATGCCAAAGAACACCAGAGTAATAGAACCACATCTTTTAGAGCCAGCCTAAGTATAAATTCTTGTTCATCCCTTCTTTTCCTGTGTATTCTTATCTGAATCCTTGGGACAGCATTTCCTTCAGCATTGATTTTTTCTTAAAAGTTACGAATGGTAATAATTTGTTTCTTTAGGCAAATGCTCTTTTTTCATCAGTTCGAACTGTTTTTTCTCCTGCCTCGGTAACTGTAGCTTCCCCAGTAATTCCAAAATACCGCAGTCTCGCCAGAATTTCCTATTGCTCTCGCACCTTCCCTAAATTTAACACTTGTCTTTGAAATGCCACTCATTTTTCCTTAGCCTGAGCCATTCAGTAGTAGGTAAGTATGCACAAAGTGAACTCTCACTCAGAAATACTTTAAGAAAACATAATAGAATTTGAGATTGTACTCCCTTTTAATGTACTTTAAATGGAGTAACAAATTTTAAAATGGCATCTGTTCTCAGGCACCCATTATATGACTTTATGCATACCGCCCATTGATATTCTTCTATGAATTACTAACACATGTCGCCTTGCTTAACTACAACTTATTTTATATTGTCGTTCAGGAAATTCCATTTATTCGGCGATTCTTCGTGCTTCAAATTGCACTATTTTAACTAAGATCGAAAATCTGTTGTTCTTGTTGTAAGTTACATAGGTAATCCATAAGATTGTTTTCCACTTTTGGAAGTTAGGTTTTCTTCCAATAAAATGCATGTAGAATCTGTGTGACTATTTCTATGTGCATCCTTCGTTAGACTTCTTAAAGGCATTAGTTATCGAACTTTACGGTATTTATTAACATAATAAGCAATTGATTAATCCTACTTTCTTCTTCATAACATCCAGCTTATTTCTAAATGATATTACTGTTCTTCTCATATTAACTTAACAGAGAAAGAACAATGTCTTAAATCTACCATCAGAGTCGCCATGGTAATTATCTTTCCCGTAATAGGTGGTATTTGTAATTTCTCGCATCTCGCTACCTTCGTTTCACTGTTATCGGGTTTCACAATTGATCGACGTTTGTTGGCACGGTGACATCTAACACTGACCGCAGGCACGACAGGAATTCGTCCGGTTGGGGCAGCAGTTACCATTACCACATTATTATGCCGCATTTTAAGGGTCGCCAGTACACAGTACAAATAAAATAACTAACTTTGAGTGATTATTTCTATTCATTTGCATGCTTATTCCTTAGATTTTCAAACTAAACGAACAATCTGCATTTTGTTTGTTTTTGGCGCATCCTTTCTGTAAAGGAAAAATCCTTTCAGAAATTATACATCAATAAAAAAAAAAACAAAAAATGGACTAATATCCACCATTAGGAAGTATAAGAATTGAAGCATTATTTATTGTTAATAATTTTACTAATATAGTCTCTTTTATGTACCTAGCCGTATTATGTCGTCTACATTCTAGTGAATAATCGATACAGTTTCCTTAATTAAATAAACAAATAAACTTTAACAATGTGTATCTAATTTCTGGTATTAAATAAATAGGTACTTACAAACAAATGTAAAAAAAATATGTAAATTGTACAAAATATGTAATTATTAAGTACTTACAATATTATTCTTGTTAACTATACTGTCTTACTCTTAAATATTTCATTTTGTATTGATATGTTTAATTAAAGTTTAACTGTTATACCGATCAGAGTTCCTACTGCACGGGAAATGGGGCGTCGAAGTACACCCGGGTGGTCTGCGGCAACTGACAAATTGGATGCTTATTAGAACGCGTACGGACACATCACAGTCGTTCACGGACAGCTGCTGAACTGTTGCGGCGCGTGCGCTAACAACTTAACGTTGGGTGGCCTCTACATTGTTCGGGCGCTCTCGGCTTCGCACGAACAGCGTCGAGGGGCGGGCACAGTGTCAAAAGCTGCGCGTGCCGCTAGTTGTGTGGTCCGATTGTCTCTTTGCGCAGCCAAGCTCACACGAACGGAACGAAGATTACCGAAGTTAAGTAGGGGAAATTAATTTTGAATCGCTACTCACAGCGCGTGCCGCAACCTGTGTGGTCGCCCACAGGTGGCGTTGGAAGATATCTGTTGTTGCACCGTACGAGAAGAGGTACAATAATGAATATGCAAAGAATTTTACTTCACTGCAATTAAATACACAACGAGTAGGTACACTATAAGTTGTTTTTTTGTATAAATTAAAGATTTAGATTCATAAAATTTGTTTAACGTAATAATAGAAAATGCAAATGCAATTGTTTATTTATAAGTTAGCTACTATTTACAGACCGAAGTTGACGGACCTTGAATTAATAATAAACGTAAATTATAATAATACAATAAATCAACGGTTTTATTTCATTTTAGTTCGTTTTGGTGTCATTAACCCACCTTTACTCATGACATTTTTCTAACTAAAAAGAAGTGGGTTCATTATATGTATTAAGCATAAATAATAAGAAGGCGTGAGAATGAGTTTTTCAGTGGCGTTTTTTAAATTATCAGTTTTCAAATAATGTTTTTACAATATTAGGTATTTACTTATTAAAAATTACATTTTTCTGGTTGGTTATCGTGTATATTATATAGTGCTTTTATTGTAACTGAAAGTTATTTATAAAAATAAAATAGTTAACAAAACTGTACAAAAATTTTTAACTGCTTATTACTACTATACCAAACCTTTCCTTTCCACTTTCCCTCTTTCCAACTTTTCATGTAACCCTGTTTCTCGTTATTTTTCTTAGTATGCTCAGCTCACTTCCATACTCATTCACCAACTCTTTACGTTCTTCCCATAATTTGTTCTCCTCACATCTCCACAATACTTGTCTCAAACATTTTATCTCCCTGTCACACACTCTCCATCTACTGTCCTCTTCCTATCTCAAATATTTATATTCCCTACAGTCACTCCCTGTCCTAAACCTGGCTAATATACTAATATCCTTTCCTGTTCCTAGTACTTTGGCATCCATTCCCCTTGCCAGTCCCTCCACATGATTTCTCTTAGTCCTGTCGTGTATCTTGATTCCCCATTTCTTTTTAAATCGTCCCCTCGTATAATCTCCTTACATCTTTTCTCACTATTTTCCAACTATTTTACCCTCTCTTCTCTGCTCTACCATCTGTTCTTGATTGATTTTTAAATCCTGCATGGGCTAAATTCTCTCTTTACAATAACTGTTGTTTTTTCTATTTCTAAAATCCTACTCCGTATTTTTTCCTAATATCCCTCTCTTCCATTTTCCCAACGTTTCTTCATACTTAACTACCCCTTTTATTGGTTCCTCCCACATCGTCCCATATTTAGTTGCCCTCCTTATTACGTAATCTGGTGTATTTTCCTCTAATTGTAAAAACCACTTTATGTATTTCCTGTAAGTATATAGTTTCCACCTATATTTTTTATTTCCATCCCCAAATCTCTACCCCATAAAATACTATAGTCCTCACTACCACATTAATTAACATTTTCTTCTTCCTTACATAGTTTCTGTCCTATTCCCCACACCCTTCCCATGATTGCTGTGCCCTTCACTACTTGGTTAGAAATCCCTTATCAAATATCCCAAATATAAATAGTCCCTAACTCTTTCTATCTCTACCCCTTTCCATGCTATCTCTTTCTTTTCCCTTGCTTTTCTTCCTCGTTACCAAGTTCAATACTTTTCTATTTCTCGCTATTTAATTGCAGTCCCTTTCTCAATAAATACTTTTCCAGTTTTTTTTGCCGTTGCTTTTAAATCCTCAGAACTTGTTAGGTACCATTAATACTATAAATAGAAACTTAGTAAAAAACCAAAAAAGGTATTTAAACATGAATTGTGTGACTTTTAGATGAATGAATGTGTAGGTACGCCAATGGAATTGGTCATCTGCTAAAGATAACCCATTCGGCTTGTCGATTAGTGTCCAAGAACTTGTTCTTCTGCACCCGATCATCAGATCATCTTAACAGAAGTCTGTCTCTTGGAATGGTAAATACCCAACCAAGACCATGCCTTTCGACATACATATATATATATATATATATACATACATGTGTGTGTGTGTGTGTGTGTGTACGTGTATACATAAATATATAAGCGTACGTGGTGTGATTTACAAGCAAACGAATAAAGAACTGCCGACTGCCATTATTGCTATCACACCGTCACACGTCAACCTCTTCACATTGCTAAGTAGCCCAGGTTTTTCCTTTATTAAACTGAATTTGCACCGGTACAACGGCCCACCACAAAAAATGTGTATACTTATCTAAATATAATGAAATAAGCCACAAATTAGGCACAAGTAAAAATAAAAATAAAAACAATTCTTAAGGCTTTAATTGCCAACTGAAATAACTAGTGACATTAAACAAAAAAAAAAGTTTCGATCAATCAACAACTAACAATTTCTACAAAATTTAAATACCATAGATAAATAATAGTGTAAAGAATACAAAGAGACATTTTTATATCAAAGGTAGTGAATATTAAGAATAAAGAAATTTTCGTATGAAACGTTAATCGGGTGACATATCACATATGTTAGGTTAGAGGAAATAAAGGGGACTCGTTTTCAACGTTAAGGTGATGCCTTTTTCAGGCCTTTTGGCACCAAAATGTCAAGTTCAGTAGCGTTACATGTAGTAATTTGTAGTAAAAAAGAGTTTATTTTATAATTAATATTCGTGATAGTAAAGGTTTTTTTTACAAAAGTTATGCGCGAATAAAACAAAATGATTTTTGAGTTTGAGAGAAATTTATTCCAACGAAAGAAAAAACATTAAACATTACTATTCTCATTAGTAAATTACTTGGATATTGTCAGTTGTACACAAGCCACAAACAAATTAAACGTGAATTTCTTTACTTAACAGTGATATTAAACGATTCTTTTTACCGGTGAAATGTGACTCCCGCTTCTTTTTCTTACACTGAGACATTTACCACCATAAGCACAACAAATAACCATTCTGTTTCTTCAAAAATACAAATATATTAAACAACACTTCACACATTTTTCAATTTTCTCTACCGCTTGCAATACAATGTTTGACACCAAAAAATAGTGACCGTCTCAATTTTGGCATCAAAACACAACGCAAATACGGCATACAACTTACGAGCCCCCCTCTCTTTCCTAGTGTAAGGAATTTAACTAATTTCAAACCTAATTTTATATGGTATGGTACACCAGTATGATCAGTAGGTACCTATTAGGTATTCGCAATTTTAAATAAATGAAATTAAAGCAGTAAAACCTTCATTACCTACATATACTTGAATTGGTGTAAACTCTGCCTGTTGCGAAATTGAAGAGATGGGGTAATTTATTGCGTATAAAAAAAAATTTATCAAGCGAAGGGTAAAAGGAAACAATATAATTTTACCAATAAATTATTTTCATTTTTACTAAAAACTGTGTAAAAAAATTATACATGGGTATATAACAAGATTATAATCTGTTAACTTTGTTTGCCATTTTTAATTATGGCAATATTTTAGTTGAATTTTTAATTGTATTTTATTCATACCTATCTGATATACAGTGTAAACTCTATAACAAACCTCAAGGGACCAAGCATTTTTTATCATTACAGAGAGTCATTGTTATACGGAGTGAAGATAAAAACAACCAAATTTACAATATTTTTAATATACATATACAATGTATTTACAAAAAATATGTTTGCGTAACGTTTCTGCTATGCCAGTACTAGAAAAAAAGCAATCCAAGAGTAATGAGAAATTAAGGCATCTCAAATATTTAGTTGAAGCATTGTGTAAACTGATAGCAATTAATAATATTGATATTATATACCTATTTATTGACGTCTAAATAAAAACAAATTTCATCGTAATAGAGAATGGCTGTTGCGCTATAACGAGTGTGTCAGTATATATAGGTTTTACAGTAAACCAGTCAAATTGTGTCCATTTCTACGTTATAAGGAGTTTACCGTTATAACGAACTGTAATTAGATCATATTCGTTAAATAAAAACAATTTTTCTAATAATTTTGCGGCATGCAGAGCTTGTTCAATGCTTATAGTGGTGACTTAAGATCATCCATTTCGTCTATTTGATCGCCTTGTTTCTTCTCGTTTTGCTTCACTAAATCAATTTGCTTCGCTATTTAGAGTGATTGTTACTACGCTATACAAAGTGTTTCAATAAATATATCAGTAACAACGTAAACCAAACAAAACAAACAACAATTTCTACGTTTTAAGGAGTTTTTCGTTAAATAGAAATTCGTACCTACGTAGGGTTACATTGTAACTATTTGTACAAGTTATTCGTATTGAATTACAGTTAAAACGATGCTACTTGTGGCGTTCGGGGGCCCAACGTTTCGTTAACATCGGATCGTACCTAGTTGTGGGTACGTGACAAAAATACCCGTTATGGTTTTGGCGATTTAAAGGGCGCATAAAATTTTATACGAGAGTTTATTTTACGCCGCCCAACAAAGATAACAAAACAAGCGCAGACACTCTTTTGTTCTTTGCTGCACCTGAGACCGAGGTCCGGACCGCGGTTTGGGGTTCGGGGGGGCTACGGGCTAGTTCAGTGAAGCGGGCATCGCGGGCACGGCATGGGCAGCGCGGACGGACAAGGGGCAAGAGAGCAACAGGCAGCGCAGCGACATCGACATTCCTCGCTCTCGTGGGAAATCTCTGCGCTCTCGCTACTTGGTTTGTGTGTATCACCGCAAATTCTCACTTCCATCGCAATTAAAGGCAGCAGCGATCGGTGCCCATTAACCGAATCGTGGCGATTCATAATCGACCCATTGCGCCATAATATCGGATGTATGTATAAGTATAGGAATGCATGTATGTATTTGGTATATCCTATCTGTATGTAATGTATCCCCCATCTTACCGTAATTCGCTACGATTTATCGAACATCGAGATAGATATACGGATTATAGCCATTTATGTGAATTTTACTTCGTTTTACCATTTGACCGATCATGTTCTACTCATTTAAGTGGTAAATGCTGTGTCATGAATTATATATTTGTTCATATCCGAGACTGATTTATGACAGGAATATTACAGACATTGAGAAATTGTATAGATAGGTGTTTCTGGAATATTCATGATTCTGCGTCTATCACAAAAAAAACTGTTTGTATCTCTTCCGCAACCAATGTCTTCTTATCAGACGTCACAGCCTCACATTTTATTATAATAAATAAAAAAAATTTCGAAATTCATGTTATGTATCCACCATTGGATATTTTTATCTGAGACATTTTTTATTGAGTATTCACTATGAATTTCTATTTAAAGAAATTGTTTATTTTAAATATATCAACGAAAAGTACTGACATAAAATAAATAATATTTGCATAACTAATTAATTTTTTAAAATAAAAATTAAAATGTAAATGATAAAATTACACAATTCCATAAAGTAGTAACCTCAAGTTTATTCACAATTGAATTAATTACAAAGTTCAACTATTGTATATTTTTTATGATAATTATAAAAATGTTTCTTTTACCAAACTTTATATTTTCTCTATTTTAAAGAATTGTTACTTGAAGTTATGCAACCCTAACTATTGTTGTGCCAACGCTATACGTTGGAATTGCTTGTAAATATTTATTACGTAAATATTTTAGTTTGTGACTAGTTAATTGTGTTATTAATCGGGAGCATAGAAATATGAGAAATACCTACATGTCGTTAAAATTAATTTTAAAATAAATTTCTTGTACTTAATGAATGGAAATCGTCATCTTATGCCCTCTAGTGTGTCTATCAGTAATCTCATCATTCATGTTAATGCTAACGTTGTTTTGTATTATTGCCAATTTCACTTTAAGATAAGATTACACCAGAGGGCACCATCAAATAAAAATTACTTTTGTTTTTCTTCGCAAAATAAGCGCCAGAATTCGCGTTATAAAGATAACCACTACATTTGCATATTTTAAATTCTGTTAAATTCCCCCAAAAATAATTTTCATTCGGTAGAGTACCTGAATTTTATTTTATAATTAATTAAAAAAAAAAGGTTGGTTAGATAAATCTAGGTTATACTAAATGAGATGAGCTGAAGTATCATCTAAACTCTCTAAACTAATGTAACATTAATAAGTTAATTGAGATTAGGTTACGTTAGGTTAGGTTAGGCTAATTTTCACGTTATGAATTGATTAGTAATTATCTTATTAGACAATTAAAACTACTTATGTCACAAACTATTAACAATGTAACTTTATTAAGCTTAGTTAATTACTCATCTACAGCGAATGTTTCAAAAAACGAATGCAATGTGTAAATAGAAATGATAAAAATACGGGTACTGTTAAGAATAGGAAAAAGCTTTTTCAGGCCCCTTGCCTCTAAACGAAACTATTTTAAACTATTATTTGAAATGAAAATCAAAACTTTTGTAAAATGCCAACAGTATTTGTTTTTAATTATTTTTTAGTTTTTTTTTACTATTAAATGTAATGGCGCCATTAAAAATTTGTGGTCAGCAACAGCTTCCCACACCCTTCTAAGTAGTTTTTCTTGAGAAAACTGACAGAAACTCATTCCAATAGAAAGAAAATATAATGCATTATGACCCTCTTTAGTAAATTCCTTAGATATTTTCAGTAATCCACAAATAAATTAAACGTGAACTTTTCTACTTAAAAATAATATAAATATTCATTTTTACCTGTGAAATGTGATTCCAATTTTTTTTTTCAATGCGATATTTATAGTCATAAGTCATAAGCATAACATATAACAATACTGTGTTTAGTTTAAACACAAATAAATTAACACAATGTTTGGCACCAAACTAATGGCTCCCGTCTCAATTTTGGTATCAAAATATGGTGCACGCACAGCATACGAGTTATGAGTCCTGCTGAGTATGCTCTCTTCTATGACCCTCTTTACACCATTGATAACTTCGGATGTGTCAAAAACATAGATAAGAGATATACATAAAATAATGTCAAAAAATAATAACTTAACCTAACTAATGACAACACAATTGCCGGCAGAGCCATTTTATAGTTTTACATTACTCACTTGTTATTTGGAAATATTAAGTGTCGGTAAAATCGAGTAATCGGGTTTCTCGCATTCTATTGTATATAATACAATGGCACGTGGTGGATTGAGAGGTCGAGGAGGCATGGGCCGCGGAATAGGACGAGGACCGTACAAACCTAAAATTTTCGTTCCTCGACATCCTTTCGATCTTGCGTTATGTGAATCGTCATTTCCAAGAACGAAACCTGCTCCGGACGAATCAGCCTTTACACAAGCTTTATTGAAAAGAAACACGGATCTTTCTCCAACCCCTGCAGAACAAACAGCAATTTTGAATCTTGTCACGAAAATACAAACTGTTTTGGACAATTTAGTTGTTGCCCCAGGAAATTTCGATGCCTGCGTACGTTTATTGCTTTAGTTAATTTAAAGATAGTTTAACCAAAATGTCTCTTTTATAGCAGTTAGAAGAAGTTCGACAAGTTGGCTCTTTTAAAAAAGGAACAATGGTAACTGGTCACAATGTTGCAGATATTGTAGTTATTCTTAAAACCTTACCAACAAGAGAAGCTGTGGAAGCACTGGCTAATAAGGTTAAGGAAGATTTGAAAAATTTGATGAAGAATGAAATTGTCACAAAAGGAGAAGCATTAAATCATCAAACAAATGAGCGTGGCTTTGAAATTAACAACAGTTTTGCTTGTGTTCGTGTTTTGATAACAACAGTTCATCAAAATCTTAGAAAACTTGACCCTGAAATTCATTTGGATCAAAAGATCATGTTGAGCCATTTGGCTGCAATTAGGCACAGTAGATGGTTTGAAGAAAATGCCCATCACTCTTCAATTAAAGTGTTAATTAGGTTGTTGAGAGATCTAAAGAATCGTTTTGATGGCTTTGAAGCTCTAACACCATGGATGCTGGATCTTTTGGCCCACTTTGCTATAATGAATAATCCTAGTAGACAAGCATTACCTATTAACATAGCATTCAAGAGAGTCTTTCAACTACTGGCAGCCGGCTTATTTTTACCAGGTTCAGCTGGTAAATATTTTTTATTTGTATATTTATTTAAAGTAACTGATATAGAGGTGACCTGTAAGTGAATGTATTTCTTTAGGGATATGTTAGTAGACCCCATTTTTAATCAATTCAATCATTAATATGCAGAGAGAGATATTTCAGATTTATCTTCCAAAATATTTTTATTATGTAGTTTTATTGATTAATACTTAAAAAAGTTATGGATCATTTACATTCTGTATTGACATATGAACTACGCTGTAGATAATAACAATTTTGCTTTCTAGGAATAACAGATCCTTGTGAAGGTGGCAGTATTCGCATTCATACTGCTATGAGTCTTGAACAACAAGATATTTGTTGTTTAACTGCCCAGACTTTGTTAAGAGTTCTTGCCCATGGTGGTTTTAAGCATGTCTTAGGCCTTGAAGGTAATGCTTCCATTGCAAAAGAAATGTCTGTATGGGACGGTGTGGTTGTCTCACCATTAGATAAAGCATATGAGAAACAACAAGAAAAGAAGGAAGGTGAAGAAGAGGATGATGATATGGAAGCAGAAGCGGATGAAAGCATGGAGACAACAGAAAATTGATTACTTTTGTATTGTGTTTTCTTTAAGTGTTTAATTATTAAATTAGTGTTTAAAAAAATAATTTGGTACACAAAAATGCCTTTATTTTGCAATAAATACAAAAAATTGTCTTTAACTACAGTTTAATTTAAAATAAAATTCTTATTTTTTGTGGCTAGTAAAATAAATAAATATTAAGTAGGCAGTAGGAATGTAGAAGCAAATTCAGCTAGACTTTTTTTTTTAAAAACGCCAAAACAAGTACCTATGTAAGAACATTATTGCTGTATAAGTGAAGTAATTTGATAAAACATATGTAAGTATTTGTAATTGTAATGTGTTATCTCATAAAAGATAAATAATTTTTTTTAAATGAATTTAGTATCATTTATTTGTATGTAAATCTTAGTCGTTGTAAATCATGTTGTATTGCCAGACTGAAATACTCCGAAATGTGTCTCATATTCCATCTCTCGATTTTCTTACTGATTTCCATAACACCTGTGCTCTTATTATTAAGTTTTTTTTAAAGAAAAGAAAAATAAATATTTAGGTAGGTAAAAATTACAGTTGCTACTAATTAAAGAAAAAAAACACTTAACTTTATTTTTATTTGATTTCCTCCTAAAAAGGAGAATTTTCTATACGTTCTTGTATAAAGAGAGGAACAAGACAAAATAAACCTAATTTCAAACATCTCTTTGCTACAGTGCTGAAAAATTTGAATTTTTAAAACAAACAAATTATAATAGATGAGAATATGTTTGTTAATTAATTTCACAAAAAGCAATATTTCTAAATAAGTATACATTTTTTTGCAAAAAGAAATGATTGATTAATAATTTTTACAGTTATTGGGTGCTTCTAGTCATCTTCTAAATTACAACAATGCGTCTGTATATTATAATTTATCTTTCCTTTATAAATTCGATCATAGGTACTCCAAAATTCCAGTAATTAATTCTGAGTTTCGCCATTCTCCAATTTTAAAAATAAATCTTAATTTTTATTTGATTATCTCTTAAAAAAATAGGTACATGTTCTTGCACAAAACGTGCAATAAGACAAATTTAAACATTTAAAATGTGTACCTTTCGTAACATTTCTTTCTGTTGTAAAAACTGTTGAATTAAATTCGATTCTTTATTAATTAATTTCATTGTATTATTTCCTAAGTTTATAATTGTTTGTCTTAGGTATCCTTTCGTGTTAATATTGATTAAGTAAGTAAGTATACCTTTTTTCACTTACAGCTTATACATTTTATACCTACTATTTACATACATAAATTGTGCCCTTCTGCCCAATTGATTTGATTACAATAAACTTTAATATTAGGATTGTTTGGAATAGGTAGTCTAAATAATTTTCCTTCTGGCATACACACACACAATTTATACTGAACTGTAACATGCCCATTATGTTTTGCGTTAGCCAATGGTATTTTTTTAACGTCCACAAAAAGCCCCTCGTTACTGCTCATGATGACCGATCCATTTACTGACTTCAAATAGATATTCTGATCAGCAGTCCAAATGATTTCCTTTCCTTCTACATCGATACCTTCAGCCCCTTTCAATTCTAATTTCTTTCCCTCGATGTTTAGACTTCTATCAGTTGGACTCACAACCCTGTTCGTTTCGGTAATTTTTGTTTGAAGATTTCCCATATCCGAAACTATGTTAAACTGAGGATCTGTTAGAGAAAAAACACTATTTAGACCATGAGTAACTCGAAAATCGTTGAAGTGTTTGAAGTACGTTCCCGTGTTGTTCATAACGAGTTTGTTGAATGCTCTTCTAATTTTTGGTACGATCGTTAAAATCACAGGCCCACCGTCGCCACTTATTTCAATTGGACTGTCTTTGAAGCCTTCCAGTCGACCATCTCTTTTATACAATTGATCTAAATCAGCGTCTCCAAAAAATTTAACAGTTGATTCGTCAGGGACCAGTTCTAAACTTTGCATTCCTTGTCCCAATCTTAATACTCCTAGAATACTCAAAGTGAGTATGAAATTTCCAATTGCCAGAACGCACAGTAAGAACACTAAAGTCCAAAAGGCGAAAGTTTTGCGACCTCTTAGACCGGTTTTTTTCAAATATTGCTCATGAACGGGAACGTAACCGGCTTTAAAGTTATTATTGTGGTGCTTTGAAATAGACCTTTTCGTGAGGGCTTTATCTCGGAAAGATAGGGAATCGGCTGATTCCAAAAGCACTGTGGACGACGGCGAACCCCCGTCCGGAAACTCACTCATTTTTAAATAATAGCCGGGCAGTTAAACACTTTTTTAGAAGAAATACACATCAATTTATTGAAGTAATTTGATGCGAATGATATAAAAGCACCGAGAGTTTGAAGACGGACAAATCAATATATGAAGGGAACCACGCATGTCTTTTGAAAACGAAATATTCACAGAAAATTCTAATTTAAGATTTACGTTGGAATTATTTATAGTTCAAATTGTATCACTCTACCTATCGTATTATTATTAAAGGAACCACTTATAAATATACAAGTGCTTTAAAAATTAACACTGCATTGGAACAAAAATAACTTTAAAATTTTCGTAGGTACAAAACCAATGATATATCTATCAAGGAAATATTTCAGTTTTAAATGCTTTGTTAGATATCTAAGTACATTAATTTACGTCTTTCTTGTTAAAGTTTCTTTTTAAAATTATATTCGAGCCCTGTTTCAATAAATATAGTTAAACCAATTTAAAGAAAATTACTTCTCTTTTTTTCAAATCCAAAAAGCTCATGCACAAACAAAATTGGGGAACGTGGTTGTTATTTATTTTTTATTTTAATTTTGAGAAATAAATTTAGAAAAAAGTCGTGGTGTATGAGTATATGACTCATAAGGCCCACAAAACTTAATTACCAGCATGATATATTTTTCATAATTCATAATTTCAACAATTTTTATTAAATTGAAATCTTATATTACCTACTCTTGAGAAATACGTTTAGGCTTCATTATTTATATTATATAATTAAAAATAAAATAGGATCTGGGAGCAACCCTTAATATCCACATGAACAACTTTCCAGTATAATACAGTTAAACGTTTATGACAACATCGTTTATAACAACATGATAACAATGATAATAATATTGAGGAGGCAAGAAAATAGTTTCCCTTGCATTCGCAAGGCTAGCGATTTTCGCAGTATAAAAAGTAAGTAAGTATGCGATTTTTTACACAGTTGCTGTAACCTTTCCACCGGTTCATTATATTATAACAAGATATCATTTACGTGCATCGCATATTGTTGTATCTAAAGCAACTTTATTTGTACTTCCTGTTTTCTTTTTGAGTTATAAATTAAATAAACTGTTTTTGAGTGAAGAGTTTTCTTTTTAAAAACATAATCAGGGAGTTACAAACAATAACTCATACCGGTTATAATGATCAAAATCAAAGGTACCGGCTGAATGCTATATGACCGCCTTATCAAAAACATTGCTTTTTACGACTGCTTAATACGACATTCGGAGAATTATATCTGTTAGAACGATCATCTGTATTGTAAACAATTTGAATAGATAACAGTATCCACAAGTCAACAAAGCTAAAGCAGAAGAACTGTGATGCAACCTCTAAGACACATGAACAACTTCCCAGTACAATATCTATCCGATATCTATCAAAATCAATAATTTCAACACATTTTTTGGTTAAATTAAAATCGTAAATTACTTTTAAAGAATTAGGTTTGAGTTTTATTATTTATATTGTATAATAAAAAAAATAAAAAAAATAAACAAATAACAAGCCGTTAGGAAGCAATCCTTAAGGACACAATTTTAAAATTTATTAAAATTAAAATCTTAAATTATTTTTGAGAAATACGTTCGGATATGGATTTCATTATTTAATTGTTATTTACAATGCTGTATTGTTGATAATATTTACTGTCAATAATAATGTTAATTTTTAATAACTGTTACCAAAACAATTGAAATCCGATATGTTAGAAAAAATCTCCAAAAATGTACCAGTCTTATTAATAGTCGGTTAGTAGTAACTACTAGCAAGCTACTAAGAATATAGTATTAATAATGATTAATGATTAATTAATCTTATTTTTTAATTAATAAGGAACATGTTTTAATTAATTTTAAATATTTCGCGTGTATTTGGCATATACCTACCGCATCCTTTGCGTGGACTTAGTACCATTCGTATAATCTCGTTACCATATACATTTTTAATTTTTGTTTTATTAAATTACAAAAATTTCTTTTATCGTAAATAGGGTTTATTTAAACTTTATGAAAATGTTTTTATATATCGAAATTAGCAACAACTACCATCTATTTAGCAAAAGAAAGTAGTAGATAATATATTTCTTATAATCTCGTCAATGATCTATGCCAATAATCATGTCTAATCAATGATCATGTCAGTGATGTATTTCCGTCCGTAGTCCGTTGATTTGTTGAACTGTTGTCTTTTTTTTTGTTTTTAAGAAAAAATTTTGGAAAAAGTAATAGTACCTACATCTAAAATTTATATCACAATAGATCCTGGAATTTCATTTTTATACATGGTACATAATATATCTTTATTCGGAGAACGGTTTATTTACACGATTTATATTATTTATGTAAATGTACATTAGGGATTTCAGTTGGATTTCAGTCGGCCATATTTAATAATTTATTAGATAAGTTTGTTTGTGTCGACATATTTTATATAAAAAAAAAGATAGTCTTCCAGTACTTATAAAGAAATTGTAAGAAATTAAATTACTATTTTCATTTAGTATCTTTGTTATTTTTGATAGGAGTATTGCTTTTTAATAAAACTTAAATTGGATAAGGACTAATACACTTATCTTCCTTTCTACAGTTCAACAGTTCTTCATAGTAAATAACAATCACAACTGAACTTTAACGCTAACAAAAGAACTTTTGAAATAGAACTGTTTATTCTTTGGACACATGAGGAGTTTGCAAGGCAAGATAAATGGTAAGACACATCATTTAAAAATGTACATAATTATTATTTTTTTAAAAAAGAACATCTAACTGATTTAAAGAAAATAAAATAGACAAAATATGTTATATTCCATATATATGCACTCTTAAATTAATATTTTATATAATCACTAGCAGCAATACCCGGCGTTGCTCGGGTAAGAATATATCACACGTTTGATGGAACATTCTAGAATATTCGCGAATTTAGAACTGGCGGGGATGATTAATCGATTGATAATAATTGATCAGTTATCGAACACTGAGAGTTGAAGATTATTACAGTACTAATATCGCTATTAAAAATTGGGGGTTGGTGGTAGAAGGATGAAAATTAAGGGTTATATGTATTTTTTAATGCCAAATCATAAAAAAATTAAAATAAAAAAAATTGTCCAAAAAATTAAAAAGTTAGGGGTGGACAACTTTTATCACTTAGGGGTATGAAAAATAGATAGTTCCCGATTCTCAGACCTACTGAATATGCATATATAATTTCATAAAAATTGGTCAAGCCGTTTCGGAGGAGTATGGTAACTAACATTATTGTGACACGAGAATTTTATATATTAGATTTATTTTTTTAGTTCAATTATTGGTCCATATCATAATCATTCACTTGCTTATATTATGTTATGTGTTTAATATCATATTCATCAGTTTAAAGCCGTATTTAATTATTTTACTTATTTATTTTTGTATTTTTAAACCATCATAAAATGAAGTCAAACTTTGTGCACTTGGTGCAATAAAACTGGACATCTCCTTGAAACCTTTTCAGAGAAATACCCTTAACGGTACTTCTCTAGCGTCCCTATATAAGGATGCAGGTAGTCAATTTGGATCACTTAGCACTTAACACTTGCTCTTTTCACAGTTCTTAAACAGTTACTAAAGTTTTTCTAAATCTTTATTTTAAAATATAAGTAATTACTTAGTAATAAGTGATTTATTGTGGTATCCGATGGTCATCTTTAATCCTTTAAAAATTTTTCGCACGCTTCTTTAAAAAAAAAAAAATTTTTTATTATAGTTTCTCGATCATGGTATTACAAAATTATTTATCAAATTTCTTGATAACTTTCTGAATATTTGCCTGCATTTTACGTGAGTAAAATAAACTAAACAACCACATGTTTTTTTTTGTTTCTGTGTGGTCTGCATAGTTTTACTATTGGTGTTCAGGCGTTTCGCACACATGGGGTGTAATAACCATAAATACTCTTGAGCTGACGTGAGACATGTTCTCGTTTAGTTAAAATTTTGGTACTTGTCTCGTAGATCGATTTCCTGTGGGAATTTTTCTTAGATGCGGCGTGGGTTCGATTGGTTTTGATGACGTATTAGTGCGAGTCTTTAAAAGGGCTGCGAGGTGATTTTTAAGGCATTCAATTCATCCAATTCAATTCGATATATTCAATCCTGGTTCATATTCAATTCTGATTCAGATTTCAACAATCATATTCATTTCAATTCGTATTCAAAATCAGAGATTATAATTTGTTTTGTGTCTTTATTTGTATTTTTTGTATTTTTGAGTTTTCCGGTGGTTTTGAGTTTTTGTTTCAAATTGGATTAATTACTTACATTTCTAACAGGTATGATAATTATTTTATGATTCTAAATTAATAGTATTTTGTTTTATCATTTTTATTATTTTAATTGTTTCAAATTTAATTTCACTTTTTATTATAAATTACTTACATTTCTAACAGGTATGATAATTATTTTTTTTTTTTATTCTAAATTAATATTATTTTGTTTTATAATTTTTATAATTTTAATTGTTTCAAATTTAATTTCACTTTTTATTATTTTCTTTTATAACTATAGAAATTCTGTTCAATCATTTATACAATTTTAAAATAATTTCAATTCAGGTAAATCTCTCTAAATTAAATAAACTACAATTTTAAAATAATTTCAATTCAGGTAAATCTCTCTAAATTAAATAAACTAATTTTTTTTTATATATATTTTCAATTCAGGTAAATCTCACTAAATTAAATAAATTACATTTTTAAATTAATTTTACTTCAGGTAAATCTTACTAAATTAAATTTATTACATTTTTAAATTAATATCAATTCAGGTAAATCATACTAAATTAAATAATTTACAATTTTAAAATATTTTCAATTCAGGTAAATCTTACTAAATTATATTTTTTTTTAATTATTTCACTTAAAAGGTTTTTCAGGCTTAACATTAATATTTCATTTTTCATCCTTTAGTAATTTGTGTATATTTTCGGAAGGGGTAAAACATTTTGTGGTTCAATCTAAGTATGAAATGCCTTGTTGTTAGTACTAATATTTTCTCCCGTGGTGATTTTGGGAGTATTTACGCAACTTGTACTTTATACACATATTTTTATTTTATTCTCAACGTTATCTGGATTGCTTCCTTAGGGACTCCAGACTTTATTTATTTGTTTTGCGTATGCCCAAATCACATTTTTATTTTCAACGTTATCTGGATTGCTTCCATACTGGACTCCAGACTCATAAATTAACTAACAAATATGTTTTTGGTTTTGAAATGTGCTGCTGTTTGTAGGGATTGAATTTCAAATTGTGCCAAAAGTTATTAAACATTCGGAAATTATAATCAAATTTGGGTGATTTACATTTTGTGAATTTTTCATAAGTTTTCTAAATTTTCTTACACAAATTATTTTTCATTTTTGTTGAGCCTGAAAACTACAAAATTGAATTTATCTTTTCCAAGTTGTTTTTGATTTCATTCTATTTGAGAATTTTTAATTAAATTTACAACAATTTCTTATTGATTATTTTTCATACATTTTATTTGGTTTTTGTCTTATTGTGTTTTTACCCTTTTATGTGTACCTATTTGTGTCCCCTGATTTTTATGTGTTTTATTGAATTTTCTTATTGATTTTATTTTTATGTGCCTTTTATTTTGTGTTGGTTTTACCCTGCAATTACATGTTTTACCTGATTTTATTTTTACACTGGATATTTTGATTTTTATGTGTTCTACTTGATTTTATTTTTGCATTGGATATTTTTTTATTTACTTGTGTTTTTCTTGAATTTATTTTTACCTGGATATTTTGATTTACCATTTTACTTGGATTTGACATTTTGATTTATTTGTGTTTTTCCTGATTTTATTTTTGCATTGATATTTTGATTTACCATTTTATTTGAATTTAATATTTTGATTTACCTGTTTTACTTGAATTGATTTTTACATTGATATTTTGATTTACAATTTTACTGGAATTTGATTTACCTGTGGTTTTATTTGAATATAATGTTTGTATTTGATATTTTGATTTACATGTGTTTCACTGGAACTTATTTTTTTTATATTTGATATTTTTATTTATTTGTGTTTTATTTGAATCTATTTTTACATTGGATATTTGATTTATATGTGATTTACTTGGATTTGATATTTTGATTTTTATGTTTATTTGATTTGTTTTTAAATATTTGAGTGGCTGAGATCGTGGTTTTCTCTGTCAGGCTCTTTTTCCACGCTAGCCACAGGCTGAGTCTGACACTCTCATTTCCAAATTTACATTTGATTTTGATTTTGAATTAAACAGTAGGAATGAATTCATTGTCTTTTATTTAACCTTGTTCCTCTAATGGTTAACCCGTACCAGAGTACAATTTGTCATTTTTGGCAAGACCTGGCTTTTCAACACAACGAAGGGTAAGAAGTTTTTGACGATCACGTTGGCCTAGGCAAGTTACACTACATTATGTAAGTTACTATTATTAAACATTTAATTCAAACTCGAGTGGGATTTTCTTTTTTGCGAGAGTGTGTGTATACCCAATATTAAGAACGCGACATAGTCGCGGGATACAACGAATAATTTCCACTGTATATTTAATAAATTCTTATCAATACTACAGTACATCAGTATGTCTTCTGAAGATGCCCTAGTAGGGTGAAATAATTGTTAAGAATTTATTAAATATACAGTGGAAATTATTTTCTGTTTTACTCGTAATAGATCATGAATTTCTATAAAGCAGAGGTTATATCATTAATTTCGTAATTCAAAGTAAACACTTATAAAATATTGAGGAAAAGAAATAAAGGTTATTTTTTTTCTTTTTTTAGCTTGAAAGGGGCGTCGTGAGGGTGACTTTCTCTCCTGGAGAGAAGTATAACAATCACAACGTGAAGTGTTTTGCTAGAGGGAGTCTGAGCCACGGAATTGGTTCTTTTTGGACACATGAGAAGTTTGTGGGGCAAGTTAGAAGGTAAGAAAAAAATTTTTTTTAGGGCATTACATTAGCAATGGTTAGCGTAATTTTGAATATCTCCTAACCAACCTACTTGAAGAAAAACAAAACCTTGAATATAGTGTTATTTTCGTTGTCTCCATTCATTTTTTGAAATATTGGTTAAATTGAATTATTTAGTCATTAATTAGACTATTATAACTACAAGCAGAATAGAGCATTACCGTGAACGCGATAATAGGATTTTTTTTTAATTTCTAGAAAATCGCAAATATCTTAAAAACAAACAGGTGCTTTCTTTCAAGCGTTTTTTTGATAAAACGTCTTCAAAAAATAATTAAAGAATATTCGTTCATAAGTTTTACATCACCAATATTTTATTTTATGTTTTTATATTAGTATAACTATTTTGTTATTTCTTCCCCTTTGGAACATTACATCCTACGCTTAAGTAAGATAAGAATAAATTACAGTTCATTAACTTTGGCTACTCCCTACTTCTATACTCTTCCCCAGAATCCCACAAAACGTTCTAAAAATCTAAAACAAAAGGTTAGAATGATTACGTAAAGCAATAAAAAAAAGTTCATTACTTGAGCTTGCTGAATTTTCTTCAGTAGTATAGGTACATTAGATAAAAATTTTGTTTTATTTTACAGGAAGTCTGTCTGGATTCTAAATATTACACGTTACAGAGCATTAATTGTGTTCGTTCTGTTGTTATTAAGGATGTGGCAGTTATTGAAGGCAACAAGGTGCATTGTTTCTGTTAGAATCTGAACTAACATCTTTTTGGCCCTAAGGGATTATTTACATATGTGTAACAAGTAAGTAACTACATTGATTAAATATATATATTTATCTGCTATTACTTGATGAAACCCCATGCTTAATTTACAATAATAAAGAGATACTTTTGGATTTCACACAATAAAAACTTCGACAGTCGTTTCGAAATTTAAAAGTGCTTTATTAGTTAACAATAAAAACACTTGGAAGATTCACATAATTTTTATTATTTCTATACGTATTTCGCCTTTTTAGGGCATCTTCAGGAGTTTACAAGTTTATACATAAAGAGATAATAAAAATTAAGTGAAACTTCCAAGTGTTTTTATTGTTAATTATTTTAATTAAACATGTTTCACCAAGTGATGACGGCAAGTACTTTCAACATGCTTTATTAGTATGGTGTATTAAGTGTAAATATATTAATTTCTTAAATATTGATAAATTATTTTCAAAGCTATAGTCATATAGTTATATATCTTTTTAGAATTTGTTAAAAACAGTTCATCAAAATAATTTTATCAATTTTCATTCTAAAGGTTGTCTGTTGTCGCTTATAGCGCCACTACATATTTCTATGGTTATGTCTATCATTCATATATTAATAACACAGTATACTTCTAAGCAGTAGGGACATAACTGTCGGTTCCTTTGATTTTCGCGTAGCGCGTTTCTGTGACCTTGAGAGGGGTCCGCCATGTTAAAAGTGGATCCTTTTTAAGCGGGAATTTAAATAGATGTCAAAGTGCAAACGAACCAAGCTTGCAATATGATTGCGATAATGGCAATGGAGAGTACAAAATTATTGCTTTGTTTAGCAAATATCGATCGATGTGTAATATGAAAGAAAACGACTGTATTAAAATTGAAAGGAATTAAAACAACACACAGAAAAGTGAAAACTGTTTATTAAAGATTCATTACACTTTGAAGCTGCACACCATCTGCTGGCTTTTTTCGCATTCATTTTGAAAAACAAGGTAACACGTAACACCAAATACTGCTTCGCAACTTTTCTAACCTTAAATTGCCTTAAATAATGCAATATTTGTAAACATGAGGAACAGCTGTTTTGTCGACGACATTTTGAAAGTGGATCCTTTTAACGCATGCGTATTAAAAATACGCTACGCGAAAATTGCGTTATGTCCCTACTGCTTAGAATTATACTGTGTTAATAAGTTGATTGATGCGTTACAGTCATGTGATCGTCATTTTAGGTTATTCTTTGTTTTTTTTTTTTAATTTTGGGTGCTGCTTTTTAATATTGTTTTATATTTTACTTACTTAATAGTGTAATTAATTCGTCTTTTTGCCCATTTCTACAGGCTGACCTGCAAATGAAACAGAATGAAGTTCGTTTTTGATGATCATGCTGAAAACTAATCGGCTACAAGACTAATTGTGTTATTTCTTTTGAATTTGGTTTAGTTTGGAGTATTAATCCTACACAATTATCCGAACTAGCACCTTTCTGGTCTTAAAGGAATGATTTACATGTGTGTAGCAAGTGAGTACACATTGATTAAATATATATATAAGGTAATTGTACAATATTCCGTGCCATTAAGGTTTTCAAAAATTTCATTAATATACAACTATCTGAATGAAGATAGCGTAAAAATGAATTTATCACAATTTTATAACAGTTTCAGTGATTATTTCATAAGTTTAAGACACAAAAACTTACTTTATATTATTGAAGTGAAACTTCTATGGGCGCGATGAGAGTAAAATCTCAAGGCCATGAAACGACACATTTCGTAACGATTCCTCTCGCGAAGCTATGACAATAGAAAGGCACGCATGCGCTTATCGGTATTACAGTCAGCTGCAATACTGGCGGATATATTGTCTTTAATATGTCTTTGGAATCATACACTAAAATATCTTTCATATCAGGCCAACGTCAGTTAGCTCCGCACATTGGGTGTCGAACTGACCAATGTATCATCTACTTGCACATCAAACTATGACTTTACCATTATTCAATAATGACCAATCCAACATAGTATCTGTACAAAGTTCTACGACGTCGTTTGCCTCCAACGTGGAATCATCCAACTCGAAGCAATTTATTCCTATGTTTTCAATGTCATTATATACATGATCACTTGCTTTCTTCCAAAAATAATTTAAATTTTCATCTCTATCCATTTTCCATCGCACAACTTTTGTGGTAATTTATTGTAACCCAATCTTTCTTCAAATAGTTCTATAAATTTCGCAGAATCTTTATTTTGATATGAAGGAGTTATTGATGCAGCAACATTGGAGTTAAATGTATTATCTGTTTCAGTTGCAGATTTTCCAGTCTCTTATAATTAGGCGCATTTGGATTAAATGGATATAATCCACAAGTACGAAATCCGTTTATTATTGTTTCAGGCTTTAAGTTGTTCGGAATGCATTTTTAAATAAGGAGAGCAAAATCTTCCCATTTCAATCGACATCCATTATTACTCATCCGCCATTCATGGACTTGTTTCTTATAACTAATTTTGAGGCTGTGAAAGACAACTACATCCATGGGTTGTAAGATATGTGTAGAATTAGGTCAAAACAATTCCGTTGTTTTTACAAAATTCACTTAATGGTAGGGATAAGTGAGAAGAGTGACCATCCATGAATAATATTACGGGCTTCTTAATGTTATTTTTAATTAAGAATGGATGAAAGCAATTAGATGTATTCATAGAATGTTTGACAAGTCATCCATCCACTTTCTGATCGACCAAGCACCCATGTTTTAGGATATTTCGCGAGTATACTAGCAGGTATTCTTTTATAAGGAAAAAGAGTAAAAATTGGCATCAACATCCCACTTGCAGAAGCATCAAGACACAAGGTTAAACATTTTTTTGTCGTCATTATTTTATGTACAATATACAGTTTTTGCACCTTTATTTACAAAACCACCTTGACCTTTTGGACAGAAAAAAAGCTGATTCATCACAATTGAAGATTCGGGAAGGATCTGTTAAGATTTCAAGAAAATCGTTGTCCTCGAGATAAGCGTGTACTTTTATGAACCAGGCTCTAATTTTTTTTCATTAGCACCAACACGTGCCATTTTCAATGTCTGTGGTGATACTCTCTGACTGATACTAGGATTTCTTTTCAAAAACCCCTCATATCAGTGCTTGCCAGGTAGATCGTTTTTGAAGTTATTGGGATGTTTCAGCTCTTACCAATTTTGACAAAGAATGGAACAACTGATCTTTGGTGATTGGAAATCCTATTTCAGATACTAAATTTCTTAATAAATTGAAATGTTCTATTAGAGTTTGTGAATATGTTAATCGATTTATGTGTATGGCAGTAGTAGTGGAAAATTTATTGAACTTTTGAATATTTTCATTTAATTTTTCTTCATTAATTTGAAGTGCAATAACCGATTTATTATAATCAGAAATTGCATTTGAAATAATATGAACCTGTTGTTTGGGTAGCATTTGTACATCATGATTTTGAGATCTTAAGGCATTAATTGCGTCATTGTAATATTCTGCATCATCCGCAGAAGGAGTGCCGAAAAGCCATTTAAAAGCTGAGGAAACTCCGTTAACTAAACCTCGTTTTTGTCTATTTAGTGTTTCAATGTTATGTCCTGTTAAATGATATATTGATTCATATTGTTCCTTTAGTTTGCCAATGTCTTTTTGAATAAATTCCATTTGTATTCTACATTTATGGACAAAATAGTACGTTTGGTTCGTATTAGATTCTCGTGAACAAAGATTATTTGATTTATCAAAGGTTGTTTCAATACTTTGTAACTGTTTTTCATAGACACTATTGTTTTTGAAACTTAAAAATCGATAATCCGTGTTTGTAATTCGTGTTTTACCCAAGTCATAATAATAATAAATTTTGAATATTATATGTGGGTGAGGTAATTATGAGAAGTAAAATTATTTATTATTATTATTATATATTTTGTTAGTTTTAAGAAAGAAATAATTTCTTTTAATAATGATCTAGACGAAGTGTATATGAGTTTTCTTAATAGATTTTGGTAGTTCAAGGGTTAAAGTAATTAAGATAATAGAGAATAATTTATACATCATTGATTATAAAGCGGCTTTTTAAAAGAGAACTATTATTTTGATTCAATTTATTTTTCGGGTACAGGATTTCGTTGTTGGTGATAATGAAGTTATAAAAGCGCTTATTCCTTAGATTTTTCTTTATTTGTATGGTTCAGTTAAGTAAATAATAAAAAGAAAGCCTAAAATGTCTGACTTGGCCGTTGCGGAGGTTCCTTCCAGCCTTCCTTACTTCTTGAGGTGGTGGTTTAAAATCCGATTTTGGCGGTAAGAGAAAAAAAATATTTTCCAAGAATATATATATATATACATATATTTTTTATAGGGAAAAGTATTTGCTATTATAAATTCGCCGTTACCGATGGCTGAGCAACCTAACGGCTATTTAGGCTTCGTCGAAATAAAATAAATTATATGGCGCAGGACGAAGGAGAATTTGTCTGTTTATTTTATGCAGTTTTATTATAGAGAAAAAAAAAATAAATGATAAATAAGTGTACTCAATTGTTGTGATTTATGTAAGGTTTTAACTTATTGTGGTGATATACTTGGGTTTTTGTGGGAGTTAATTGAATTTCGTAAGTATTATTTTGATTTACTTAATAATTTTAAAAGGTCCTTTCATATTAGGAGAAAATTTTTCACTTTGACCAAAACTTGTTGCATGGTTTTTTAATAAAACTAAATCGTTAATTTGGTATTGATTAAGATTCATATTTATATCATAATATTTCCTCGAAGTTTCTTTATTATTAATTAAATTTTGTTTTGCTAAATCAAAAGCTTGATTTAATTTTAATCTGAGATTATGATAATAGTCATCATAAGTATATTATTATTATATTATCCAAATATTAACTCATAAGGAGTAAATTTTGTTGATTGGTGAATATGTGTGTTATAAGTAAACATAGCTAAATTAACATATTCGTCCCAATTCGTTATATATAATAATGTCTTAAATAGTCTTTTAAAGTAGAATGACTACGTTCCAATGCACTATTAGTTTGAGGATGATATGGACTAGCAAAAATATGACGTATTTTAAAAAGTTTATTTACTTTAATTATACTAGATGTAAATTCAGTACCATTATCAGTTAAAAGAGTTTCTGGAATACCGAAAGTAGTTATAAAATTAACAAATTCATTTGCTAAAGTTTTTGCCTCATGATTTTCAACTGCAACGGCATAAGAAAATTTTGTTAAGTCATTTTGCATAGTCATAATAAATCTATTTCCTCTTTCGGTAATAGGTAAAGGTCCTACAATATCAATTGCTAACCTTTGAAAAGGACGACAACTAGTCGTGGTAATTTCCATGGGTGCTTTTGCTTTTCTATTTTCTTTCTTATTTAATTGACATGAAACACATGATTTTACTAAATTACGAATTTCTCTTTTCATATGTTTCCATTTGTAATTTTCTTTAATTCTATAATAAGTTCTTTTGAAACCTGAATGACCTGATATTGAAGATTTATGATTTTCTAAGAATATTTTCAAAATATCTTCTTTATTATTCGGTTTGATTTTAGGATTATTAACAAGAATAATTTTAATATTATGTTTGTAAAACAAAAAATGAATAATTTCTTGTAACATATCTGATTTCAACACAGTATTGTTTTCTAATGGATTTTTAAGATACAGTGTTGACTTGATTTTTAATTAATTATTTTCTTAAATTTTGAAGAGAATAAAATATATCATTATATGAAATTTTATCAAAATGATTTAATTTAGCAAATAAGAAATATGTTTCATTTTGATCTTGTGAAAAAGAAATGACCTCATATTGTTTGATATCTTGAGGAATAGAATTTAAGTCATGAATTTCACTTAAATTTTGAAAATATGGATTGTTTTCATTTAAATTCTTTGAATAGAAGAAACCATTAGGTCGTTTTAAACAAATGTTTTCCTTAATTATTGGAATATTAATTGTTTGTTCATTAGTATAATGGAATTTAATAAATTCGCTAAAACTTTCTTTATCTGTTTGTATATTACAAACAATAGGTGAATTGCGAGATGATGCATTCACATTAGAATTAATTCGTCCTGGTTTATAACGAATTTCATATTGAAATTCCTCTAGTTTAATTCGCCAACGAGCTAAACGACTATTTTGGTATTTACAATAAATAACCATGTTAATGGTCGATGATCAGTAATAATTGAAAATTTGCGACCATATAAATAAGGTCTGAGCCCATACAATAGCTAACAATTCTTTTTCGATTGTTGAATAATTAATTTCAGCAGAATTTAACGTACGTGACGCATATGCAATTGGAAGATCTTTACCTTTTTCACCTTGAGATAAAATAGCACCGAATGCATACTTTGATGCATCTGTTGTTAAGATAAATTCTTTTAAAAAGTCTGGAAATTGTAGAATAGGTTGTGTAATTAATACATCTTGAAAATGTTTAAATGAACGTTCTTGAGTTTCCGTCCATTGAAAAGAAGTGTCTTTCTTTAATAATGATGTCAAAGGTTTTGCAAATTTGGAAAAATCTTTAATGAATCGACGATCATAACCAACAAGTCCTAAAAATTGTTTTATCTGTTTAGCATTTTTAGGGCGAGGATAATTTTTTTTTTCAAAATGACCGTTAGGTGTGGAAAAGGCCGTTTTAGGAATGTCTTCTGTTTTTACTTTTAATTGATGGAAACCGCTAGCTAAATCTAAAGTTGTGAAATATTTAGACTGTCCTAATTGATCTAGAATTTCGTCGATTAGAGGAATAGGAAAGCTGTCGCCTATTGTTACCTGATTTAGTTTTCGATAATCAACTACTAAACGCCACTTTTGTTCACCAGAAGCATCCATTTTCTTGGGAACAACCCATAATGGGGAATTATAAGGATTCACAGAAGGCTGTATTATTTTTTGTTTTAGCATTTTAGAAATCTGTTTTTCAACTTCCTTCTCGTGGCATTCTGGGAAACGATAAATTTTGGATGTTATCGGAGTAAGGTCAGAGACATTGATAGCATGTTGTAAAACATCAGAATTCGTTAACCGTTCGTCGGGTAGATGAAATATATCTGAATACTTGTAAATTATTTTTGATAAGGTATATTTTTCTTAATCATTGAGATGTTTAAGTCTTAATTGTTGATTAAGTAATTCAAGTCTATTTGTTGAAAATGTTTTTGTATTTATGTGAGAGCATAATAAAAATGATGAATTTTCACAAAACGTTTCAAGTTCCGTAAATATCGGAGATAACGAAAAAGGTTCATCTAATGTATTTAAGACAGTTGTGATGCTCTTATGCTTATCTACTTTTAATAGGGTCTTAGCTATATAGACACCGTTATCAATTTTTATCTCGGTACAAATTCGTTCTTTTAAATCATTGGTAATATTAATTTCAATTATTATTTCTGATCGTGGTTTTAAAATTATAGAATTTATTTTTGATTGAGAATCTTTGACATTAAAAAATTCTTTACATGTATTAATTGTATTATTTTTACTACAATTATTATTATTTGAGATCTTTTGTGGAGATCGTATCGGATTATTTTAATAAGAATTACGGCATTTATTATTAATTTTTATCTTTCGTGAAGATCGGTCCGGATTGTCTGTATTAGACTTGCGGCACTTATTATCATTAATTATTTTTGTTTTTGTAGGTCGAACCGAATTGTTCGCACGCTCGGGTAAAATAGAGGGTTCATTTATTTTAGATATATGACAATTATCATTTTTTATATTCTCCTGTGGAGATTGAACCGGATTACCTTCAATGCTTCAATGGATTTACGGCTATTCATTTTATTTGTGGTCTCTTGTTGAGATCCAACAGAATTATTTAAAGATATCATGTCATTATCATTATATATTTTAACAGTAAGTAATGTAATAATTATACAAATGTTGTATAATTATTACTATAAAATATAAACCGAAATTTGTATACCCTAATAAAACACACAGTGATACCGAGTGGAAATCAGTCTTAAATGACACCTTCGTTAATCATTCTAACACACCTGGAAATTTATCTTTGATAGTATCTACTACTCTATCTTCTATCGAAAACTATATCATTATCGAAAAAAATTCTTATCACATTTATGTCCTTTTTGTCTTTATCAATATTACATTTATATTATAGTTGGTGCTTCTTGTTCGTTCTCTAGGGTTTAAATGCGATAAATAAGCAATAAAAAAACAATTGTGTGGTGGCATAAGTTCCTATATAAAATACTGAGTGGCAGTAGTAGAGATAGTGTAGAAAGATCAGTAGTAGCAGTGATAGGTTGACAGTTGAATGTGATAAAAGAAAAATTAAAATAATTGTGATTGATATTCAAGGATTCAGAATTCCTGAATTTATACCTAAAGAATTAACGTTTATAAGTGGACAACAAATTGGGCATTTCCTTTTCAAACCACCAAAACCATTTTATTATTTGGACAACGCCGCAAAAAGACAAACAAGATGGTTAGAACAAAATCATCATGGAATCCAATATTCTGAAGGACCAATTCCATTTGAAGATGTATACTCTGTGTTGGAGAAGATAGTTATTAATCAAAAGGTTGATATAAAAATTTATTTTTAAATTATTCTTTAAACTTATCATGTCTGAACTGATATCGCGTATACCATAAGAAGATACCCTGTCAGTATTATTTCAACGTCACTTACAATTTGAGCACTAATTATAGCCCACTTAAAACAAAAGATATCTTCATTCTTAATATTAATAGATACAAGCACGCTTTCTTTGTATATTGGTAGGCAAAGGAATGTAGTTAGATCCTTTTAAGGGTTTATATTCATTAATATTAAGTCTGTCTGTCTCTCTCTTATTATGTTATGTAGGTACTTTAATTATTACCGTATAAGGTTATCACATTTGAATACTAGAAAACGGATCTACTTATCAGCCTTTATTTAATTCATTACATATTGATGGTTTTGTCTTAATAAAACTCGTTGTACGTGTTTTATAGTTTTGTAAATATATCGCAATATTTTTATTGTTTTTGTCATATATGGTTGTCGCATTTGTAACCTAGAACCGGATTTATGATTTACGTTTCAGCCTTCATTTAATTAATAACATATTCATGTTTATATTGAAAAAAAAACAACTTCGATGCTGGTGTGTTTTAGTATAAAAGGCTAAATTTTCAGGCCTAAACCACATTCAACAAGCAACTTATAACTTGTATTTAAGTATTTAACCTTTATCACTTCTATTTTTATTTTTTTATTTAATTTATTTATTCTTTTATTTGTATTTTTAATTAATTATTTTTTTTAATTTTTTATCTTTTGTAGTGCTATACAAAATGAATAAGAAAAACAATAGTATCACAATGGTAAAGACGAAAAAAACACAATCTAAGGCTAGAACCTCCACCTCCTCTCGAGGACTAAATTATTGATAAATTCAATTCATATGGGGCATATAAATTTATGAATTTAAATAATATGAAAATGGGAAAGGGCTACTTGATATCCAAAATGAGTCGTTTCGACAGCAAATATGGACAACGATTGTTAGCGGAATCCCTGAAAAATACAATGGACAGCGATAAACAGTTAAAGGAATTATCGACAGCAAGCTACGTCATTATAAATAATGGGCAGAAGGGAAAAAATTATAATCTTGAATCTATCTAGAGTCTACAACTACTTCTATGCACTTTAGTCACTAATTTATTTTACACAACTTATTTGTCTGTCACTACTGTTTGCTATTTATTTATTCGCCAGAGGTCTCGAACTGCACTATACTTTACTCTGTCTGTCGTCTAACGACCGATTTCCTTATATAGTTAACACACGTACCTACAGTGTTAGTACCTAATATATAAAATAAATTTTTGTGTTTTATTGTGAAACAATTGGTAGGTAATGATTTTTTTTAATTATAAATATTTTAATCAATGTAACACACTTTCAGTTTTAAAATGGTTTATTATACCATAGTATTCCATGGACCTGCGATTTATCGTTTAATATCGTTAACAATTTTAAATTAACAACGTATGACGATAAACTAACTATATGGAAGGTGGTTGACAGTAGGAAACCTGTAGAGTTTTCTATTCAATCAGGGCCGTCTTGGAGGCCCTGGGCATATTAGGATAATGGGGCCCCTATGACTTTGAGAGGACACTATTTTGTTAGAATAGACAAAGAAAGTATTTGTATTTGATCTGAGGGGGGGCCCTATCGATCGCGGGGCCCTGGGCACTTGCCCAAAGTGCCCAATGGGAAAGAGGGGTCTGCATTCAATTAAGGAAAATTCTAACATCGAAAAATTATAAAGGAAAATTAATTATCGAACATAAGCGTTATAATATAAAAATTGTTAACCATATGGTTGTGGAATAAACTTTAGGCAAGTAATAATTTTTTAATTATAAATATTTTAATAAATTTAACGCATTTCCAGTTTAACCATATGAGGGAGGAAATAAGTTATACATTAGTTAATTTTATATAAATAAGTTAGTTATTTAATTTTATATAAGTAAGTTAGTTAATTAATTTTATATAAATAAGTTAGTCATATTTTGTATTAGTAAGTTATTTATATTTTATAGGAATAAATAAAATATTATTAAAATTAAAGCCATAGTTTGATTTAATTCAGTATGAACGTAAACATAAAGCAGATAAGAGCATAAAAAAAATTAAACAGTGTTATAGAGGTGCAACAAAATTTGATTTAGTATCTATCAAAGTAATATTAAATTAAAACGCGCTGACAAAGTTGTTCCTCTTTTAGCTATGAGTAGTACCATAAAATTTCACGACGAAAAAGTACCAGTTGACCCTGTATTATTATTACAACGCAATAATATGAATTGGCTCCCTACCCTTTATCGTTGTTTGATGATATCGGGATGCGTAAAACACAGAAGTCTGCCATTTACTATTGTTTTGAAAAGGTTAATATTGATATTAACAATACTAATACATTATACATACATTATTGACGGTGGATACTTACTACACCGCATTGTGTGGGATAGCGAAGAAACATTCAATGTTATCTTTCGCTTTCTTCTTTCTATGTACGGAGCTCCTGCAAAAACGAACTGCTTAGATAAGTATCGATATGCTTGTTTCGTTAAAACTACTCGAAATAAAAAACAAGTTCAATTAGATTGCCTTCCTCCAACGTGAGTTGCTGCTCATCAACATCTTTTTCGAGTATATTACCAAGTTTAAGTGTGGCTTGGTTATCAGCTAGACCCAACAGACTGGGGTTGGAAGTTGGTCAACAATACATTAGAACGAGTTCAAACTTTACTCCCACCTGCGCCGGAAAAACTGCTGAACATAATTTTTTGCAACTGCAAAAAAGGATACAGTGCTAAATGTGGTTGCAAAAAAGTTGGGCTGTTTTGTTCTCTGGCATGCACAAATTGTCAAGGCCGGTCGTGCTCTAATGTTGAATCCATAGACAAAATAGATCGGGAGCTTTAAATTTTGAACGATTGTGCTGCCCACTGTAGCAAATGTCAAAAAGGTCATACGGGACGCAGCTACTATGTGCTACTAAAATATAGGACATTGACCTTCTTTTGGTGCCATCTAACAATCAATAGAACATTAAAATATGGCGGAAAATTTGAAATTTGTAGCAACGCATGGGGTTGTTTCCTTTTCTTTATTTTTTGTTAAAAAAAAAAACAAAAGTAAAGTGTGGTTTTTTTATTATAATTAAAATAGGAATACTTAAAATTATTACAATGTAAAACAAAGGACAAAGGAAAATACAAACAAAATTGAAAATTATTCAAACATAAGGATGAAAGAATAAACTAATGACCCTATACTAACTATAAAATACTAAAATATAAATAATACCTAATGAGGGTAAAAACCTGTTTTTTTTTCCTTTATCAAGATATACTTCTTTGAGACATATGTATTACTTTTCATCCATTTTTCATCACAGAGGTGAAAGTTGACTAGATAGGCCAGCTACTCTTGCTTGGTATAATCTAAAAATATTTTAACAGTATTTCAACTGCCAGTATGTAATGCATATTATTATTTACAAAAAACGGGAACACACCACTTTTAGCTTTATCAACGAACCGACGAATGCACAATGTTCGTTTATTCTTCTTACAAAAGTTTTAAAGTTCTTATAAGTTTTTAACACTTGCACATTAAATAGATCCAACGGAGAATTTATTACACATTTTACAAACTTTAAGTATGCTAATCATTTCTTAATTCACATTTTCACATTGTACAACATAAATATTTTGCTTTGAGCGTCTATAAATTATATGGGGAAATACTAATTACAACCAGATAAGCAGATAAGGACGATATGCACAAATGCGCTATCTGTTGATATTACTTGTAAATGGCAATTTTCGGATTATTGGTTGCTACTAATGTTTTAGCTTCCGAAGCTAATTAAAATGACTACTTTTTGACATTTGCTACAGGGGGCAGACTAGTCTCACATCCCATACACTGGTTGAATCATCAACAGTAGAGGATTCGTTTGATTCCAGCTTTCCAGGGAGATGACATACGATACATCGCTATTGACGCAATTTACTTACCATAGACTAAATAGATCGGGAGCTTTAAATTTTGAACGATTGTGCTGCCCACTGTAGCAAATGTCAAAAAACTCATACGGGACGCAGCTACTATGTGCTACTAAAATATAGGACAATATCCTTCTTTTGGTGCCATCTAACAATCAATAGAACATTAACATATGACGGAAAATTTGAAATTTGTAGCAACGCATAGGGTTGTTTCGTTTTCTTTATTTTTTATTAAAAAAAAAAAACAAAAGTAAAGTATGTTTTTTTATTGTAATTAAAATAGGAATACTTAAAATTAGTACAATTTGAAACAAAGGACAAAGGAAAATACTGTGACGTGTTCGGTCACAGAAAACACAATTAACAAAACAAAACAACGAGTTTATTTAATTACTAAAATTAATTTGATTACACTACAGTATAAACAATTCTGCACAAATTATTTCACTAAAAGTCACTTTTTTTAATCGCCGTTCCGGTAGACACTATTTATCGCTCTCTATGAACACTATCGCCTCTATGGTTCGCCTGTATCGCCTATCGATCGCTTTGCATCAGCTGTTACTGTAAACTGTCAACTGACTCGGTGTGAGTGTCTCGTCCGCTTTTATAGTATTCTCAGCCTTTTTCTAGGGTATTCTACAGCCGTCTAGTAATTCAATTGTTTTCCCATTGATCTTTGCTGGTGTTTTCTAGATGTATCAGGAAAGCCGAGAATATTCCTTATGTAATCAGGGAAGATGTTCATTAATTATGTTCACACCAACTTAATTGGCAAGTACTCGTAACACTGCCCCCTTCTTAGAATTGATCGTTCCGATCAATGTCTTGACCTTTGTAGGGCGCCAGGCGGTCCAAGTGTACAACTTTCATCTTGGCCTTTGGTCCTCTCTGAATACGGTAGACCACGTCATTCAGCCTTCTGACCACAGTGTAAGGTCCTTCCCAGGCTCGCTGTAGCTTCGGTGAGCGTCCTTTCCGACGGACAGGATTGTAAAGCCACACCTGGTCCCCTTCTCTGAATCCTGTGCTGTTGGCTCTCCGGTCGTACCTGGTCTTCATGCGGTCACTCCCTACTTGGATTTTGTTACGAACGGCTCTATGGATGGTATCGAGTCGTTCCTCTAGCTGCTGTGCGTAGTCGGTAGCCGAAGGTCGCCGATCTTCTGGGTGTCCAAACCGGATGTCTATCGGTAACTTCAGCTCTCTTCCAAATAAAATGCTGGCTGGTGTTCTGCCGGTGGTCTCATGAACCGCACTTCGATAGGCCAACAGGAACAAAGGTATGTGCTGGTCCCAGTCTGTCTGGTGATCGTTGACAACCATTTTCAAATTTGTTTCCAGCGTCGCGTTAAACCGTTCGACCATTCCGTCAGATTGTGGATGTAATGGAGTGGTCCTAGTTTTCTGTACTCCTAGCAGCTCACAGACTTCCCGGAATACCTTGGATTCGAAGTTCCGTCCCTGGTCAGAGTGGATCTCCATCGGAACTCCATACCGACTGATCCATTGGTTCACCAGCATTCCAGCGACCGTAGTAGCTTCTTGGTTTGGGATTGCGTACACTTCGGGCCATTTGCTAAAATAGTCCATCACTACCAAGATGTACTTATTGCCAGCAGCTGTTGTTGGGAATGGTCCTGCTACGTCCAGAGCTATTCTCTCAAATGGGGCACCAACATTGTACTGTTTCATTCGCCCTCGGCTTCGAGTCTGAGGTCCCTTGGCTGACGCACACCTTGGACACTTCCTACACCAATTTTCGACGTCTCTTCTACACTTTAGCCAATAAAATCGCTCTCGCACCTTCTCCAACGTCTTTGTTACTCCGAAGTGTCCTCCACCAACACCTCCATGGACTTCTGTCAGCACCTCATTGACTCTGTTCTTCGGGAGAACTACTTGATGTCGAATTTTAGTTCCGTCAGGGCTTTCCCACACTCTTTTTAGTACCCCATTCTCGACGATGAGCGAATCCCATAAGGCCCAATAGCTCTTCGTGATGGTACTCGTACTACTAACATCTGCCCAGGTAGGTCGTGCTGTTCCTGCCTTTTTCCACCGCAGTATCGGTTTAATGTCTTCGTCGTTATCTTGGTCCTTCGCCAGGTCTTTGTTCTGCCAGTGTTCTTCAGGTTCCACAATCGTCTGACAGATCCTTGCCATGTTGACTGGTTCCTTCTTTTCGGCGGCCATGCAATGTTTGCAATTCTTCGAGCATGGTCTTCGCGAGAGGGCATCAGCGTTACCATGTTGTTTTCCAGCACGATGCTCGATGCTGAACTCGTATACTTGTAGCCGCTGTTGATCCGCACGGCGTTCCTCGGCCGGATAGTTTCGCTTTAAATGTCCGTGTTTTCCACTTTCCCAGCACCTTGGTCTTCCTTTGTTTTGTCCACAGTCTCGGGAAAAATGACCGACCTTCCCACATTGCCAACATCTGGCCGATTCTCTTCTGTCATCGATTGTAGTTCTTTTCACAGTTTCGACGCATTTGTGGCGTTTAGGGCAGTCTAGCTGTAAATGTCCGCGCTTTCCACATTCCCAGCACCTTGGTCTTCCTTTATTTTGTCCACAGTCTCGGGAAAAATGACCGACCTTCCCACATTGCCAACATCTGGCCGATTCTCTTCTATCATCGATTGTAGTTCTTTTCACAGTTTCGACGCATTCGTGGCGTTTAGGGCAGTCTAGCTGTAAATGTCCGCGCTTTCCACATTTCCAGCACCTTGGTCTTCCTTTATTTTGGCCACAGTCTCGGGAAAAGTGACCGACCTTCCCGCATTCCCAACATTTGGCCGATTCTCTCTTGTCGTTGATGGTAGTCTTCTTGACAGTTTCGACGCATTCTTTAATCAGCCTCGTAACTTCATTCTTGTATTCGTCGTCTTCAACAGCTATTTGGCGCACACGCACGTGGCCCTTGGAAGCTTGTTTTGCAGCTTCGAATTCTAAGGCGTGCGCCAGTGCGTCACTCGCAGTCTTGTGGCGCGCCAAACGGAGAACTTGCTGTAAGTCGGTGTCCCTCACGCCATCGACGAATGTTTGGACTGCTAGCTGGTCTGCAAAGTTCTGCGGAGCGGTAGGATAGGCCAATCTAACTAGACGTTCCACATCGGCCTCGAACTCCTGTAGATTTTCTGATGTCCTCTGATTGCGACACTTTAGTTGGGTTTGGTACACTTGTTGTAAATGTTTGTCGCCATATCTCATTTCAAGTCGCTCTAGCAGCGCAGAGAAGTCTCGTTGTTGGCGCTCTGGAATACCTTGAAGGACATCCAATGCTTCTCCTCGCAGAGCTATGACCAGCGCCGTTGCTTTCTCAAAATCGTTCCAGTTGTTTGCTTCTGCCGCTGCCTCGAACTGTCGTTTGTATACAGACCAGCAAACTTTTCCGTCGAAAGTCGGTGGTTTAATTCTAATCGTCTTAGCAGTGTCTTCGGACTTTACTTCACTTGCCGGTTTTGTGTTCTCGAACTTCTGTCTCATCTTCTCTACTTCCTTTTGTACTTCTTCTTTCAACTCATCTCTTAGCTTTTCTTGTCGTATCTCCAATTCTTGTCGTACTTCCTGTAACTCTTCTTTTAATCCTTCTTGCTCAATTTTTATTGTCCTTATATCTTCGACCAATTTCTCTTGAACTGCCTTAATTTCTTCTTTGCTTGCTTTAATTTCTTCCTTCATTTCTTCTTGTGCTAATTTCATTTCGTCCTGTCCAGCTTCCATTTTATTCCTCAATTCTTCCTTCATTTCTTCCTGGCCTGCCTTCATTTCTTCCTGGCCTGCCTTCATTTCTTCCTGGCCTGCCTTTATTTCTTCCTGGCCTGCCTTCATTTCTGTTTTCATTTCTTTCATCATTTCCATTAAAGCCTTTATTTGTTCCTCCATTATTGCTGATTGTTTTCTTGTTACTGGCATAAGGCTTCAAAATTCTTCTTCTCTTCGGACCTCTACTACGATCTGTCGCACTAACTTTCTTCGGGAATCTTCAATTCCCTTACTATCCCACTCCTGACACCAAATGTGACGTGTTCGGTCACAGAAAACACAATTAACAAAACAAAACAACGAGTTTATTTAATTACTAAAATTAATTTGATTACACTACAGTATAAACAATTCTGCACAATTTATTTCACTAAAAGTCACTTTTTTTAATCGCCGTTCCGGTAGACACTATTTATCGCTCTCTATGAACACTATCGCCTCTATGGTTCGCCTGTATCGCCTATCGATCGCTTTGCATCAGCTGTTACTGTAAACTGTCAACTGACTCGGTGTGAGTGTCTCGTCCGCTTTTATAGTCTTCTCAGCCTTTTTCTAGGGTATTCTACAGCCGTCTAGTAATTCAATTGTTTTCCCATTGATCTTTGCTGGTGTTTTCTAGATGTATCAGGAAAGCCGAGAATATTCCTTATGTAATCAGGGAAGATGTTCATTAATTATGTTCACACCAACTTAATTGGCAAGTACTCGTAACAATACAAACAAAATTGAAAATTATTCAAAAATAAAGATAAAAGAATAAACTGATGACCCTATACTAACTATAAAATACTAAAATATAAATAATACCTAATGAGGGTAAAACCTGTTTTTTTCCTTTATCAAGATATACTTTTTTGAGACATATTACTTTTCATCACAGAGGTGAAAGTTGACTAGATAGGCCAGCTACTCTTGCTTGGTATAATCTAAAAATATTTTAACAGTATTTCAACTGTAAGTATGTAATGCATATTATTATTTACAAAAAACGGGAACACACCACTTTTAGCTTTATCAACAAACCGACGAATGCACAATGTTCGTTTATTCTTCTTACAAAAGTATTAACGTTCTTATAAGTTTTTAACACTTGCACATTAAATAGAAACAACGGAGAATTTATTACACATTTTAAAAACTTTAAGTATGCTAATCATTTCTTAATTCACATTTTCACATTGTACAACATAAATATTTTACTTTGAGCGTCTGTAAATGATATGGGGAAATACTAATTACAACCAGATAAGGACGATATGCACAAATGCGCTATCTGTTGATATTACTTGTAAATGGCAATTTTAGGATTATTGGTTGCTACTAATGTTTTAGCTTCCGAAGCTATTTAAAATGACTACTTTTTGACATTTGCTACAGGGGGCAGACTAGTCTCACATCCCATACACTGTTACACCCTGAATGAAGATGGAGAAAAAGAAGAAGAAGAAGAATACACTACCTCATAGATGGCGTGGAAACGTGTGCATATTATGACGATTACAACTTTTATATAACTTTTTGAATCGTTATATCTCAGAAACGGTGGCTCTTGGGAAAAAAAATATCGATACATACTTGATAGATAATTTTATGATCTATAATTTTTTGTCTGGGATAATTGTATGATAAAACTTACCGTTTTGCTGAAAATCGCAAAACTCATTTTTTTGACCTTTGACCTTGAATAAAAATTTTTCCATACAGGGGAATGATGGGGAACTTTAAAATTTTATTTATAATTATGTTTTGAACAATTTTACTAACTTTCAGCTTGTTGGGAATTTATGTATCTTTGAATGTCTAAATTGACCGGACTAATGTAAGCGAATACAAAAGTGATATTATATTATTAAGGTGTATTTTATTTAATAATGTATAAAACCACTCGATAATAGTATTCATTAAAATCAACAACTCATCAACGTCATTGTGTTTTAAAAAACTTATCAAACAAGTCCTCCTCCGTCTACTACAATTACCATATAAACAACAACCTCCGTCGCCATTTTGTTTTCACCAGTGGCGGTTTTACTGTAGGTGCATTTGTTCAGTGAACCCCCTTAAAAATTGAACTAGTTACACCATATAATTTTATCCTTTTAATATTTATTATATTATTGATGATTATCGTATAATATACATCTCTTTTACCATTTCATAGTTCATAGTTACAAAACACCAACCCGTAACCCATAGAAAATATTTAAATTTTTGTTGTGTCGCTCACGACTTCACCTAACTTTTTTGGTTCAAGTTTTGATTCTGAACATATCACGTGAGTGATACTCCGTTTGATGTCCATGTGTTAGAGAGAGAGAGGTAGTCGGACGCGTGAAATGGAAGATAAAATACACTCAACATACAGCGTTTAGGTGCACTGCACGAGAAGGCGGAATCAGCCGGAATAATGTCGTGCTACGTCGGCACGGCTACCCGACATTCTGCCAGGGTTTTGCAACTTCGGTTAGCCTGCCAGCCTGCCACCTGGTGAAAATGTCCAGTACGAGTCATTTTTAAAGACTCCGGAAGCTAGTGTTGGTAGGAACCGATAGTAAAAAAATTATGTTCAGATTTCAGAGTTCAAAGTCCACTAATTGTAAATGACGCACAATTTATTGCACAATACGTGTTAATTAAAATATTACGTAAATGATGGAATCGTGTTCGGTAAAATATATTAAAGAAAATTCAAATAATTTTCAAAATCGTTTCGAAATAAAGAAAAGGGGTCCACAGGTGACACAAGAGTGTACCTTAAAAAATAAAAAGTTCAAACGTGTGTTTAAAGTAGAACAGTATAAAAAAACTTCGTGGTTGTGTGGGTGTAATTAATTAAACGCATTATTTTGCTTTCCGTGCCTGATTTTTGCCGGTAATCCTGTTGAGTGTGTTTGCTAATTCAAAACATAGACGAATGGATTTCCTGTATAAGTAAACGAAAGGTTTTTATTTATTGTGTTATTAAATGCCATAAGTATTTGTTTCTCCTAAAAATATTAAAAATCTTCGCCTGCGGTGCATTTACAACATCGTGAAATACGCTTCATGTTCTGATATTACCTACATGTTATTAACTTTGTGAACCCCCTTCCTATTCGACCACGAGCCGCCACTGGTTTTCACCAAACAAGCTCTATCATTGACCTATTACAAACCACACACACACCTCACTCCACCACCAATCAGAAACAAGAACACACACACAAAACAGGCCTACAACTATAAACAATACTATATTTGGGCAAAATGGTCTAGAAAAGACATAAATATACTATTAACTAACTGTAGGTACCTATTATAAGAATACACAAAATTTCCACTAATATTTATTATTGTTAACAACTGTTTCGTCTTACAATTGGTTCTTTATGGACACATGAGAAGTTTGTGGGGCAAGTAAGAAGGTAAGAAAGAATGTTTTTGAGGTATTACCTATGTTTGGTCTGATAAACTGCTCCAAATTTTTAAAAGTTGGCATTTATTTTAGATAACCCGCCCATTAAAATTTTATGAGCTTCCAAAATCAGGAATTAAGAGTTTTCAATAAATTTCATTTAACTAAAATTTTACTGATTTTTTGAACTTCCAGTTATACCGGAGGTAGATCGTAACCTCGTCATTTTAAATAGAACGCCCTATATATTATTGCATTTTCAAAGTCCTTATACAATATAAATGTCAGTTTGTTATCTGTTTGGGGTTCACATTCTACCATTCTTGAGTTATTTCACATTTTTTTAAACAATTTGACATTACCAATGTAATTTTGAATATCTCCTAACCAACCTACTTGAAGAAATACCCAATCAAAAGTTGTTAGTACCTGTTTTCAATAAATTTTGAGATATTTGCGTTTTTCTGGATATTAAAATAAAAACCGTGTAATTTGGGTATTTTATTTACTTGTGGTTATGTAAAACTTTGAATGTAGTGTTATTTTAGTTGTCTCCATTCATTTTTTGAAATATTTGTTAAAATGTATAATTTAGTAATTAATTAGGCTACAATTACAAGCAGAATAACGCATTACTGTGAACTGTTTTCATTTCACTTCTTATATCTTCCATGTTTACTTTGATACTAAAGTAAATTTTGCTGCACCTCTATAACAATGTTTTTAATTTTTTAAGCTCTTATCTGCTTTATGTTTATGTTCATACTGAATTAAATTAAACTAGGGCTTTTATTTTAACAATATTTTATTTATATTTATATTCTTAGGTACATCTTAATACAAATTATATCTAACTATAAAACTAAATACATTCTAATATGAAATATAAATAACTTATTTAAATAACTAACTTACATCTATTCTCCTGATTAAAACTGAAAATGTAATAAATTTATTAAAATATTTATAATTAAAAATCATTAGGTAGGTACTTACTTAAAATTCAGTATATGGTCATATACTTAACCACTTCTATACCGTGACCATTGCTTTTTATTGTAATACGACCCTTATGATTCATCTCGAATAATATTTTATTAATTTAAAATAAAATTCCGCTGGCTTCAGTGGGTCTTTCACCTTCCAAACGGTTATCTCGCCGTTAATAGTTGATAAATTATACCAACTAATTGTATTTATACTACACAGAGAATATGTCCAAGACATCACTTCTTCAAACACAATTGTGTAAACGACCATTTTTTTTGTTACTGAAAGAGTGTTAAATTTATTAAACTACTTATTTATAATAAAAAAATCAGTACTTACCAATTGTTTTACAAACACCAAAAAGAATATTTATATATATTACTACAGTGATCAAAGTTACTAACGTCAGCAGTTTTCTTGTTTTGCTTATCAGTTTGCAATGCGAAAAGAATAAATCTGGGTTTTTCCATTTGATTACTGGTTTTCACCCGCCATACAATGTTGTTGGTGTTTGGTAGATTGGGATATTCATACAAATCCCAACTGCGGAAACCCATCGAGATTGGTTTAGAACTTTGTATAAATTGATATAATTTAAGACGTGCAGTATCGCTGAGTGTAATATGAGGTACTTTCCATAATATTTTATCAATGTGTAGCTAATAATCCTTGATTGTTGGTGAAAGGATATAAACTGTGTTTTCGTTTGATTTAGCTCTTGTTAAACTTAACTCATGTCTAGCATTAGGAATATTTTTTTTATAATCTTCTGCGAATCCGAGTAGCATTTTTAAAGGAACACAAAAATTAAAATGTTTATCAGATAGTACGATGTTTATATCCAGTTGGTTTCCCTTCAAACCCCATCCTGCAGTATACAATGCATCGCTCTCATTGTGATTTAACGAAACATAATTTTTCATAGAAGTAGTAATTCCTACTTTTCGATTACGATCAATTTGTATACCGTTAAGCTCGTAGCGGATTTCATCAAACATAAACGCTACACAATTATTATTCAGTTTCATTCCATCGGTAAAGTTGTTACCATCATCGACTAAGGTATCTTCGATGTAAATAAAACTTTCACTTGGGAGTAAAATTAAATCTTGATGTTGAATACATATTCGAATTGTATCACTAACATTATATGTTTCTACAAAAGGCGAGAGAGAGAGAGAGAGAGAGAAAGAGACCGACACACTAATAAGTAATGTTATTATTATACAAATGTTGTATCTTATATATTATTTTTCTTCGCTATAGGTCTTAAATGTAGTCTGATTGTAATCTTTTCGTTGCGAAAATCAATTATATTTCCATCTTGATCAACTAATTTAATAACAATCGAAGAAATGCTGTTTGTGTTTATTACAGGTAAAGAAATTATATTGTTGGGAACTTCATTTATTTTACAGCCTGGTAAGACATCAGTTGAAAATTCATGAATCGTATGAACAGGTGTATCATTCATAAATGATCCTGTTATTATATTACATTCTACACGAATATTGTTTACCTTGTTAATATTAACAGGTAAATCAGACCCTGCATGTTTATTTGGCTGTATTGTACTGTGACGTGTTCGGTCACAGAAAACACAATTAACAAAACAAAACAACGAATTTATTTAATTACTAAAATTAATTTAACTACACTACAGTTATGAACAAGTCCGCACAATTTATTTCACTAAAAGTCTCCTTTAATCGCCGTTCCGGTAGACACTATCTATCGCTCTCTATGAACTCTATCGCCACTATGGTTCGCCTGTATCGCCTATCGATCGCTTCACTTCCAAACATCAGCTGTTCACTGACAACTAACTCGGTATGAGTGTCTCGTCCGCCTTTTATAATCTTCTCAGCCTTTTTCTAGGGTATTCTACAGCCGTCTAGTAATCCAATTGTTTTCCCATTGATCTTTGCTGATATTTTCTAGATGTTTCAGGAAAGCCGAGAATATTCCTTATGTAATCAGGGAAGATGTTCATTAATTATGCTCACACCAACTTAATTGGCAAGTACTCGTAACACTGCCCCCTACTTAGAATTGATCGTCCCGATCAATGTCTTGACCTTTGTAGGGCGCCAAGCGGTCCAAGTGTACAACTTTCATCTTGGCCTATGGTCCTCTCTGAATACGACCACGTCATTCAGCCTTCTGACCACAGTGTAAGGTCCTTCCCAGGCTCGCTGTAGCTTCGGTGAACGTCCTTTCCGACGGACAGGATTGTAAAGCCACACCTGGTCCCCTTCTCTGAATCCTGTGCTGTTGGCTCTCCGGTCGTACCTGGTCTTCATGCGGTCACTCCCTACTTGGATTTTGTTACGAACGGCTCTATGGATGGTATCGAGTCGTTCCTCTAGCTGCTGTGCGTAGTCGGTAGCTGAAGGTCGCCGATCTTCTGGGTGTCCAAACCGGATATCTATAGGTAACTTCAGCTCTCTTCCAAATAAAATGCTGGCTGGTGTTATGCCGGTGGTCTCATGAACCGCACTTCGATAGGCCAACAGGAACAAAGGTATGTGCTGGTCCCAGTCTGTCTGGTGATCGTTGACAACCATTTTCAAATTGGTTTCCAGCGTCGCGTTAAACCGTTCGACCATTCCGTCAGATTGTGGATGTAATGGAGTGGTCCTAGTTTTCTGTACTCCTAGCAGCTCACAGATTTCCCGGAATACCGTGGATTCGAAGTTCCGTCCCTGGTCAGAGTGGATCTCCATCGGAACTCCATACGGACTGATCCATTGGTTCACCAGTATTCCAGCGACCGTAGAAGCTTTTTGGTTTGGGATTGCGTACACTTCGGGCCATTTGCTAAAATAGTCCATCACTACTAGGATGTACTTATTGCCAGCAGCTGTTGTTGGGAATGGTCCTGCTACGTCCAGAGCTATTCTCTCAAATAGGGCACCAACATTGTACTGTTTCATTCGCCCTCGGCTTCGAGTCTGAGGTCCCTTGGCTGACGCACACGTTGGGCACTTCCTACACCAATTTTCGACGTCTCTTCTACACTTTAGCCAATAGAATCGCTCTCGCACCTTCTCCAACGTCTTTGTTACTCCGAAGTGTCCTCCACCAACACCTCCATGGACTTCTGTCAGCACCTCGTTGACTCTGTTCTTCGGGAGAATTACTTGATGTCGAATTTTAGTTCCGTCAGGGCTTTCCCACACTCGTTTTAGTACCCCATTCTCGATGATGAGCGAATCCCATAAGGCCCAATAGCTCTTCGTGATGGTACTCGTACTACTAACATCTGCCCAGGTAGGTCGTGCTGTTCCTGCCTTTTTCCATCGCAGTATCGGTTTAATGTCTTCGTCGTTCTTCAGGTTCCACAATCGTCTGACAGATCCTTGCCAAGTTGACTGGTTCCTTCTTTTCGGCGGCTATGCAATGTTTGCAGTTCTTTGAGCATGGTCTTCGCGAGAGGGCATCAGCGTTACCATGTTGTTTTCCAGCACGATGCTCAATGCTGAAGTCGTATACTTGTAGCCGCTGTAGCCATCGAGCTAGTTGTCCCTCTGGGTTTTTAAATTGCAGCAGCCATTTCAGGGACGCATGGTCTGTCCTTAACAGGAATTTTCGTCCGTAGAGATACTTATAGAAATGTTCGAGAGTTTTGACGACTGCCAGCAATTCTCTACGGGTCACGCAATAGTTTCGCTCCGGCTTTGAAAGTGCCTTACTGAAGTAGCCAATGACTTTTTCTTTTCCTTCCTGCATCTGCGACAGTACACCACCAATTCCTACATTGCTGGTATCCGTATCGACAATGAAGTCTGTGTCGAACTGTGGGTACGTCAGTATTGGGGCTTGAGAAAGGGTAGACCTTCAGTGTTTCAAAAGCTTGCTGACATCGTTCTGACCATTGGAAAGGGACACCATCCTCTGTTAACTTGTGGAGCGGTCGAGCTATATCTGCAAATCCCTTTACGAATCGTCGGTAATAGGAACACAGCCCCAAAAAGCTTCTCAGGTCGTGTTGGCTCTTCGGGACAGGCCAACTTCTCACAGCTTCAGTCTTGTTAGGATCAGTTCTTATTCCTTCTGAGGTGATAACGAACGTGGCCAAGATATTTCACCTCCTTACAGAACAGATGGCATTTCTTGGGACTGAGTTTCAACTTGGCTGCTGAAAGCTTCTTGATCACTTCTTCGACATTCTGGAGGTGGTCTTCGAATGTCTTTCCCAGTACTATCACGTCATCCAAGTACACCAGACAAACCTTCCAATTGAGCCCTTGTAGCATATTTTCCATAAGTCGCTCAAAGGTGGCGGGAGCTTTACATAGTCCAAATGGCATAACGTTAAAGTGCCACAGCCCATAACCAGTCGTGAATGCGGTCTTCTGCTTGTCTTGTGGATCCAGTTCCACTTGCCAGTATCCACTCTTCAAATCTAACGTTGAAAACCCTATTTGGCACCAACCAAGCTGTCAAGGGTGTCGTCGATTCTGGGTAAGGGATAGCTGTCCTTTAAGGTTACGTCGTTGAGCTTCCTGTAGTCAACGCAGAACCTGGTCGATCCATCCTTCTTCCTAACCAACACTATCGGAGTAGCCCAAGCACTTTGTGATGGTTCGATTACCCCCTGTTCTTCCATGTTCTTCACCAGGTTGTTGACTTCTTCTTGCTTAGCCCATGGAACTCTTCTAGATGGTTGTTTAATAGGACGAGCTGATCCCGTGTCTATACGGTGGTATGTCAGATTCGTTCTCCCAAAGTCGTAGTCAGAGAGGGCGAAGACGTTTCGATACTTTTTTGAGCAGTTCTTCGAACTTTCTAATTTGTTCCTTTTTAAGGTTTGTGGCCGAACGCTGCACTAAGTCTCGAAGAACGGTTGGAAGCGGTTCGCTCTCTGCCATTGAGGATTCAGCTTCGACTTCGCATTGGAGGATGGACACCACGGGTTCAAGGACTCCTACTTCCATTCCTTTACACACTTTCTGTTCGAAGTCCTTCAAATTGACCACTCTGACAGATGCGTTCGGCGTCCCAGTTCGAATTAGTGTTCGTCCTATCAGTATGGCTTTCTGTGTCAAATCCGGGTTTTTGGCTTCTACTATCCCCACCAAACCATCCGCACCTTCGCCGTCGATGTTAATTTTGAGAACTACCTCGGATCTAGCAGGTAGTAATCGGTCTTCTGCTATGATGACCTTTCGAAGACCGTACTCTTTGGTGGGGTTTGCCATCACCAACTCTTCCTTGCCGATGCGCAAAATTCCGGAGCCCAAATCTAGATTAATCTTGTTTTGTTCCAGAAGGTCTAGTCCGATGATCACGTCGTCGGCAATATCGGCTACTAGTACCTTGTGTCGAAGGCATACTTCTCCCAGTCTCAACTCGATGTCGCATTCTCCTCTAATCGGCGCTGTTTCTCCGGTAACCGTGGTCAAACGTAGCTTCCTCTGCAGGGGACGGATTCTACACTCGTTAACGATGTTCGGTCGGATTATGGTCTTTGAAGCTCCCGTATCGACCACCATTGTAACCTTCTTGTTGTTGATGTGACCTTCGACGAATAAGGACTTACTTCCGTTTAGTTGGGAAACGACGATTTCTGCTGGGGCTTGGTGGGGAGAAGCCAACTTGCGCCCCTCAAAGTTGGCTGATCTTAGTTTCCCGACTGCTGTCGGTCCGCACGGCGTTCTTCGGCCGGGCAATCTCGCTCCACATTCCCAGCACCTTGGTCTTCCTTTGTTTTGGCTACAGTCTCGGGAAAAGTGACCGACCTTCCCGCATTCCCAACATTTGGCCGATTCTCTCTTGTCGTTGATGGTAGTCCTCTTGACAGTTTCGACGCATTTTTTGATCAGTCTTGTGACTTCATTCTTGTATTCGTCGTGTTCAACAGCTGTTTGGCGTACACGCACGTGGCCCTTGGAAGCTTGTTTTGCAGCTTCGAATTCTAAGGCGTGCGTCACTCGCAGTCTTATGGCGGGCCAAACGGAGAACTTCCTGTAAGTCAGTGTCCCTCACGCCATCGACGAATGTTTGGACTGCTAGCTGGTCTGTGAAGTCCTGCGGAGCGGTAGGATAGGCCAATCTAACTAGACGTTCCACATCGGCCTCGAATTCTTGTAGATTTTCTGATGTCCTCTGATTGCGACACTTTAGTTGGGTCTGGTACACTTGTTGCAAATGTTTGTCGTCATATCTCATTTCAAGTCGCTCTAGCAGCGCAGAGAAGTCACGTTGTTGGCGCTCTGGAATACCTTGAAGGACGTCCAATGCTTCTCCTCGCAGAGCTATGACCAGCGCCGTTGCTCTCTCAAAATCGTTCCAGTTGCTTGCTTCTGCCGCTGCCTCGAACTGTCGTTTGTATACAGACCACCGTCGAAAGTCGGTGGTTTAATTCTAATCGTCTTCGCAGTGTTTTGTGTTCTCGAACTTCTGTCTCATCTTCTCTATTTCCTTTTGCACTTCTTCTTTCAACTCATCTCTTAGCTTTTCTTGTCGTATCTCCAATTCTTGTCGTACTTCCTGTAACTCTTCTTTTAATCCTTCTTGCTCAATTTTTATTGTCCTTATATCTTCGACCAATTTCTCTTGAACTACCTTAATTTCTTCTTTGCATGCTTTAATTTCTTCCTTCATTTCTTCTTGTGCTAATTTCATTTCTTCCTGTCCAGCTTCCATTTTATACCTCAATTCTTCTTTCATTTCTTCCTGGCCTGCCTCCATTGCTGTATTCATTTCTTTCATCATTTCCATTAAAGCCTTTATTTGTTCCTCCATTATTGCCGCTTGTTTTCTTGTTACTGGCATAAGGCTTCAAAATTCTTCTTCACTTCGGATCTCTCCTACGATCTGTCGCACTAACTTTCTTCGGGAATCTTCAATTCCCTTACTACCGCACTCCGGTCGCGGAAAACACAATTAACAAAACAAAACAACGAATTTATTTAATTACTAAAGTTAATTTGACTACACTACGGTTATAAACAACAATTGTTTTCCCATTGATCGTTGCTGGTGTTTTCTAGATGTTTCAGGAAAGCCGATAATATTCCTTATGTATTCAGGGAAGATGTTCGTTAATTATGCTCACACCAACTTAATTGGCAAGTACTCGTAACAATATTAATATTTTATACAGCACATCCGTATTAAATACCTGGCGTCCATGATTACCCACACAACAGAAATAAAATTAAATACTTGGCAATAATTAATATTGTAACGAATATGCGAAATTTTTATGGTGTTTTTAATGATTTAATGAATTATGTGAACAAATAAAACTTATAAACTTATTATAAATATGTATTAAAACTACTTGCCTAATTAACTACCAACTAGGGGCGTTGGTAATGGCATGGACTTTAATCGGGCGTTAGGGTGAGTGAAAGCGGTAACCCGCTACACCCCCCTAACCCTTTTTACTCGCTTGCTTGATCTTTCACACCTCTACTTTATTACTGACTTCCTCTGAAAACTAATTCTTTTATACTGACCCACATAGTGCTCTTTCATCATGTCGCATTTCCGTGTGGCGCTTCTTTGTTTCGTAAAATCAACACGTTGCATATTAAAATTAAAACAAATGTAATGAAAAACAATTAAAAGGAAATATTATTTTGGAAAAATATGAGCACTATGTGACTATATATTTCTCTTGAACTACCTTAATTTCTTCTTTGCATGCTTTAATTTCTTCCTTCATTTCTTCTTGTGCTAATTTCATTTCTTCCTGTCCAGCTTCCATTTTATACCTCAATTCTTCTTTCATTTCTTCCTGGCCTGCCTCCATTGCTGTATTCATTTCTTTCATCATTTCCATTAAAGCCTTTATTTGTTCCTCCATTATTGCCGCTTGTTTTCTTGTTACTGGCATAAGGCTTCAAAATTCTTCTTCACTTCGGATCTCTCCTACGATCTGTCGCACTAACTTTCTTCGGGAATCTTCAATTCCCTTACTATCCCACTTCTGACACCAAATGTGACGTGCTCGGTCACGGAAAACACAATTAACAAAACAAAACAACGAATTTATTTAATTACTAAAACTAATTTGACTACACTACAGTTATGAACAAGACCGCACAATTTATTTCACTAAAAGTCTCTTTCAATCGCTGTTACCGTAGCCACTCGAATCGCTCTCTATGAACTCTATCGCCACTATGGTTCGCCTGTATCGCCTATCGATCGGTTAGCTTCCAAACATCAGCTGTTCACTGACTGTTCACTGTCAACTAACTCGGTGTGAGTGTCTCGCCTTTTATAGTATGTCCAGCCTTTTTCTAGGAAATTCTACAGCCGTCTAGTAATCCAATTGTTTTCCCATTGATCGTTGCTGGTGTTTTCTAGATGTTGCAGGGAAAGCCGGGAATATTCCTTATGTATTCAGGGAAGATGTTCATTAATTATGCTCACACCAACTTAATTGGCAAGTACTCGTAACAATACAATGAAATTTATTGCGATTGATATTCAGGGATTTAGAATTCCTGAATTTATACCCAAAGAATTAACATTTGTAAGTGGACAACATAGTGGGCATTTCCTGTTCAAACCACCAAAACCGTTTCATGATTTGGACAACGCCGCAAAAAGACAAACAAGATGGTTAGAACAAAATCATCATGGAATACACTATTCTGAAGGACTAATTCCATTCGAAGATGTGTACTCTTTGTTAGAGAAGATTATTATTAATTAAAAGATCGATGTAATTTTTGTTAAAGGTAATGAGAAGAAAGAATATCTTGATCATATGTTAAAATATGAATCTTATATAAGAATTATCGATTTAAGTGACAATTATTATTGTCCGAAATTTTAAAAATTGAAGACATGTTGCTTACACCATTTTAAATCGCCTCATATGTGTAGTTTTACAAACTGTATGGTACTTTACAACTGGCTTACGAGTATGTTACCCATATTATAAAAAACACTATGTACTTACTTGTTTATTTCTTATAGACGTTAAAAAATAATAAAAAAAAAACAAGAAAAGCATTTAACAGTTTTATTTTATATTATAATGTCCCCAGGCATAGGTCGAAACCCCATCATTCTTTATATATCTTTTATCATCTAAATAACTTAACGATACCTTATTTACATTTTGTGTATATATATTATGTATTTGAGACCGAAACATTAACAAATTACTATAATAAATCTTCTGCTTATACAAACAATCTCTATAGTTGTCTAGACTTAATTTATCTACAGCTATTTTCTTAATTCCTTTCGCTTTCTTTACAACCTTCTAATCTATTACATCTATAGAATACATTTTTGGTCTTAACCCAATAAATTATCTCATAATTAAACCATTATTTTCATCTTTAAATAAACCTGGTATCTTTTTATTTAAAAGTGGAAAATTATACGGATTATCAGGTTTGTATGCTGAAGTATCGAAATAATTGACAATAGAACTCTTTATATCATGATAGAAATCTTCTGTTTGAATAGTATATATAAAAGAGTCCGTATCCATGTAATGAACCACACAGGAATTAAAAGTCTTCTGGAGTTTCTTTATAATTATTTATTAACACTAACTAACAAAACAATTGGTTACGAATTAGAATTACTGTTAAATAAAGTAGCGACTAAGACTGTTATCAATTTATTTATTGAGACTGGCGGATAGATTGAGACCGTTTTATTTTGACTGACCGATTGAGTGTCTCTTGACTGACTGATGTAAAATCTAAAACTTGTTAATTGTTAATTGTTCAAATAATACATTGATCTTTTGAAATCTACAAATGTTTCACATGCTTGTTTGCTTTGTTTCTTAAGGTTTCACATTTACCACAAAGACTAGTTATTTACATTTCCCATTGGAAATCCATATCATTCAAATAGTTTTCATAATTTAGTATTTTTGTTTGGATAATTAATGAAATATGGTCTGGATACTGAAAAGGAAACAACCATGTTTACAGTAATAACGGAAATTGCTTATAGATAAGTTAAACTATTATTTCCAAATAGCAATGAATATTAAGAAATTAAATGATAATTACTCTTACTATATTAAATTTAATTAAATACTATATAAAATATAACAAGTTTAATAATACAGTGTAAAATAAAATATATTATCTAGAATAAAAAGAAGAATGTTAATAAAAAGACTTGGTACATTACATCCATTTAATTTAAAATTAAGTTCTGATTAAATTTTGGTTTCATAAAACCGTAATGAAAATCATACATTAATAATTTTGATAATTCTAATACGGCAAAACCAAGGTATATAGGTTTGTCGATTCAACTGAATAGCAACCATATCTTGTGTAAAATGAGGTGCACTGTGAAAATTTGGTTTAGCTATAAGCGATCTAGCACCTAATCGTTTACCACAATTTTCCCATTGTAATACAATTTTCACGTCTCTACGTTTATCAACATTTTCCATGGTTTTACCGTACACAGAATTTATTTTAAGTTTAAATATATCCTTTTCAAACTCATTTTTTGCTTGAGTACGGTGATAAGTATTCAAATCGATATATTTTTTTAGCCAACGTGATTGTTTAAATTGGATAGCTCTATGAATTTTAATCAGTTTCAAACCATACTTTAAACATTGCTGAAGATTTCTATAATGAATAACGTAATTCTTTTTGTCTTCTAAATTTGGAATTAATTTTAAATATTTACTATTTGAAGAAGGACTACATTTATTTTCAGCACAAAAAGGCAAATCGTTGTGCTCATCGTGTAAATATTTCGGATATTCTAAATCAACTTCAAATATATATCCAATTTCAGAATCTTCGGAAATATCCATTATATTTATATCATCGACATTCTGAACCCATTCAAACGAACCATACGGAAGAGGTTGCGTCATTGCCCATCCATACAAATTATTAACATCTAAATACATTAAATATTGTGATGGTTTGGTACTATCGTAATCTTCCATATATTTATTATTAGCTACAGAATGTCGATGATCACATTGAGTAAGACCGCCTCTTATGGATCTTTTTATGAATGTATGCATACTTATATCGTCTAATAAATCGATTTCTATACCTGTATATTTCGACATCGCATTCCAACTTAATCCGGGTAAAGTGTAAAACTGACAGGGATCAAGGCAATGTATTCTGTAACATACTTTCCTAAAATTTTGAAAGATGTCTGACAGTAATAGTACGTCCGTTATTAAGTAAATTCTTAAGTAATCCCATAAACTTTTACATTTAAATTCTTTCCATACTTTCTCCGCATGTTCGTAGTCACTATCAGAACATTCAGTATTTGTTAATTTATTGTGAAAGCTGTTCTGAGATGGTAAACATGCAATCTCTAATTTATCCCATGAATCTAAATATTCATAAGGTAGTACTCCTTTTCTGATAACCAATTCAAACTGATTACGTGTTGTGTGTTTCAAAGTCAGAAGATGGTAAATTTTGAGCAAGTTTTTCAATACTTGACGGCATAAATCGAAAAGAATCAAGAAAATGTAATTCTACCGTTTCAAGTTCATTAACCTGAATACGTTGAGAAAGTGATACGTATAATTCTTTATTTAACGGAATCAAGTTAATATCTCCTTCGAATACATCAAGTGCTTTTACTATTAAATGACAATCGTCACCGGAAAAATTATGATAGAAAATCGGAAAAAATTTTGGTATCTGATACAATAAGTTACATTTGTTATGAGCGGGACCGCGGTATTTACCTGTAAAATGACAATGGTCAGCTACTCTATCATTTTCTAGTTCCTTCTTACATATATGACATTTATCACAATTAAGTTGAATCTCTCTCTCTTCACGCGTTAATGGATTCATAGGCTTTGGATTTTTAAAACAACTGTTATAAATTTTCTTCATATCGTTCACAAGAGATACAACAAATTTTCTAGGGGAATCAGCTACTTTATAAACACGTAATCTGTTTAAACTGCTATCATAACTACAACATATAAAATATGAGAATGCACACGATGGTTCAGGTAAACAAGTATCTATGTTTTGTAATATACATTCAAAGTCAGCATATATTACGAATGGTACTTGAACACCTGTTTGAAATTTATTAAATTTCACCAGACATTCATCCGGTTTAAGAGGAGATGGCATTCTCGTTACGATTTTATTACACTCATTTTTATGGTTCTGAAGTTTATATTCCGTATGAAAATGAATTAAACAATAATTACACAAATACAATTTTCCTTTATGTTTTGTAAGTTGACTCCGTAGCAGTCTCGAAATATTTTTTATCCAAACATAATGCGATTTATCATCTTCTTGCAGAAACAATAAATTAATATGTTTTGTTTTTTCTATCGGAGTACAATAAAATGGTCCGACAACGTGATCTCCTTCTAAACCAAACACATTCACACTAATATTCTCGTTTATCGCTTCAAATAATAATATGTCGTTGACCTTAAGCGGAAAGTTTAAATTGCTAAAATTTATTTTTAAATTATTCTTTAACGTAATAATGTCTGAACTGATATCACGTATACCATATGAATATACTATACCAGTATTAATTTCAACATCACTTAGAGCACTAATTATAGCCCACTTAAAACAAAAAATATCTCTATTCTTAATATTAATACAAGCATGTTTTCTTTGAATATTAGTAGGCAAGGGAATGTAATTCGATCCTTTTAAGGGTTTATATTCATTAATATTAAGTTCTAAATAAAGTAACTTAACAAATGTCCATCCACTGTCCCTCTCTTGAAATTCATCGGTTTTTGTTATTATCTGATTTTTCATATCGTCAAAAATTGGTTTCAAGTCTTTTTCAAGAATTATCGTACACATCTTTGTTTGAAATGATTTAACTGACACTGTTACCTGTTCGTTTATTAATTTCACATACTGTCCAAACAACATTCGTCCCATTTGTTTTCAAACAGAAGAGTTTCAATTCGTTGCTTAAAATTGCTTCTAACAACCTGTAAATGATATGACAATAATATTTATAAAATAATAAGAATTTTTTTAGATAATACGACATACCTTAAATCCTTCTTCGTGTTGCCAGCTAGATAATTTCCGTTTATGTGATAAGGTTCGAAGGTGAGAAACCTAAGCATTTAAGGGGACTTCTACGAAACATATTTCGCAATTTCGCATATCTTGGAAACCCTGTTTGAATTTGATGATGGGCTACCTTTTCTTACAACCAAATAACCCTGATCCGAACTGGTAGAAGGTTGAAGCTGTTTTTTCTTTGTAGACATCAAAGGAAGGTTACGATCGTCATGAGTTAATCGATAATGTTTCAACAGTTTTCCTAATTTTTCAAACGATAAACCACAAAATTCACATAAAAACATTTTGAGCACTTCACTTCAACTAAATGAATTAAAACAAAGAGTGTCTCGATTGCAATGACGATCTTCACCAAAAATAGAATAAGAACTAAGTATATAACATAAACAAAATTACCATTTATACCTACTCACTTACCCCAGGTATAGATAGGTACGTTGTTTTAATTTTCTCATAAAAAAATATAAATTTCAAACGGACCTACTTATTATTTTATGGTCTATAAAACCCTTAACACTTGTTTAATAATAATGATGAGACGTAAAGAGTGCTCAATATTTCACCTATTCTGAATTGATCAGTAATCGAATTCGGATCACCTCTGTGGTACGGACCTACTTATTATCAGTTGTTTAATTCATGTTTTAACGGTATCGATCTACATGTTTTTTTTTAATGGTATTTGGACCCCTCTAAAACAACAACCTACTTTCCCCCATTCGTGAATGCAAGTTCGATGCTCGTGCGTTTTCGTATAAAAGGTTGAACTTGCAGGATTAAACCATATTCACCTACACTTCTCTTCGTGAAATCAAGTTTGGTGTTCGTGTGTGTTTAGTACAAAAAACGCTGAACGTTCAAGATTATATTATAATTAACTACACTTCATACATCGTAAGTATTCTAGTTATTACTTTATTACTTATATTTTTTATATTAAATCCTTTTTCTATTTGTTACTTTATTATTTCTAATGCAATTAAAGAATCTTTCATTTAATAGTAGTAAATTTAATTTGTTAATTATTATCAATTAATGTATTTATTATTTATATTTTTTGTAGTGGTTTGTAAAATGAATAAAAAGACTGGAATGAACTCAACAACAACAACAACGACTGCTACCAAAACCAAGAAAATGACGTCATCTAAAGCAAAAGCCGCCACCTCTCGCAATAAAGGGAAAAATATGTTAGAAAAATTTAACGGATTTGGTGCTTACAAATTCTTAAATTTAATGAATATGGAACTGGGAAAGGGCTACTTAATAACGAAAGCGAGTCGCTTTCAAAGCAAATATGGAGAACGAGTACTGCTCGAATTGGACGGAGACAAGAGACTGTTTCTACCAGAACGTTATAACGGTTTAGACGATGAAAACTTGATAGAATTATCAACATCCACCTATGTCCTCATCAACAACGGTCAAAAGGGAAAAATATATAGTCTAGAAATAATGACAGTTTCAGATTTCAAGATCAAACAACAAGAGGAAGACGAACCAATGACGAAGGTGCGATCTATAATTAAAATCCTCAACGCCATTTTGTTGTTCAACAAAAAATAAAGCCCCCTCCTTTGTAAATATACAAATATCCATCCTATTACCTATACCTCCGTCTCCGTCGTCGTTCTAACACAAGACCCACATCCCCACCTTCATTATAAACAAAAACACGTCTCCATTCTTTATTACATAAACCAACCAAAAAACAACAACATACTTTCTACTACTTTCTATTGTTATTACTTATACGCTAATGTGTTATATGTGTAATTTTATTAGGATTATAAATATATATTCCTGTAGTAAAATGTAAATAATTGGTTTAATTAATAATTCAATTAAAATTATATACCTGTTTTCATTAATTATATAAAACTAGTATACATTTCATGAATAAAAAAGATTCTTCTAAACCATTAATTAATTCGACCAATTTATATTTAAAGAAAAAGCTGTCCCTTTTTATACTCTCCTGATACCTGTTGAAATTTCTTCAAAAATTTAGTTTTTCTGAAAATACCTCCTGCGACTTCTATTCTCCTGATAAAAATGGTCAAAATTTAAGCAAATTTTTAATTTCAGTGCTTATACAAGGGCTGATCTATAAATAATGTGACAATCAAATTTTTCCGAAAATATCTTCTGCGACATGCTCTCCTGATTAAAATGGTCAAAATAGCAAATTTCCAATTTCCGGACCTGTACGGGATGTGATCTACAAATAACTTGACAAGCAAACTTTTTATTTTTAAATTCCTTTTTTTATGAGGGATAAATTAAAACAATTTTTAACCTCTCTATGTTTATTAATAGTTCATTAGGATGTTACATTATTTTAACAACAATTCAACAATCAAATATAAGTATAATACATTTTAACATAATTTCATGTACATTTCATTATTTATCTATATATTTTTACAAGTTTTATATGATAACAAAATTAATATTTAATTACGATATAATAAAATGCTTGGAAGAGAAAATATACAACAAATTAAAATACATTTAGGTACATCATAATAAAAGTTTGTCGTTCATGTTGTAATAAAACTTACAAAAAAAAGACAAGTATTGTATTTGTAGGTATATTAAAATGAGTTAAATTAATACTATTTATTTATTTATTTATTTATTTATTTATTTTTATATACTTGTTAGAGGCCAAGGCCTATTACAAGGGAATTTACTTTAATACACACTAATTATTAATTATCAGATACAAATATACTAATGTAATGTACAATGTATTTGTTTATTGAAGCCTTACTCGTTTAACAAAAACGCTCTTAGTTTTAGACTATTAATGAGAAAATATATTAGTTTACATGCTTCTTTTTGATCGGTGATAATTAATCTCTAACAGTGATTTGTCTGGTATGTATTGTCTTCTGAGTACTCCGTATGCCGGACAATGATTTAGTATATGTTCTAATGTTTCTTCTGTAGCCATGTTACAGCAGTTACATTTCTCCCGTGTTTCTATTACATAGTTAATCTTGTTAACTTTAATGGATAATTTTTCTACACCTGTTAGTCTAATTTGTACTAACATTGCTTTAAACTGGTTTGGGATGTTCCATTCTAGATAAGCTTCTTTTGATGGTGTCTGAACATCTTTGATGTGTTTGTAAACTGGTAAGTATCCAGAGTTTAGTATCTTCGAAATGTCTTCATTATATTGTTTTTCGGCTAGTTTCTTCATTATGTCAGGAATTGCGCTAATGATATTTCGTGTTTGAGCTTCATCCGTTTCCCATAGATCCATTCGATTCGTTTTTTCTAACAGTTTTCTTATGGCTGAACACCAATTCCGCTTTTCAATATTTTGTAGTGAGTTGTCTAGTTCCTGTAGCCACCTGTAACATTTCTTAGGGAATCTTTCTTCCTCCATGTTCTGGATTTTCCCCCAGTAGTTGAATGCTCTTTTTGTCACTTGTAGTTCTAAGGTTGTAGTATCTGTTTCGCAGCGTATCGCGTAACACGGAGTTGTTCTTGGTAAGTTCAATATTCCCCTTATGTAGTTCCTTTGTATTACGTCAAGTTCGTCGGTTTATCTTAGGCTCCATATTCCTGCTACATAGAGCAATGTGGAAGACACAATAGCGTTAAATAGTATCATGCGTTGCGACCAGTTTGTAATTTTGCTTCTTAACATATGGTTCCAAACTACACTTAGGGCGACTTTTGCCCTGGTTTTAAAGGCTTCTACGGTTTTAGTGAATAGTCCCATTGAGGAAAACTTTACCCCCAGATATGTGTACGAGCTTACCAACTCTATTTCTTCGCCCTTGTATCTAAGTTTTCTATATTTTGGCGTCTTTCCGGCTTTTTTAAATATCATGGCTTTTGTTTTCTTTATGTTTACCACTAGTTTATTTTGTTCAGCGTAATCTTCGAGGGTTTTTAATTTATGTTGTAGGTCTATGATGTCATCCGCTAGTATTAGGAGATCGTCTGCGAATAGCAGTAATTCCACTTTGGTGTTCACGTTTGTGTCACCCTTTTCTATAAAGAATTCAGAGATGTCTGCAAGGAGCAGCATAAAGAGTAGTAGGCTCAAAGGATCCCCCTGTATTATTTATTGTTATTTTCTCTGTTTTACGGCTCGTACCTGTTTTTACCTTCGTTGTGGCCTGATAATAATAATTTTGTAAGAATCTGGTGATTTGTGCACCAACACCAAGTTTTTGTAGCTTCCCCCACAGCAAATTATGCACCACTGAATCAAAGGCTCTTTGGAAGTCTACAAACACCGCAAAGAGTCTGCCCTTGGGCATTGTTACTGCTGTTATTTTTGCATTTAATATGAAAATGTTGTCTTCACAACATCTTCCGGTTCAAAACCCTGTTTGATTTTCATGGAGAATTTTTGCATCTTCCGCCCAGTTTGTGATTTTTTGTGCTAACATTGAGGTCAAAATTTTTGCTATGACGTTAGCCAGAGCTATTCCTCTATAATTAAGCGGGTCTCGTTTTTCGCCTTTTTTATAGAACATTATTGGTTCCGATTGGCTCCAAGCTTCCGGAACGTCCGCTGTGGTTAGCACCTTGTTATATAGTTCGGCTAATTTATCTATCCATACTCTCGGTAGGTGCTTGAAGAACTCAACAGCTAACCCGTCCGGCCCCGGCGCCTTATTGGGTCTCATCCCTTTAATTGTAGTGATAATTTCTTCTCTTGTTATGTCTGCATGTAGTTGCTGGTGTCTACAGCCATACCAGGTAATTAGTATTCGCTTTGTTATAGGCATTCTAGAAGTATAGAAGTCTTGCCATTTTTCTGGAGTTATTGGTGATTCTACTACGGTTTTCTTTTTGTATCTACTTATTATTTTCCAAAATGCTTTCATGTCTTTTGCTTCTCTTATTTCTTTCTCCATTGCTTTGACATGTTCATCTTTGGTCTTTTTAATTAGTTTGAGCCTTTGAGGTAAGTTTTTCTTGCATCGATGTCCTGTCTTTGTCCTTGAAGTAGTTTCTTTGAAATCTGTTAATGACTTTCCTAGCGTTGCGGCATTCGCCATTGCACCAAGGCTGGTCCTTTGTCCAGGTTGTGCTATCAGTTGGTTTCCTTGTAGTCATTCCACTCTGTTGTGCAACTTTTTGCATTGTATTAATTATATTTTCTGATGTAGTATTATTATCATAAACTGTTGCGTTTGGATTTTGAGTGATGTAGCCTATCATTTTCTGTGTGCAGTCGTCCGGTTGTTGCGAATTCCACTTTATAATAGTCTCCCATGGATTTCTCAAACCATGGGATTGATTGGTAGTGGAAAGTGTTACCTTAACTAGAAGATGGTCAGATAAGCCCATTGTTATAACCTCCATGTCGTCAATGTAAGTTAGGCATGGTAAGTTGGCCCAAACGTAATCTATGGTACTCGTTCCTTGTGATCCTATAAATGTTGGTGCTCCAATGGCATCTTCTTTAGTTCTGCCATTTAACGTTATCAATCCGATTTCTTCCAGTACCTCTGTCAGTAATGCCCCATTTTTGTTGACCGTCTTATCTTCGGCCTTTCTAGTCCCGGAGATGTTTGACATAGCAGTGATTTCATCATCTCAATGAGGTGATCTTTTAGCATTAGTAATCTTTCTTCATAATACTGATTTTTCATATATACACTAATTATTATAAATTTGATGTTGTTCATTTTACATGAGCAGCTGATCCATATTTCACATTTCTCTATTACGCACGCTTCCTGATTGAATAGAATACTTAATCCACCACTTGCTCTTTCCATGTCTTTTTCTCTAGATGCTTTGAAATCTATACATTTCTTTTGTTTTAATAATTTTGGGAGGATATTTATTGTGTTCATGTGCCAGGTCTCGCTTAACGCTAAAATACTGCAATTAGTCAGGTAAGTTTCCTGTTCCGTTCTTGTTATGTTGTAGAGATTGCTCAATCCGTGCATGTTCCAAAATATAATGCCTGTTGTGTGTCCAGTGAGTTTTACTTTTTGATTCCCGTTAGAGTTGGCCGTTTCTTGGGTTGCTTAAGTTGTCGTGGTGGTGGATGAATGTCTATCTTCTCTAACTACGTTAGTGACGAAAAAAATCCGTTTGTACGGGACTTCTTTGCGTAGATAGATGTGTCATTTGTCAAAACCGATTGATTTTCATCGTGCTCGCTCTCTTGTATTTGCTGTTGCTCCGGTGAATTAGGGTGGGTCGGGTATGTCTTTCCTAGACGGTGGTCGCTTTTTGTCAATTTATTGTCTTTCTGGTCCCAGGTCCAGATTTCGTCCTCTATATATAATTTTTTATATGCTACGTTTACTTTTACACCCATCCTTCTTTTCTCTTCTGCCACTGATCTGATACATTGTTGGATTCTGTTTTCGTCTTTAGTATAGTCTTCATTTATATATATGGTCTGGCCACGTAGGATTCTCTTCTTTCTTAAAATTTCTTTCTTGTCGTTCCAATTGGTTAATTTGGTTTTAAGTATGATTGGTCCCTTTCTTGGCCTAATTTTGTACACCTCATCAATTTTGCATTTCACCTAGAGTTTTTCTTTAAAAAAAATTCTACCACATTATGTAGATTGTTCTGTTCATTAAATTGTAGACCATGGATTAGCACGTTGTTTTTCCTATCTCTTCTATCTCTAATATCTTCCTTCTTCTCTAGTTCTATTCTTTGATTTAGTAGTTTCTTCTCTTCCACCCATGTCTCTTCCTTTTCAACAATCCAGCTTTTAATTTCTTTAATGTCACACTTTACCTCTTTTCTAAAGTTTTTGAGCTCGTTTATTAGTTCTAAATTGTTTGCACTTCTATCATTATTAATTACTTTTATCTCACTAGACAGTCGGTTTAATTTCGTTAAAATTTAGTTTAGCTGGCTATCACTTTCTTGCCTCTCCGAATTCTCATTGGTTGTCTTGTTATTGTTCTCCGTAGAGTCTTTTTCACTGTTATTTAACATAGCTGTTATTTTTCTGTTTCCTTGTATTTCCTTTTCTCTTACTTGCTGTTTGGGTGGCCTATCCCTGGTACTCATTCTGTCTGGTAGCAAAATGTGTACGTGTATGTATCGATTTTATGGATACTTGTTTGGACGTTAGCTTCCCTTCAATTATTTTATCTTTTATTTTGCTTTTTCGTCGCAGTTAGCCACTTTTTACTTCTACTATTCTGATTTAGGTCCGCACAATAACTTTATGTATCACTATTTTGTATCTATACTATTTTGTTAGTCCTTTGTGGTATAATTTCACTTTTTTTTTTAACACTAGCCCTTAAAAGTCATATACTTATTACTAATATACCCAATGTAACGTGCAATTCTTGATGCAAAGATTAAGAGACACGAATATGGAATTTGCATAAATCTGTCTCAAGAGTGACTATACTGTTTCTGCGCATGCTGTAATAGAAATATTTTTGATTGGTTAATTTTTGCAACATGGTTCGGCACGCCACTTTCAAAAAATTTTAATGCGATTAGTCATTATAAATATGTTTTTTATTATCTGAAGGTTGAGGTAGTAAATACGTATAATACTCTTACATTATTAATGATTAAAACCATTATTAAATTATATATCTATCATAATTTTAACTTTATTCGTTGGGCCGACGGCTTTAAGGATAAATTATGTTTTAATAATATTACATCCACAATGTTCTCGGCGTGATTTCTCCATAATAATGTCTTAAATAAATCACAGAACAGCACCTGTGATATCACTTCCACTTTGTCCTTTGAAATAAGGGGTAATCACTTCTTTAACAAAAGAGGCAAACGCACCAAAAACGTTATTTTCGTTTCGTTTGGTTTGGGTTATTTTGGTTATGTTTGGGTGATGTCAGTTAAGTGATAAAGTAGTCAAGCAATGTTGCCAGGTCGAAAATAACAAATAAACATCAAATATATCATTTCATCTAAATATTTATCTGCGATCCTGCATACTTAATATAATTTTTCAGATAGTTGTTCTACTCATCAAAACTACTATGATCAAAATTTATCACATATTTTAACATATATTTCCACAATTCGTAAAAAATAAATGAACTGTAATCTACCGTAAAAACGGTAGATTTGGCGGTGCAAAGAAAAGAGAAGGACAGGCGCGCGAGCGGACTTCACCAATAATAGCACGTCAGACTCCGTTGGATAATTGTCATCTATGAGATGGACTTATGCGGTTTGGATATCTCCGTTTCATATTGTTTGCATCAAAATCCACTCATTGTGTAAATGGTTAACCTGGAGTATATGTATAATAAGTATATTTTAAAAGTACGTTAGTCTAAAATGGCCACCCTAACCTCTAAATTAATACTACTACATATATAACAATACGAAAAAGTTAATTCAGCACAACTACAAATAACTTCCGCTCTTTTCTAGTATTTACTACAACTCGAAATACTTACAGCCTTATTCATAGTCAACGGTTTAGTAGGATGTATGTAGTCTACTAAGTAGTAACTACTAAGACGCTACTATACGCATCGTATTCATAGACGTCAGTTAGTACCATAAACTAGGATAGATGCACGACTCTCGGTTTTCTTTTGGATGACACTCAGCGCCATCCTTTGTATGCCCCACATTAATAAGACGATACTTGGAATATATATAAATGGAAATGACAAAGAAAACTTTCTAAACTATTGCGCCATCTATATATAAAACTATGAAGCATCACTTAAGGCGCGCATTTCAAAATTAAACCAAATTTTTAATTGTTTTATTGGAAATTGAAAAAAAAAACAAATATTATATCAACAAATTTATTAACAAAGTATAAATGCAATAATAAGTACAATTAGTACAATATACGAGTAAATAGCAAAACATCAAATTAAAATACTTAATAAATACTAAAAAAGTAATTATGTTATTATCAAATAAAACCCAATTTGAACGTTTTAACGTATTTAGTCATATATTTTTTGTTCAGAATGAATATAATTTCAATTTGTTATAAAAAATAGGAGCCAAACGTTAAAACGTCAATAACATGTTATAAAAATAACAAAGTTCTGTTCGATAAAGTGTTGGGCCAAACAAAAAATTGGGCAACATGCGAAATAATACATAAAAACAATAATAAGGATAAATATAACTAATAAATAATTAAATTACCTATTATTGCTGCATTTAGCAGCAGCAATATTAATGAGTGGATCTGCGTAAGGCTTCTGGATTTTCACCCCACAGTGGTGTAAACTGCCGGGCAATGTTGTTCTGTGTGGGACAGAAAACACCCTTTCCACCCATACACGTTGCAAATGGGGTTGTTCGGGAAACTTGTACCTACAAGAATTACAACAAATAAATGTATTCTCTTGTGTACTGAACATCATTTCATTGGTACCTTCGGGTAATTTCCCTACATCCTTCTACGCAGCATATTCTTGTGTATTTCCATCTTTTTATTATCTGTAGTAATATCAACAGCAGATTAATAAATGATTACTACCTATTAATTTAACTAGTTTTGATTCGAAGAGCAAAGTTTCTAACAAGCACTATTTCAGACTATAATTACTTATTGTAAAGCATATGATTGACGTACTTAATACATTACTTACTTTCAGGACAGGTAAAACTAGTTCTCACAAGCACTTTTAACAAAATTTTTTACGATTAAAAAATTGTAACGCCACAAACGTTTTAGCAACGTTTCCAACTAATGGGGAATTTCTCTGCTGATAACAAATTACAACAAGTGCCGTCGCGTGATCTGTTGTCGTTTCACTAAAAAGTATGAGTAATGTATGTCGGTAATACCGATTTTAGTAATTTAAAAAATATCTGTAGTTCATGTGGGGCAAGGTGAGATGGCGCTGTCGCTCGACATTTCATAGCCTGGTTAGTACGCTACTAGCTAGTAGAATGGTTTGCGTCGAAACGATTTGACAACGGTGCGAAATTGTAACAAATGACCTACGGAATGTGTAAATATCGGTATTTTTGACGTTTAACGGCTTAACCTTACTTTTAAGTTAACGTATTATGCTTATTATTCAATACAGTGCATGGAAGAATTGTTTATGTGTTTTCTGTTACTTATTTTTGTAGTAGTGTAGCTGTTATTTACGTTCAACATTCCGATAACAATTACTATAATATCGAAAAAATTATCAATTTAAGAAGTTACATTACAAAAAATACTCATAAGTGGCTATACATATTTAACACATGTATACCTAATGAATAACTACCCCACAATGTACAAACTGCAACATCAACCCCATCCAAATAATGGGATATATCATCAACTGCCCAGGACTAAATACCCAAAGAAGAATACATAACAATCTTTCCTAATCGATAAAGGACAATTTAAACAACCCAGAGTTGTATAAAAATGCAATGAAGTTCTCGAAAGAAGAAATCAACTTCTAATATTAACAACCTTTATTCTGTCCGGTCTACAAGCAGGATTTATTTCTCTCAGTGGGATGTGTTTACTGACAAATAAATAAATTAATTAACTTGCTTATATTCTTAGCCTTAATAAATGACTAATAAATTCATCAATTTTTCATTTACGAATCATTATTTCCATTATCTTAAGAATACTTGTTCACGCAATTTAATTTACAATATACAAACAAGATGTTAATTCAATAAAGTTTGTATTATTTCAGAAAAAACGAATGTAATAATTTTTAAAGGATAACTGCCCATTGAAATAAATTAACAAGGCATATACCAGTTTGATTTTTAATTTTTCAATTCAATTTTATAAATCCTTTCCATTTTCCATCTTATTCTTGGGGCATTCTTTTTAATTTTGTATTTTGTACCAATAACTCGCTTCTTAAAAGCCGTAGATTAATTTAAAATCTACCACTCGAGGTTATGTTTATCATATTTGTACCGCTTAAACATAGACTACCACGCTACTAAATTTCTTAGTAGCTACTAAGCTTAGTAGTCTACCAAATGTCACTATGAATACGATTTTCTTAGTACGCTCTTAGTAGCTTGCTAGTAGTCACTACTAACTGACCATGAATAAGGCTGTTTGACTTTTAGATTAACATTTAAACGTTATATTTGCACTAAAAAAGCCCCTCTAATACTCCGTGGCCTCCATAATCGCCTCTTATAGCCAACCCTTTAGTTTTAATAATTTTACCAAAAAGACAATTTAGATAAGTTTTGAGTATCAGAGGGACTTTTTTGTTACAAATATATCGTTTAATTATTAACATAATAGTTTATAAATATCTGTAAGAGAAAAATACAAGAATACAAATGAAAAAGAATAAAGTATGATGTCTTTACCTGTAAGCGAATAGTGCAGTGTATTAATTAATTAAAATATAAAGGACTCACGATAAAAACTAATAGAATTTGGTAGAAAAGATTTCGTCTAGGAGAGTCGGGCAGTCACCTATTGCTTCTATTCCAGATAACTCCGCTGCATCCCAGTCTGAAAGGTAGTGACGTTAGAGTAGACCGCGAGAAGTGTATAAGACACTTTAAAGAACAACTAAAAGGCTAAGTCTAAGGCAAGTCGCTCGGTGAGGCCTCCGCTCCTACGCCTTAGATGAAAAGGAAAGAGCAAGATAACGAAACGTTGAATCCTGCGGATCGTGTAGGGTAAATGCGAAGCGTGATAGTAAGAATTGCAGTAAGCAAAGCGAAGAGGTAAGAAAGCGAACATGCAAAATAATATAAACAAACTAAAATGAATTCTAATAAAACAAACATGTAAAATTAAGACTAATTCAAAAAAAAAAAAAGAAAAATACTTAATATTAGAAGATTTCTTACTACGGAAACAATTCCTTGTCTTCTCGAGCGTTGACCTGAAACAGATACAATAGTAACATATTAATAATGAGTAAACAACATTAATTATTTATGTATTCTTACCTTAAATTAATTCCAGAAGAAACTACAGCATTAAATAAATTAATCACTAGATATATTAGAAACTATAAACACAACCCGAAAAAACAAGTAAAATTGGAAAAATTAAAATGGCGAGAAAGCGTCACCCATCTGGCATTTTGTAAATGACAGCTAACCATAGATAAACGTATAACCCTAACAATTATATATCTAATTTGCAAATAGTTAATAAAATACTTGACATTAAATGAAAAATAATGATTCAGTAATTTATGCTTCTGATGAATTCTTAATAAGGTAAAGCAGTATTAAATTAATTGATATTCGGCGCTGTAAGCGTTTCATTAAAAACAATTAAGCATATAACTTGTATTATTTATTTTTTAATTGTAATTTGAAATAAAAATCTTTATACTATATATTATATTTTAATTTATTAATTAGTGTGTCTATTGCAACATTTACCTAAGAAAAAAGTAATAACAAATTGTAAGTTGATGTCTTTTCATAATTCACAAGCAGTGGCGGTTTTACTGTAGGTGCATTTGTTCAGTGAACCCCATTAAAAATTGAACTAGTTACACCTTATAATTTTATCCTTTTAATATTTATTATATTATTAATGATTATCGTATAATATACATCTATTTTACCATTTCATAGTTCATAGTTACAAAACACCAACCCGTAACCCATAGAAAATATTTAAATTTTTGTTGTGTCGCTGACGACTTTACCTAACTTTTTTGGTTCAAGTTTGATTCTGAACATATCACGAGAGCGATACTCCGTGTGATGTCCATGTGTTAGATAGAGAGGCGTCGGACGCGTGAAATAGCAATAAAATATACACAGCTTACAGCCGTTTAGGTGCACTGCACAAGAAGCCGGAATAATGTCGTGCTACGTCGGAACGGGTACCCGACAGTCTGCCAGGGTTTTGACCCGTTAGCCTGCCACTTGGTGAAAATATCCAGTACGAGTCATTTTTAAAGGCTCCGGAAGCTAGTATTGGTAGAAACCGATAGTAAAAAAATTATGTTCAGAAGCATGTTCAGATTTCAGGGTTCAAAGTCCACTAATTGTAAATGACGCACAATTTATTGCACAATACGTGTTAATTAAAATATTACGTAAATGATGGAGTCGTGTTCGGTAAAATATATTAAAGAAAATTCAAATAATTTTCAAAATCGTTGCGAAATAAAGAAAAGGGGTCCACCTCGCCCAAAACTACAACTGACACAAGTGTACCTTAAAAAATAAAAAGTTCAAACGTGTGTTTAAAGTAGAACAGTATAAAAAAACTTCGTGGTTGTGTGGGTGTAATAAATTAAACGCATTATTTTGCTTTCCGTGCCTGATTTTTGCCGGTAATCCTAATGGAAGTGTTGAGTGGACAAAGACAGGGGTTACGGATTTGTCACATTTGTCGGCAAAACATAGACGAATGGATTTTCTGTATAAGTAAACGTAAGGTTTTTATTTATTGTGTTATTAAATGCCATAAGTATTTGTTTCTCCTAAAATTATTAAAAATTTTCGCCTGCGGCGCATTAACAACATCGTGAAATACGCTTCATGTTCTGATATTACCTACATGTTATTAACATTGTGAACCCCCTTCGTATTTGACCACGAGCCGCCACTGTTCACAAGTAGGTATTGTTGTTGTGTTACAAAAGAAAATAAAAATTGTAGTACTATTTATTCATGATTTTTGAATGTATCTCAATAATAAACTAATTTAACCCTTAATTAAACAGGATTATTATATCATAATATATCACGTATTTTCTCAACACTTTTATTTAATTAATTCGTACACAACAACATTTCAATAACTATTTCGCTTTTTAATCAATTTTTCCTTCACTTCGAACTTATATCTGTCACTCTCTTCTATCAAAAACTGTCCAACGCTGTTCCCTGTACATATAGTGCTGTGGACGTTTCTAGGTGGTTCTCGAATCTTCCAGTAACTTTTTCTCGAACCTTCTGGAACGCGTCATAGGTAACATAGGTAACACGTCCGTCACAGTATTTATTTACGTTATCCACATCCAGTATTTTGACGTTCTCAGTTCTGTAATAAAAAAACGTTAATTAATCCTTGTATGCATCTTTGACTAGAAAAACATAGTTGAATAGGTTAATCATCCTATGGCTCCTATTGACAATGAATCCGTAGAAAGTCACTTCTTCGAAATTTTTTTTGTGAATCTGAAATTTTTTCTTGAGAAATCTTATGTGTCCTAAACTTTAAAGTACCTTCTTATGCTTTTTCTATCTGTTGAAACGAATTTGCGATTTAATTATTGGTTTTCGAGATACATATAGTGCTTTAAAATTAGTTAAATACTGGGGATAGAGTCGGATGATTGAAGTTTGTTTAAAAAAGTTAACATTTGTGTTTCATACTTTGCGGATACACATAATATAAAAATTCTCATTTGTATGTTTTGATTTGATGATGTACCTCTGCGTTACGCCTTTAACAGAATTTTTGTTTGGACCCATTCTACGATATGGAGGGGGGGGGTGAAAAAAAATTTTTTTTTCACACACTAATACATACAGGGTGTCCCAAGCAAGTGCGTTTCCTCAATAATTTATTTGTAGTTGAAGACATCAGCAAAAAGTTTTCTATAAATGTGTCACGAAATTAATTTCTTCGTACCTATCATATTATTTTCGATTATACAGGTCGTTCAGTTTTTCCTGGAGGCAACCCAACATCGTTTTTTAAATGGAATGCCATAGTTATTATTACATTTTTGGATTTTTTGTTAAATTTAAGTAGCACTTTGGTATTTCTAACTATAACTAACTAACTTTGGTTTCAACTTTGAAGGTTTGTCATTTGTGAACGAACAGATGAAATTTAATTTATTATTTTTATTGGTTGGTAATTCCCTTGTCTGTCAAAAAAATTAGTGCAATCTGTTTCAACGCCTTCTGGATGGTAGTGCGAAAATGTTTTTCTTAATTTGTGACTCACTCTGTGTATTAATCATGTAGTGGTATAAAAAGTGGGTACAGTCTATATCAAAGACGCTTCCTTCAAGAGAATTTTGCTTTTTATTCATTGATTTATTATTTATTTTTATTACAGGTTTTTTGTTGAATCCTTGCATTTTACTAACTTTCTGAATTTATCCAGAAACATTTTTCTATTGAAATAAATTGATACAAATTTTAAAAAGCATTTTCATTAAACACAAAATGATATACTTGTTCTGTTGAACAAATATTTATCTAATATTTTGGAATTTATTTTATGTTGTTTATTAAATATTTTATTTTTATTCAGGATCAAAGTTACGTTGTTGTATTAAAAAGAACTCTTTTTAAAAAAAGAAAACTTTTAATTTCCAATTTTATTATTTAAAGTTTACAACAACAGGTGTAAGTAATAGCGATGTGCTATGCACGTAAACTATAATCTTACTTGCTTATTAATTTTTCAATCTTAATTTATATACTATGTAATACGACCCCGTGAGACGTTATCCCTGTGAAGCGTATACTCAGCTTTTTTATTCATTATACTAGCAATTTCACATGGATAACTTCAAATTCACATTAAAATTTATTACAACTTGTTTAAGATCCTTCAAGGGTACATTTCGTTAAATTATCAAGTAGTCTGTTCTCAATGAGAAGTACGTGTTGTAGGCACAGTAATAAAAACATATTGTGACCATTTCACCCTTCGTGGTAGCAATAATAGTTATTAATGGCCTGGACTTTCCGGTCTCTGGCGATGTACGATACTACCTGAAAAAGGATCTTTGAACACTTTTACCACTTATAATGTCATGTTTTAAACAGCAGTCTTGTCTAAACAGCAGTATTGAACACACACCTTTTGTATAAAATATTGTATTAGTAATTAGTTTTCTCGATTAAAGTATTATTTTTGATTAGTTCGTTTAATAATCCGAAACATATCGTCGCTTACGATTAAGTTCAAGAGCGACATTATATTGCTGTAAAAAAGAAAGCAATATTTTCCATGGTCCTTCGAGCCGGATTGTTAAAAAACTGTGGATCGGGAAAATCGTTATAAAAAAGGTGCGTGTTTCGCCAACGTGTTTGACGACGAAAAAAGACTCCGAATTTCCAAGGATTTGCCGAGAGTTGAACTGTGGTAAATAAAATTTTACTACTCAACATAATAAAGGAGGCATAATTTCCAAGTTTATAAAGAAAAGGAAATTCGTTCATCACCCTACATCATAACGTCAACGGGAAGGACACACCGTCTTGGAACAAATTAGCCAAGCAGTCCCCGGAATCCAGACGAACTACAGAGAGGAAGGATTGATAAAGAAACCTGTCGCTGTCCAGTACACTCAGAGAAAAAATCAAAAGGTAGGCTTGTTAAATTTAATAACAAAATCGCCTACATCCTTTCATAAAATAATTCCTAATAAAGGAAATTGAATCTTCGGTGATGTTATTATGAAACATTATTGAAATATAAACGTAAAGAAAAACTGCTTTTAAATGTTTCCATGTATATTATTAATACTCTACAATTGTTTCGGGTGTTTAGCCCTTTCTCAAGAGTAATTGCCTTACTGAATTCGAAATAGTACACAGGTTCTATATATATACAAAATTAGTGTGTGTTAGTATGTGTGTGTGTGTGTTTGAAAGATAAATACAAGTGCAGTGTCAACGTGTGTTTGTCTTAACAGTATTGCTTATACCTAAATACTTATCTATTACAATCGTTTCTTTAAAGTCTAGCTGGTCATTAGTTATATGGTTGTTTTGTTCTAATAAAGCTTTTTTGATTTCTAATTGTTCGAGTAAAGTTAGTCTTTTTCCTTTACTGTCATTATGTAATAGTTTTATTTCATCGACATTGTGGTTGTTAACAATGCAATGCGTGCTCATGCCTGTACAATGTCTTTTTTCTTTAATGCTTTTTTCATGCTCTTTTTTCCTGATTTCTAAATTCCTCCCTGTCTGTCCAATATAAAAAGCTTCACATTTATTACAATTTAGCTTATAGATACCGTTCTTTTTTGAATTACAAAGTTTTTGTTTGTTATTTACTAATAATTTTCCTAGATTACACTTGTTTACAGAGATAGTCTTAATGCCTAGTTTGTTAAGAGATTTACATATTTTCTTACTAACTTTATCATAATGGTTAATTAAATTATAATAAACTATTTCTTTTTTGTGACCGGAGTATAGCTGTTTTGTAGTAATATTCTTCTTCATTTTCGTTAGAATTTTATCCACTATTGAAGGATTATAATTGTTGTTTTTTGCTATAGTTTTAATGGTATTGAGCTCTTTTTCAAAGTTTGTTTTGCTCAAAGGAAATTTTAATAATCTAAACACGTAGCTGCGTATTGCTGCCATTTTTATTTGGTGAGATTGATTCGAGTTAGAATTTATAATTGTATCTGTATTCGTAGGTTTTCTATATATATTATAATCGAATGTGTTGTTAATGATTTTTATGTTGATATCTAAAAAGTTTAAACCATTCTCATTGCCGTGTTCTATTGTAAATTTGATTTTCTTGTTGATGTTGTTTAGGTAATTTAAAAAATGTGTTAACTGTCTATCTGTTCCGTTCCATACACAAAAAATGTCATCCACGTAACGTGTCCAATATACTATGTTTTTTGTAGCTGAGGTATTTTTGAAAATGTTGTTTTCGAAATCGGACATAAAAATATCTGCCAATAACGGAGAAATTGGGGACCCCATGGGTAGGCCATCTATCTGTTGGAAATAGTTGTTGTTGTAATTTAAGTAATTTTGGTGTAGGTATATTCTGATAACCTCGTTAAGTTGGGATTTCATTCCATTAGGTAGCACGGATTTACCTACAAAAAACATAGTATATTGGACATGTTACGTGGATGACATTTTTTGTGTATGGAACGGAACAGATAGACAGTTAACACATTTTTTAAATTACCTAAACAACATCAACAAGAAAATCAAATTTACAATAGAACACGGCAATGAGAATGGTTTAAACTTTTTAGATATCAACATAAAAATCATTAACAACACATTCGATTATAATATATATAGAAAACCTACGAATACAGATGCAATTATAAATTCTAACTCGAATCAATCTCACCAAATAAAAATGGCAGCAATACGCAGCTACGTGTTTTGGCCGATGACACAATGCAACACGTTGAATCACTCGCTGCGCTCAATATAAGGGTCTCCGAAGAAATTCTCGTTCAAAATCTTGAAGAGAAATTGCATAAGAATACCGCTGAAAAATGGGAGGAATCATTAGATAGTAATGTGTTTCCTAAACTCTAATTTATGATTAATTTTTTATATAAAACTGCTGCGCGTCTTTCAAAACAAGATAATGAAAAAATAAACGATTCATCATTATCACAAAACAAGGTCGATTTAGGTTATCAAATGTTAAGAGCAAAATATAAAAAGAATAAGGTATTCATAACAGCACCTAAATACAGCTGCCCTAGTTGTGATAAAAAGCACCAATTATATAGGTGCGATAAATTTAAAAAGCTTCCTCTAGAAAGAAAATTACAATTAGTAAAAAATAGTTCCTTATGTGAGCTGTGTCTTCGAAATCACGGTGATCAGACATGCAAATTTGAAAAATGTATCGCATGCGATCGTCCGCAGAACTTTTTACTGCACGATCACACGCCTGTAAATAACAGTTGACTAGTAGAGCACACAGAAACAAATCGGCACTGTCTTTCTTCTTTGGACCAATCATCCTCAAATCAAGTAATCACTAGTGCAATCATAAATATATTGGATAGTAAAAATAATAAAATACGATGTCGAGCTTTACTCGACACTTGTGCATCCGTCATTTTAATTACGGAAGATTTATCTAATGTACTTAATCTTACTAAAAAACCGTGTCGTGTTTCTGTGGGGGCCCTCAATCAATTAGAAACGGTAACAAAGCATGTAGTTACTGCAACGATCCAATCTAATCATAACGAATACAAAAAGACTCTCGAAGTTCTAACTATTTCAAATATTTGCGATAAAACACCGAGCGAATATATTTCTAGAAAAAATATTGCGATTCCGGCAAATATTAAGCTTGCGGATCCGGAGTTTTATAAACCGGCACCTGTCGACGTGTTACTGGGGTCCGGACCAACACTTTCTATGTTTTCGATCGGGCAAAGAAATATTTCGACAAAAAATATGGATTTGTATTTACAGAAAACTACATTAGGTTGGGCTAAAGGAGGGCAAATAGGTAGAAAAAGAATAGGAAAAACAACTCAATGTAATCTTACTAACGTGCAGTTTGAACTTGAAAAATTTTGGAATATTGAGGAGGGTGCATCACAAAATCATTTGTCAGACGAGGAACTACTTTGTGAAAAACATTTTGTAGAAAACGTCACTCACGATAACAGCGGCCGTTTTGTAGTGGCTCTTCCGTTTAAAAGTAACCCAGATTTACTAGGTGAGTCGCGAATTCAGGCAAATAAACGATTAACTTCTTTACACAATCAATTTCGAAAAAATCGCGAATTCGAAATAAGATACACGGCAGTAATTAATGAATATAAACATCTTGGACATATGTCGGAAGTCGAAGATCATTCTGATATAAAATTTTATTTACCGCATCATGCTGTTTTAAAGGAAACCAGCAATACCACCAAACTTCGGGTTGTTTTTGATGGTTCGGCGAAAACAGACAGTGGAATTTCATTAAATGATATTCTTATGACAGGACCGACGATCCAAGATGATATGTTCTTACTGTTAATTCGTTTTCGCATACCCAAGTATATTATAAGTGCTGATATTGAAAAAATGTACCGGCAAATATTAATACGGGAAGAAGATAGAAAATATCAAGCAATATTGTGGAAAGAAGGTGATGAATTAAAAACTTTTAAGTTAAACACTGTCACGTTTGGCTAGGCCCCGCTCCCTTCCTTGCTATTCGCTGTCTAAAAAGGGTAGCCGAAGAAGAAGGCGAAAAGTATCCGCTTGCAGAAAAAATTCTTACCGAGGATTTATATGTTGATAATATGCTTACTGGTACTGAAACATTGAAAAATGCCCGCGAAATTCGAAACCAGATTACTTCTCTATTAAATCTTGGGGGGTTCAATCTTCGTCAATGGGCATCCAATAACTTACATATTTTAGACGGGTTAAATGAAGATCAAATTGATACGAATTTGCTATTTAATTCAGATCAAAATTTAAAAACTCCCGGTATTTCGTGGGATGCAAAAAATGATACAATTATGTATAAAGTTAATTTTTCAAACATAAAATGTGCAAAGTCCAAACGTGCTGTTCTTTCCGAAATTGCCAAAATCTTTGATCCGTTAGGTTTACTTGGCCCAATTATTTTATATGCAAAAATAATTATGCAGAAAATATGTAAAGAAAAACTTAATTGGGACGAGTCCCTAACAAGTAGCTTATATTCCCTATGGAGTGAATTCTATCAGCAATTACCTTTGATAAATAATGTTTCATTTGAAAGAAAAACTGTAAGTTCAAAAAATGACTCTATTCTTCTGTTTTCCCCGAACCATAAAAAATAACCCGAAGTTTAGTGGTATTGCTGGTTTCCTTGAAAACAGCATGATGCGGTAAATAAAATTTTATATCAGAATGATCTTCGACTTCCGACATATGTTTTTGCGACGCAAGTGCACAGGGGTACGGTGCTTGTTTTTATCTCAGATCTGTCGATAAAAATGGCAACATTTATTCTCATCTACTTTGCGCTAAATCTCGCGTCGCACCGGTAAAAACAATTAGTACGCCACGACTTGAATTGAGTGCAGCGTTATTACTTTCCAAATTATTTAAACAAATCATTAATACATTAAAGTTATCATTTAACAAAATAATTTTTTGGTCAGACTGGTCAATAACTTTGCACTGGATAAATACGCCTCCTCATATTTTAAAAACTTTTGTGGCCAATCGTGTATCCGAGATCACAACTTACACATCGGCAAGTCAGTGGAAACACGTACGCTCACAAGAAAATCCTGCGGATGCGTTATCACGTGGCCAGCTCCCGGCGCAATTTTTAAATAACACTATTTGGGCACATGTTCCAGCCTGGTTAAACAAAGCGGAGTCAACTTGGCCTCAGTCAGGTTTACCAGGGTTGTCTAGTGAACTGCCTGAAGTAAAAAGAGAAGCATGTCTTTTAACCAAAAAAACGGAAAAATGCAATTATAGTAAGCAGGTTGAAGTGTCAGAAAAAAATAACGAAAATTGTCATCCACATTTTGAAATATTCTCCAGATTCTCTTCTTACTTAAAGCTTAAAAAATTTGTAGCTATTGCATCTTATTTAAAGTGCGGAAAATTTTACTCAGGCTCGTTACAAAATAATGATCTAATAGAAGCTGAAAAAACAATTGTAAAGCATCTTCAATCCGTTTACTTTGCTAAGGAAATACACAACCTCGTAAATAAACGCGAAATGAATAAAACCAGCAGGTTACTTTCCTTAAATCCCTTTTTAGATGGTATTAACATTTGCACAACAACATCCAATGCTAATCCCACAATCAACCCATGTTACTCAGTTAATAATTGGACATTATCATGAAGTACATTATCACGCAGGAATTCAATCGACACTGTGCTTTCTAAGACAAAAATTTTGGTTGCTTGACGGTCGAAATCAAGTTAGAAAAGTTGTAAAAAATTGCATTCGTCGTTTTCGTGCTAATCATCCAACAATCGATAATATCTTATGGGCGATTTACCTAGTGTGCGTATTACTCAAGCTCGAGTTTTCAGTAATGTTGGAATAGACTATTGTGGTCCTTTTTATATTAAAGAAAAAAAGCACAGAAATACGAAAAAAATTAAGGTGTACGTTGCAGTATTTGTCATATTATTAATAAGTTCTATGTAAACATAATCATTATATACATCTATGGTTATGGGCGCGTATAGTGTTGGTGATCCTAACCAAAAGATGACTCATTAAAAAGCTCGTGTTATGTTACTCGTTTTTATATTTCTATTTTTTAAATAAAGTTGTTCTTGTTCAAGTAACAGTATTTTATTAAAAAAACATAAAATACAACATGGCGCAGTCAGAAATAAAATTGGAATAGAAGTACTTACCTGGTTTCATATTACAAGTTAAAAGACAAGCATACACCTAAACGATGGAATTTTTGAAGCAGCCAAAGGCAATGGTTATGGATGGAGATTTAGGTGCTAATTGGAAAAAGTTTAAACATGCTTTTGAGCTATATATATTGGCTACAGGGTGTAAAGAAAAATCCACAGATGTACAAGCAGCTGTTTTGCTACACACAATAGGAGAAGAAGCATTAGAAATATACCAAACCTTTGAGTTCACAAATGAAGAAAAACTAGATATGAAAGTAATTCTACAGAAATTTGACGATTACTTTCTTCTCAAGTGTAATGTTAGTGTTGAAACACATAAATTTAATACTAGAGTGCAATCACCAATAGAAACATTGGATATGTTTTTGTCAGATCTGAGGCATATAGCATCAAATTGTGACTTTGGTAATTTCAAAGACAGATTGATTATGGATAAAATTGTTAGTGGAATAAGAGAAGCTAAAATAAAGGACAGATTGTTGCCAGAACCAAATTTAACATTAACAAAGGCAATTGATATTTGCAAAGCAGCGGAACAAACAGAAAGTCACATCAAGCAGTTGGCAGAGACCAGCAAAAAGTTAGAGGTTAGCGAAATAAAGCATAAGAACAATAAAGACAAGCATGAAGAGAACAAAGTACAAAGAAAAGGAGAAGCTTCAACAAAATGGCATAGAAGAGGAAATTGGCAGCTTAGGGCTCAAGGCTACAGCACAAGTAATCAGCAACATGGGAAGCAGAACCAACAGCCAAATCAAAGGAAGTGTAATCGATGTTGGTTAATACATCCCTATGGAAAATGCCCAGCCTATGGTAAACAATGCAGAAAATGTAAAAACTACAATCATTTTGCATTGGTATGTAGGTCGAACCAGGTGAATGAAGTTGTAGATTTTAATATAGAACGTGAGAATCAGCAACTTAGTAATGAAATAAATAATTATATTTTAGGAAGCATTAATGTACATGCTTTAGAAAATGAATGGTATGAATATGGCAAAATTTTAAAAACTAAAAAAATTGTCAAATTTAAATTAGACACGGGTGCTCACATTAATGTTATACCTGAATATTTGTATAAAGTTTTAAAATTGTATGACTTAGTTGAATTAAAAAAAGAAGGTATAAATGTTACAAATTATGGGGGTGAAAACCTCACTGTATTAGGTTCATGTGATTTAGATATAGAAATTGGAACTAAAATACATACAATTAAGTTTATTGTTGTAAGAACAAATGAGAAATCGGCTCCATTACTTGGTATACATACGATCCAAGAGCTGAATTTGCTAAAAAGGAATGTGGAAAAGAAAGTTAACAGTGTGGTAAAGTCCGAAATTCAAATTTTCGAAGAGAACAAAGATTTGTTTCAAGGAATAGGAAATATAAATAATAAACCATATGAGTTTAAGCTTAAGAAGAATTATCAGGGTACAATAGTACCATGTAGAAAAATTCCTTTTCAGATGGAAGAAAAGTTTAGAACGGAATTAAACAGAATGGTAAAAGATGGTATTATTGTGAAAATTATAGAACCCACCGAGTTTGTTAATCCGGTTGTACTTGTTAAAAAACCAGATAATAACATAAGAGTCTGTCTTGACCCTCAAAATCTTAATAAATATCTACTAAGAGACCATTATAAATTATCAACTTTCGAGGAGACCACAAAGGATATGAAAAATAGCAAATACTTCACAATTCTGGATGCCAATAAAGGATTCTGGCAAATTAATTTGTCAGATAAATCATCCTTATTAACAACATTTGCTACACCATTTGGCAGATACAGATTTTTTAGATTGCCCTATGGTTTGTCAAATGCACTAGAAATTTTTCATCGAACATACTCAGATATTTTTGAAGGCATAAGTGGTGTGAAAATATATATTGATGACTTGATTATTTATGCGGATACTATAGAAAAGCACGACGAAATTTTAAAACAAGTCTTACAGAGCGCCAGGGAGATGGGAGTAAAATTTAATAAAAACAAATGTAAAATAAGAGTCCAAGAAGTTAAATATGTAGGTGATATGCTAACAACCAATGGAATAAAAGTTGATAACCATAAAGTTGAGGCAATAAAAAATTTGCCACAGCCAAAAAATTGCAAAGAATTAAGTAGATTTTTGGGCATGGTAACATACTGTTCAAAATTTATTTTTAACTTGTCACAACTAACTGCTAACTTAAGAAAACTCATAAGGAAAGATGTTGTGTTCGAATGGAATAATATTCATCAAAAAGAATTTGAAGTTTTAAAAGATGTGTTAACAAAAACACCGGTATTACAGTATTATAATGAAAACACACCAATAGTATTATCTGTAGACAGTTCCAAGGACGGGATGGGAGCTGTTATTTTACAGAATGGGGCACCGGTTGCATATGCATCAAAGTCGTTAAGCCCTACCCAACAAAATTATGCACAGATAGAAAAAGAAATGTTAGCAATCGTTTTTGGTTGTCAAAGATTTTATCAGTATTTGTATGGCAAAACATTTATAGTTGAAAGCGATCATAAGCCGCTTGAGTCCATTTTTCTAAAACCACTGGATAAATGTCCACTCAGGCTACAACGCTTTCGAATAAGCTTACAAGCATATGACTTTCAAGTAAAATATAAACCAGGGGCACAATTATATCTGGCAGATACGCTGTCAAGAGCAAGCTATGATGATAAAAATTTTGATTTGATAGAATCTAACTTAGAAGCTCAAATAAGCATTATAAATTATACAAGTATCAGTCCGCAAAAATTTAATCTATTAGAGCAAGAAACTAAGGTAGATAGTTCCTTACAAGCATTACTAAAAATAGTTAAAGAGGGTTGGCCTAATGAGAAATCAAAAGTGCCTGACTTAGTTAAACCATACTGGAAAATGAGAGATGAAATAACAGAATACAATCAAGTATTATTAAAAGGGAATCAAATAATTATTCCTAAGTCTATGAGACAAGACATTTTAGATAGACTTCATTACAATAATCTCGGAATTGAAAAAACAATATTGCGTGCTAGAGAACTGGTATTCTGGCCAAATATTACTAAAGAAATTATGGATATTGTTAAAAATTGTCCAGTGTGTTTAGTATACCAGAATTCAAATCAAAAAGAGACGCTAATTAATCGAAAGACGGTAGACATACCGTGGCATACAGTTGCTATCGATTTTTTTCATTTTAGTGACAATGAATACTTACTCGTGGTTGACATGTATTCTAAATACCCTGAGGTAATAAAAATGAATACTGATTGTACAAGTACGAATGTTATTGAACAACTAAAGTCAATTTTCGCCAGGCATGGAAAACCAAGAATCATGTATACAGATAATGATCCTAAATTTTTAAACAAACAAATGCAAACATTTTTAAGAGAATGGGAAATTACTCACAAAACTAATAGTCCAAGATATTCACAAAGTAATGGCTTCATTGAACGTCACGTCCAAACTGTAAAAAAACAGCTAAAAAAAAGCTTGTATGATAACAGAGATATTTACCTCTTCTGGAGTTGAGAAATACGCCTATAGATAGACACGTACCATCGCCTGCAGTTCTTCTGTTTGGAAGGAGACTCAGAGGGCTCTTACCCGTTAAAGATGAACTTCTTAAAACCCACTACCAACCTCAAGAGTATAAAGATAAAAGAGATAAAAATAAAAATACTCATAAATCATATTATGACAGACAAGCAAAAGATCTACCAGAATTAAGCATAGGTGATAAAGTGATGGTACAAACAGAATCCAAGATATGGGAACCTGCTAAGGTTGTAGGCTTGGATAGTAATAGACCTAGATCATATCACATTCAGTTAAGAAAAAATGGAAAGGTGTTTGTTAGAAATCGTAAATACTTAAGAAGATTTGATGTAGACAATTTTGAAAACTTAAACATAGATTTTGATGAAATATTGGAAAGCTATATTTAAAAAAAATGACCCTTCAAAGGAACGTAATGAAACATTTCTTCAAAACACTATTAGTAGTGATAAGGAAGATGGTAGGAATAGAGCTCCTAAAAAGGCTGAGAACAAAAACGAAGTAGTACAGAGAAGTAGGTATGGAAGGGCTATTTCGAGGCCAGTTTATTTGTCAGATTATGTTTGAACATTTATATTGTAGCGACCAGTGACACAGTACGTGTGTGCGATAACAATTTGTGGCATGTACTTGTTATCGCTAACATGTAAACACCGCACACGGTACTTTCCGTGTTATCAACTTACAAGATGTTAATCATTCTCCGGCGACAAGTAACAAGTTCAATTCTGGAATAATCGAGGACTTTCTAATTATTACTCATTATTCGGGAATACTCAGGATTTCTTCGAGTTCCTGTCTAGAAAGTTCGAAAGGTGTATATATAGTGATCATCTTTGCTAAGGAAATACACAACCTCGTAAATAAACGCGAAATGAATAAAACCAGCAGGTTACTTTCCTTAAATCCCTTTTTAGATGGTATTAACATTTGCACAACAACATCCAATGCTAATCCCACAATCAACCCATGTTACTCAGTTAATAATTGGACATTATCATGAAGTACATTATCACGCAGGAATTCAATCGACACTGTGCTTTCTAAGACAAAAATTTTGGTTGCTTGACGGTCGAAATCAAGTTAGAAAAGTTGTAAAAAATTGCATTCGTCGTTTTCGTGCTAATCATCCAACAATCGATAATATCTTATGGGCGATTTACCTAGTGTGCGTATTACTCAAGCTCGAGTTTTCAGTAATGTTGGAATAGACTATTGTGGTCCTTTTTATATTAAAGAAAAAAAGCACAGAAATACGAAAAAAATTAAGGTGTACGTTGCAGTATTTGTCATATTATTAATAAGTTCTATGTAAACATAATCATTATATACATCTATGGTTATGGGCGCGTATAGTGTTGGTGATCCTAACCAAAAGATGACTCATTAAAAAGCTCGTGTTATGTTACTCGTTTTTATATTTCTATTTTTTAAATAAAGTTGTTCTTGTTCAAGTAACAGTATTTTATTAAAAAAACATAAAATACAACATGGCGCAGTCAGAAATAAAATTGGAATAGAAGTACTTACCTGGTTTCATATTACAAGTTAAAAGACAAGCATACACCTAAACGATGGAATTTTTGAAGCAGCCAAAGGCAATGGTTATGGATGGAGATTTAGGTGCTAATTGGAAAAAGTTTAAACATGCTTTTGAGCTATATATATTGGCTACAGGGTGTAAAGAAAAATCCACAGATGTACAAGCAGCTGTTTTGCTACACACAATAGGAGAAGAAGCATTAGAAATATACCAAACCTTTGAGTTCACAAATGAAGAAAAACTAGATATGAAAGTAATTCTACAGAAATTTGACGATTACTTTCTTCTCAAGTGTAATGTTAGTGTTGAAACACATAAATTTAATACTAGAGTGCAATCACCAATAGAAACATTGGATATGTTTTTGTCAGATCTGAGGCATATAGCATCAAATTGTGACTTTGGTAATTTCAAAGACAGATTGATTATGGATAAAATTGTTAGTGGAATAAGAGAAGCTAAAATAAAGGACAGATTGTTGCCAGAACCAAATTTAACATTAACAAAGGCAATTGATATTTGCAAAGCAGCGGAACAAACAGAAAGTCACATCAAGCAGTTGGCAGAGACCAGCAAAAAGTTAGAGGTTAGCGAAATAAAGCATAAGAACAATAAAGACAAGCATGAAGAGAACAAAGTACAAAGAAAAGGAGAAGCTTCAACAAAATGGCATAGAAGAGGAAATTGGCAGCTTAGGGCTCAAGGCTACAGCACAAGTAATCAGCAACATGGGAAGCAGAACCAACAGCCAAATCAAAGGAAGTGTAATCGATGTTGGTTAATACATCCCTATGGAAAATGCCCAGCCTATGGTAAACAATGCAGAAAATGTAAAAACTACAATCATTTTGCATTGGTATGTAGGTCGAACCAGGTGAATGAAGTTGTAGATTTTAATATAGAACGTGAGAATCAGCAACTTAGTAATGAAATAAATAATTATATTTTAGGAAGCATTAATGTACATGCTTTAGAAAATGAATGGTATGAATATGGCAAAATTTTAAAAACTAAAAAAATTGTCAAATTTAAATTAGACACGGGTGCTCACATTAATGTTATACCTGAATATTTGTATAAAGTTTTAAAATTGTATGACTTAGTTGAATTAAAAAAAGAAGGTATAAATGTTACAAATTATGGGGGTGAAAACCTCACTGTATTAGGTTCATGTGATTTAGATATAGAAATTGGAACTAAAATACATACAATTAAGTTTATTGTTGTAAGAACAAATGAGAAATCGGCTCCATTACTTGGTATACATACGATCCAAGAGCTGAATTTGCTAAAAAGGAATGTGGAAAAGAAAGTTAACAGTGTGGTAAAGTCCGAAATTCAAATTTTCGAAGAGAACAAAGATTTGTTTCAAGGAATAGGAAATATAAATAATAAACCATATGAGTTTAAGCTTAAGAAGAATTATCAGGGTACAATAGTACCATGTAGAAAAATTCCTTTTCAGATGGAAGAAAAGTTTAGAACGGAATTAAACAGAATGGTAAAAGATGGTATTATTGTGAAAATTATAGAACCCACCGAGTTTGTTAATCCGGTTGTACTTGTTAAAAAACCAGATAATAACATAAGAGTCTGTCTTGACCCTCAAAATCTTAATAAATATCTACTAAGAGACCATTATAAATTATCAACTTTCGAGGAGACCACAAAGGATATGAAAAATAGCAAATACTTCACAATTCTGGATGCCAATAAAGGATTCTGGCAAATTAATTTGTCAGATAAATCATCCTTATTAACAACATTTGCTACACCATTTGGCAGATACAGATTTTTTAGATTGCCCTATGGTTTGTCAAATGCACTAGAAATTTTTCATCGAACATACTCAGATATTTTTGAAGGCATAAGTGGTGTGAAAATATATATTGATGACTTGATTATTTATGCGGATACTATAGAAAAGCACGACGAAATTTTAAAACAAGTCTTACAGAGCGCCAGGGAGATGGGAGTAAAATTTAATAAAAACAAATGTAAAATAAGAGTCCAAGAAGTTAAATATGTAGGTGATATGCTAACAACCAATGGAATAAAAGTTGATAACCATAAAGTTGAGGCAATAAAAAATTTGCCACAGCCAAAAAATTGCAAAGAATTAAGTAGATTTTTGGGCATGGTAACATACTGTTCAAAATTTATTTTTAACTTGTCACAACTAACTGCTAACTTAAGAAAACTCATAAGGAAAGATGTTGTGTTCGAATGGAATAATATTCATCAAAAAGAATTTGAAGTTTTAAAAGATGTGTTAACAAAAACACCGGTATTACAGTATTATAATGAAAACACACCAATAGTATTATCTGTAGACAGTTCCAAGGACGGGATGGGAGCTGTTATTTTACAGAATGGGGCACCGGTTGCATATGCATCAAAGTCGTTAAGCCCTACCCAACAAAATTATGCACAGATAGAAAAAGAAATGTTAGCAATCGTTTTTGGTTGTCAAAGATTTTATCAGTATTTGTATGGCAAAACATTTATAGTTGAAAGCGATCATAAGCCGCTTGAGTCCATTTTTCTAAAACCACTGGATAAATGTCCACTCAGGCTACAACGCTTTCGAATAAGCTTACAAGCATATGACTTTCAAGTAAAATATAAACCAGGGGCACAATTATATCTGGCAGATACGCTGTCAAGAGCAAGCTATGATGATAAAAATTTTGATTTGATAGAATCTAACTTAGAAGCTCAAATAAGCATTATAAATTATACAAGTATCAGTCCGCAAAAATTTAATCTATTAGAGCAAGAAACTAAGGTAGATAGTTCCTTACAAGCATTACTAAAAATAGTTAAAGAGGGTTGGCCTAATGAGAAATCAAAAGTGCCTGACTTAGTTAAACCATACTGGAAAATGAGAGATGAAATAACAGAATACAATCAAGTATTATTAAAAGGGAATCAAATAATTATTCCTAAGTCTATGAGACAAGACATTTTAGATAGACTTCATTACAATAATCTCGGAATTGAAAAAACAATATTGCGTGCTAGAGAACTGGTATTCTGGCCAAATATTACTAAAGAAATTATGGATATTGTTAAAAATTGTCCAGTGTGTTTAGTATACCAGAATTCAAATCAAAAAGAGACGCTAATTAATCGAAAGACGGTAGACATACCGTGGCATACAGTTGCTATCGATTTTTTTCATTTTAGTGACAATGAATACTTACTCGTGGTTGACATGTATTCTAAATACCCTGAGGTAATAAAAATGAATACTGATTGTACAAGTACGAATGTTATTGAACAACTAAAGTCAATTTTCGCCAGGCATGGAAAACCAAGAATCATGTATACAGATAATGATCCTAAATTTTTAAACAAACAAATGCAAACATTTTTAAGAGAATGGGAAATTACTCACAAAACTAATAGTCCAAGATATTCACAAAGTAATGGCTTCATTGAACGTCACGTCCAAACTGTAAAAAAACAGCTAAAAAAAAGCTTGTATGATAACAGAGATATTTACCTCTTCTGGAGTTGAGAAATACGCCTATAGATAGACACGTACCATCGCCTGCAGTTCTTCTGTTTGGAAGGAGACTCAGAGGGCTCTTACCCGTTAAAGATGAACTTCTTAAAACCCACTACCAACCTCAAGAGTATAAAGATAAAAGAGATAAAAATAAAAATACTCATAAATCATATTATGACAGACAAGCAAAAGATCTACCAGAATTAAGCATAGGTGATAAAGTGATGGTACAAACAGAATCCAAGATATGGGAACCTGCTAAGGTTGTAGGCTTGGATAGTAATAGACCTAGATCATATCACATTCAGTTAAGAAAAAATGGAAAGGTGTTTGTTAGAAATCGTAAATACTTAAGAAGATTTGATGTAGACAATTTTGAAAACTTAAACATAGATTTTGATGAAATATTGGAAAGCTATATTTAAAAAAAATGACCCTTCAAAGGAACGTAATGAAACATTTCTTCAAAACACTATTAGTAGTGATAAGGAAGATGGTAGGAATAGAGCTCCTAAAAAGGCTGAGAACAAAAACGAAGTAGTACAGAGAAGTAGGTATGGAAGGGCTATTTCGAGGCCAGTTTATTTGTCAGATTATGTTTGAACATTTATATTGTAGCGACCAGTGACACAGTACGTGTGTGCGATAACAATTTGTGGCATGTACTTGTTATCGCTAACATGTAAACACCGCACACGGTACTTTCCGTGTTATCAACTTACAAGATGTTAATCATTCTCCGGCGACAAGTAACAAGTTCAATTCTGGAATAATCGAGGACTTTCTAATTATTACTCATTATTCGGGAATACTCAGGATTTCTTCGAGTTCCTGTCTAGAAAGTTCGAAAGGTGTATATATAGTGATCATCTTTGGACCGAAAAACAGTTAGTTGAAGAAAGTATCAGTGCGCGAATTAAAACCGATAATAGACAAAGTGATATAAATAAATTGTAATATAAATAAGTGAATTGTTGTGATATAAATGGTAGTTCTAAGTTAGTGTTTAAGTGTTATAAATAGTGTTAAATAAATAATTGTTTAAATAAATAGTTTAACTAGAAAATTCGTTACAATTGGTGTCAGGTGTGGGGTCTGCGAATCGACCTCTGGAGAATTTTCTAGTGGAATAAAAATACAAAATAAATAAAATGCCGAAAACGTTGTTCGAGTTGAAAGTCGCCGAATTGAAAAGCGAACTGGAAGAGCGAGACGAAGATACGTCTGGTACTAAGAACATCTTACAGAAACGGCTCGAGGAGGCTTTGCTACGAGAAGGCTTCGATCCCAGCACATACGAATTCGAGGACGAATTGGAAAAGAAACTAAATGAAAATTCAAAGAACCTGGAAGAAAAATTAAATGAAAAATTAAATAACAATCTTGAAGAATTAAAGGAAAATTCAAAGAATCTGGAAGAAAAATTAAATGAAAATTCAAAAGTCCTGAAAGAACAATTAGAAACATTCGAAGGAAGTTTGAAAGAAGAACTGGGAAAATTCGAAGAAGAAACAAGAGAAGAATTAAAAGGAGTAAAGGTTGAACAAGAAGAAATAAACAAAAAGTTGGGGACTTTCGACGAAAGAGTAGCCCAGCTGGAAGAAATGGTTCTGAATCTGGGAAAACGAGAGACCAGTCACCAACTTACGGAAAAGAAACATAGCGTGGTTGCCAGCAAAGAAATCCCCGACGTAAAAGAAGAACAGGTCATCCCATCCAAGGTGCATATGAAGCTACCTACGTTTGACGGAAAAACATCATGGACCACGTTTTTGACACAATTCGAGGTAGCTGCGAAAGCGTACAAATGGACTTTGGAAGAGAGAGCTTCTTCACTTGCTCTTGCTCTGCGTGATGGTGCTGGCGAAATCTTGAACACGTTGCCACCGGAAGAATTACTAGACTACCATCGGCTAGTAAAAAGATTAGAGATGCGATACGGCCAAGCACATCTGACGGCTGTGTACCACGTACAGTTAAAGAACCGACGACAGAAGACAGGGGAAAGTCTTCAAGAATACGAGGCGGATATCGCACGGTTGGTCCGGCTCGCCTATCCAGGCACGGCTGATGATACACTGGAAAGATTGGCCGTCGACGCATTTATTGACGGACTTAAGGACGACGAAATACAACAGCGACTCCGACTGGACCGGCCGAGGACTTTGGTTGACACATTGGCCCGCGCACTGGAATACGACGTCGTCAAACAGGCGTCACAACGACAATGTCGAGTGCGGGAATTAAAAGAGGAGTCAGCCGGTCGGGACGAAGATAAACTGGAAGAGATGGTCCGTCGAATAATCACCAAAATCGAAAGGAAGCCCAGACAAGTCAGGCGCTGGAACTGTGGGAAGTTAGGCCACGTGAGAAGCAGTTGTAAGAGCGAGAGATCTGCTCCTCAAGAAGATAAGCCCCGCATACAGGAAAACTAGTCAGGGTCGGCGCGGCGGGGCAAACGTCGATCCCGGAGCAAGAAGCCCCCGGTCTAGTTGCACTGACAAAAACCATGAAAGACAGAGCTGACAGCCTTTTTCTTACGGGACACATAAATGGGAAGCGGTGTTCGTTCCTATTGGATACCGGAGCAAGCAGGACAATTATACGAGCCAACGTGATGACTACAAGTAAGCTTCAACCGACTCAATGGAAGCTACGTACGGCCACCGGAGAAATGGTCAATGTTCATGGTGAAAGCTACGTCAAGATCCGCATAGGAAAGACCTCCTTCCGACACTGCGCTCTTGTAGCCGAAATTGAAGACAACGTCATTCTGGGCTTGGACGTGCTTCGGAAATACGACTTTTGCCTGAGTTTCCAAAGAAAAGTCGTGACCTTAAACGGAGAAGACTTCAAGCTAACTACTCAGGACACTGTAACATCTCAAGTCAAAAAGCTACAAACAAGAACGGAAGACGCGCAACGCCCACCAGAAGCCTTGAAGAAATTGCGCCAGGAAACAGGAGGCAAATGTAATCTTAACCAACGACGCCAGATAGAAGGATTACTAAAAGAATACCAAGACGTCTTTGAAGTAGAAGGTGGGAAGAAGGGACGAACCAACGCCGTCCTGCACAAAATAAATACTGGCGAAGCCCAACCCATCCGTCAGCGACCCAGGAGACTACCACTGGCCAAGAAAGAAGAGGCTGAGAACATCATCAGTGAAATGCAAAGGGACGGGGTAATAGAACCATCCACTAGCCCCTGGACATCGCCGGTAGTTCTGGCCAAGAAAAAGGATAGCTCGACACGCTTCTGTGTGGACTACCGCCAATTTAACAATGTTACGAAAAAAGACAGCTACCCCTTACCACGAATAGATGACACCCTGGATACACTGTCAGGGTCGACGATATTTTCCACCTTAGACCTCAAGAGCGGATACTGGCAAGTGGCTTTGGACAGAGATGCCAAAGAGAAGACAGCGTTTTCCATTGGAACGGGGCTGTGGCAGTTCAAGGTGATGCCGTTCGGGTTGTGCAACGCACCAGCCACCTTTGAGCGACTGATGGTTGGCTTAATTGGAAATACTTGCCTGGTATACCTCGACAAGATCATCGTAGTCGGGAAGGACTTCAACGACCATCTGAAAAATTTGGAGGAAGTTTTCCGAAGACTTCGTGATGTACACCTAAAACTGAGCCCCAAGAAATGTCAGCTATTCCAAGAGACCGTCAACTACCTGGGGCATGTAGTATCCGGAGACGGCGTTTCAGTCGACCCACAGAAAATCAGGGCCGTGCAAGAGTGGCCTGAATCTGCCGACGTCCATCAAGTCAGAAGCTTTCTTGGGCTCTGCACCTACTATAGACGTTTTGTTCCCGGATTTGCTAAAATTGCTAAGCCTCTGACCCGACTCACAGAAGAGGGTAGACCATTTTGTTGGGAGGAAGACTGCCAAGCTGCCTTTGAAGAACTAAAGAAAACCCTCTCGTCTACACCTGTGTTGAGCTATCCCCTACCAACTGGAAAGTTTTTCCTGGACACCGACGCTAGCAACATTGGAATTGGCGCGGTTCTGTCACAAATACAGAATGGTGAAGAGAAAGTGATCGGATACTTCAGCAGAACTCTATCCAAACCCGAACGGAATTACTGCGTAACCAGACGCGAATTGTTAGCTGTAGTAAAAAGTGTGGAACAGTTCTACAAATACCTCTACGGAAGAAAGTTTTTGCCACGAACTGACCATGCCGCGTTGAAATGGCTCCTGAATTTCAAAAATCCCGAGGGCCAAGTAGCCAGATGGATAGAGAAGCTGCAAGAGTACGACTTTGAAATAGAACACCGAGCGGGAAGTAGCCATAGAAACGCCGACGCCTTATCCAGAAGACCTTGCCCGGATAATTGTAAACACTGTCAACGCGTCGAGGAACACGAAGAAGTCAGGAGGATAACTATCCTGGACGAGCAGTGGCAGCCCGACAACATTAAGGCAGAACAACATTCCGACGTGCTCCTAAAAATGTTTCTGGACTGGAAGAAAGAAGGCAGAAGACCAACCTGGCAGGAAGTGGCTGCCAAGTCAACAGAAGTGAAATCGTTGTGGGCCCAATGGGATTCCATTGATGAAGAAGATGGTCTCCTGAAGCGCGTCGTTGAGAACCAAGATGGCACCGAAAGCAGACGTCAGCTGGTGATACCGAGAAGCTTGGTAAAAGAGGTTCTGCAGTGCCTCCATGACGACCCTTCGGGAGGACATTTTGGCGTAAAGAAGACCCTGGGTAAAGTACGAGAACGATTTTACTAGGTCAACTGCAAGAAGGACGTGGAAGATTGGTGCAGAAAGTGCACGACGTGCGCCGCCAGTAAGGGACCTCAGAAGCGACAACGTGCTCCCATGCGACAGTATAACGTCGGCAGCCCATTTGAGAGAATTGCCATAGATGTTGCCGGACCATTCCCAGAATCTGAAGATGGGAATAAGTACATCGTAGTGGCAATGGACTACTTCACGAAATGGGTTGAAGCGTACGCCCTTCTAAACCAGACGGCAGCTACAGTGGCGGAAACGTTCGTGAAACAGTTAATCAGCCGATTCGGAGCACTACTGGAGCTGCATTCCGACCAAGGACGAAATTTCGAGTCGGCCATATTTCAAGACATCTGTAAGATATTGGGCATTCACAAAACTCGTACGACAGCCCTACATCCCCAATCAGACGGCATGGTAGAACGAATGAACAGGACCATCAACAAGTTCCAGTCTAAAATGGTCTCCAAACATCAGCGAGACTGGGATCGTTATCTGCCATTGTTCCTTTTGGCATACCGATCTTCCATACATGAAACCACTGGACAAACACCAGCCAGGGTACTGTTCGGTCGAGAGTTGCGACTACCATGCGACTTAAAGTTCGGATGCAAACCTGGCGAAGACGTGGCTGGAGAAGATTACGTCAGTGAACTCCGAAGACGATTGGACGACATCCATGACGAGATACGTTCCCATATGCAGATAGCCAGTGACCGGATGAAGGACGCATATGACATTAAGGCCACTGATGGAGGATTCCATGAAGAAGATTTGGTGTGGCTTTATAATCCGAAGCGTCAAAGGGGTCTTTCACCGAAGCTGCAACAAGATTGGGAAGGCCCGTATAAAGTTATCAAACGAATCAACGACGTAATCTACCGAATTAGACGTACTCCCAATGGAAAACCAAGAGTAGTCCACTTCAACCGATTGGCTCCATATGCTGGGGACAACCACGAAGAAGCTCGAGTTAGAGTTGTGCAGGCTCGATCGCCAGAGCCCCAGTACGAAGAATTTATGGCCGAACAGAGCTTACACCGTAAAGCCCGATTTGGAGTCACCACCGAAGTTCAGCAGGACTTATTCACCGTCCCGAAGAAATACTCGCTGGCCCATTGTGTGGCAAGGGATTTGGACATGAGCCGTGGGATTGTCACGGTCTTTCGGAAGAAGTTTGGGCTACTACCGATGTTACTCGACCAGGTCAAAGGTGGAAGAAAAGTATTGCAGTTACTCGATGGGACCCAATTCATCTTCTATCTAGTCACCAAAAACCAGTCGTCGGAGAAGCCTACCTACCACTCCTTATGGGACTCCCTGATAGAACTAAGAGAGCAATTGCTGCACGCTAACATCCTGAAGGTAGCAATACCGAGGATCGGATGTGGACTCGATGGGCTGGATTGGAGGGTGGTCAGAAACATGCTGGAGGTTTTGTTCCGATACACTGGTATAGAAATCTTGGTGTGCGCCGGAAATCCACGACGAGAACCGTCGCCATTGAAGACCGTTGACTGCCATTTCCACCTGACAACCGGATGCCGAAGCGGATCCACCTGCAAGTACCGGCATGATCCTTTGAAGGAACGACAGAATGTGATTCGGGACGAATCACCCTTAAGGAGGGGGTAGTGTAGCGACCAGTGATACAGTACGTGTGTGCGATAACAATTTGTGGCATGTACTTGTTATCGCTAACATGTAAACACCGCACACGGTACTTTCCGTGTTATCAACTTACAAGATGTTAATCATTCTCCGGCGACAAGTAACAAGTTCAATTCTGGAATAATCGAGGACTTTCTAATTATTACTCATTATTCGGGAATACTCAGGATTTCTTCGAGTTCCTGTCTAGAAAGTTCGAAAGGTGTATATATAGTGATCATCTTTGGACCGAAAAACAGTTAGTTGAAGAAAGCATCAGTGCGCGAATTAAAACCGATAATAGACAAAGTGATATAAATAAATTGTAATATAAATAAGTGAATTGATGTGATATAAATGGTAGTTCTAAGTTAGTGTTTAAGTGTTATAAATAGTGTTAAATAAATAATTGTTTAAATAAATAGTTTAACTAGAAAATTCGTTACAATATGTACGTTGTACAATGCAATACTTTCATTTTTTTGTATTTTTTGATTTTAAGTCGTTTTAAGTTTTTTTATATAAATATAAAATAAAGAGAGGGGAGATGTCATATTATTAATAAGTTCTATGTAAACATAATCATTATATACATCTATGGTTATGGGCGCGTATAGTGTTGGTGATCCTAACCAAAAGATGACTCATTAAGAAGCTCGTGTTATGTTACTCGTTTTTATATTTCTATTTTTTAAATAAAGTTGTTCTTGTTCAAGTAACAGTATTTTATTAAAAAAACATAAAATACAACAGTATTCGTCTGTTTAGTAGTTAAGGCGGTACATCTCGAACTAGTTAGCGACCTGTCGACTGAAGGTTTTCTCGCGGCATTAAAAAGGTTCATAGCTAGACGCGGAAGACCTCAAAATATACATTCTGATAATGGAACTAATTTTCAGGGAGCAAAGAACAAATTAGATCAAATTAACGCTCTTTTCCAATCAACTTTTCATAAAAAAAAGGTTTTTAATTTCTTAACGGAGTCACAAATTAATTGGCATTTTACTCCACCATTGTCACCTCATGTTGGGGGCTTATGGGAGTCGACCGTAAAATTATTTAAACACCACATGGTCCGAGTTGTTTCTGATTTGCTATTTACTTTTGAAGAGTTAAATATATTTATCATAGAGGTCGAAGCCATTATTAACTCTCGCCCCATTACTCCTATTTCAACCGATCCTAACGATCCCATTCCTTTGACTCCCGGCCATTTTTTGATAGGCGATTCATTGACAAACCTACCCGAAGCGGATTTCACCACCATCCCTTCAAACAGATTATTTCACTGGCAACACATTCAAAAGGTCCGACAACATTTTTGGAATCGCTGGTACAAGGAGTACCTGAATGAACTCAACATTCTCCATAAATGGACTACCGGAAAACATACCATCAGGGAAAACGCTATTGTTTTATTAAAATAGGAAAATGTTCCCCCGATGCAATGGTTAATGGGAAGGGTCGTCAAAACATATCCAGGTGCGGATGGAATTATCCGAACAGTGAGTGTGAAAACTACGAATATTGAGTTAAGAAGAAGTGTAAAAAATCTAGCGTTACTACCAATTTCAGACAATTATCCCAAAACTAATGAACCGTAATATAGTTATGTTCTTGGTTGGTTGAGTGAAACCCTCAACGGGGGGGAGAATGTTCTGTCGAACAAATATTTATCTAATATTATGGAATTTATTTTATGTTGTTTATTGAATACCTATTTAATTTTTATTCAGGATCAAATTCACATTAAAATTTATTACAACTTGTTTAAGATCCTTCAAGGGTACATTTCGTTAAATTATCACGTAATCTGTTCTCAATGAGAAGTACGTGTTGTAGGCACAGTAATAAAAACATATTGTGACCATTTCACCCTTCGTGGTACCAATAATAGTTAATGGCCTGGACTTTCCGGTCTCTGGCGATGTACGATACTTCCTGAAAAAGGATCTTTGAACACTTTTACCACTTATAATGTCATGTTTTAAACAGCAGTCTTGTCTAAACAGCAGTATTGAACACACACCTTTTGTATAAAATATTGTATTAGTAATTAGTTTTCTCGATTAAAGTATTATTTTTGATTAGTTCGTTTAATAATCCGAAATATATCGTCGCTTACGATTAAGTTCAAGAGCGACATTATATTGCTGTACAATAAAAGAAAGCAATATTTTCCAATACTATTACTTGATCAACACAAAAATTAAGGAAAAAACATTGTTCGAGTTTTTGCACTACCATCCAGGATGCTTTGAAAAAGATTTCACCCCTCTTACGTACTAATAAAAAAATTAATTTGTGGCGGTTATAGCCACATACGTCTAAAAAAGTGATTTGTATAATATACATATGCATTTGGAGTCATACTTTCGGCAACGGCTACATTATTGAAATTATTTAAACCTTTTGGTACCAACTTCAAAGAAATTTCTATTGTCTTTCTCGAACCGGTAAATACCTCTTTCAGTTATTGTGTTGGTATTATTTTGTGTAAAATATGTTTTTATGTAAATATTTTAATCTTATATTCAATTTCTTTTGTATTCTATTTCTATATCTAAATAACTTTATTGCTTGTACTTTCCGATAATCCCTTTAACAATTCATTTCTCGTAAACTAACCGCATGACGTCTGTACCTTTCATTCCTTCTTATTTGCAATTTTACGATGGGTTTCTTCGGTGGTTGGGTACTACAATCTATTTCTTAGTATTTCTTATCTCTAAAAATTTCCAGCTTTGTTACCACCCTATTGGTACCCTACTTTCATCTATCAACTATTAGCTCCTCCTTTATAAGTTTCTTAAATCATTCTTTTCAAAACTTCTGCAGTTCGTCTCCATCTTTGCTACCTTCGAGTTTTATCCTATTGCACTTCATCGTTTCATTGTTTTCATTCTCGTTTGTTGTTTCATTGTTAGTTGTTAATATATTGTTGTTGCCGTTTGTTATTTAGTTTAATTTAGTATTTAATTAGTAGCCAGGTCATTAAGGCTAAACCCCAAACGACTAAAAATTTCATTTGGTACATTCGTTCACAAATTATAAAGCTACAAAATTGTAACCAAAATTAGGTGTGCACTTTTTTGGAACTGACTGTATATTTATATCACAGGTACCTACAATATGCAACCTATTATTTTCTTCGTTCAATAATTTGAATCTTGCCTTAAATTTGAAAAAGCTAATTTCGAGATTTTGAAAATAGATGATTACCTTTCTCTTTTCTTTGATCGCTTTTGTGAAAAGCATTTATTTTAGCTCGGTTGCAAGCTTTAAAAACTTAAAAATTCTGTACGTATTCTTTGATCAGTACGCGAGATATACATGTTGCTTAGTTTCATGTGTTATTTTACTTGTTTTTTGAAGTCCTGAAAAACGAATGTTATACTTCAAAATTATTACAACTAACACCTAATAAAGTAACCTAATAAAAATGAAATCTCGAGTTGTAAGTAAATTTTGTTCTGTTGTACATAGAAAGGAGACAAAATTTTGCAACGTTATTTTCGTTTCATTTGCAGCCTCCTCTATCAAGCTGGTCAAACTTCAAAAAGTGGCACATAACACGTTATGAGGTAATTTATATTACTTACTTATTTATATACACAGGATCAATGGAGGTAATCCGCGAGGCATTAAAATAGTTGGACAAAAAAAGAGACAAACGTTTTCATGACGTGCTTATTTGAATGCCTATCACTTCATCTGAATTAATTGGATTAATCGTCAAACTTTTATCAAAACTTTGTAAGATGGTCCATAAAGTAATTTGTTGCAAAGATAGAAACGAAAGAAATACCTAACAATATCGTGCAAATATTAAGCAAGTAAGAGATATGGAGTTTAAGGCAACCTACTCAATTTTCTTGAAACTTCAGTATGTTGTACTACTCGATGTACTGAACAAGAATATATACATAGATTTCACCCCTCAATTTTTTATTTTATTTAAAGAAACGGATTTTCTCTAGAATTGGCCTTGCATTCACCTTGTGATATGTGTACGATGTGTAAAGGTCCCCCCCACATCCAACTTGACTTTGTTAAGAATCCTTGTATCTCTGGATTTGACCACTTTGTGATATTTATGTGCGCAAAGGTCCTCCACCTCCTCCAGAGAAAAAAAGTTTTTCTAAATTAAGTTAGTTCAAGCTTTTCAAAATTTGGAGCGCTGAAATCTATGTCAATGGATGGTTTCGGTGCCCAACATGAATAGGTATATATATATATATATAATAGATATTCTTGTTCAGCACATCGAATACTACAATATACTCGAATTTCAAAGAAATTGGAGAGGTTGCTCTTTAACAAATAATTACCAGAAATAAGCCTGTATAAGCCACTGACTAAGGTTTTCGTTGATTTTTAAGAAGAAGCCAGTACCGAGTATTTAAATTAATTCAAACGGTAAACTTCCAACAATAAAGCTCCGCATTTTTGTAGGCAAAATTAACAATTAAAAAAAGCAGTAAGAATTTTTATAAAATATTAAGCAATCTTAAAGAAGATACTTAAAGTTGAATTCCAAAAATGCCCTTTACTTATTTACATTTACTGCCATTGACCCTAAATCAACTAAGAAAATTTAATATAAAAAAGTATAGGCTAAGACACTTGCTTAGACTTTAGTAACTGAAAGTGCTGGTATCAAAGGACCAATCGTGGAAAGAAAAAGTTAATCCTCATTACATTGGTCAGCAAAATTTTTTACTGAACGAAACATTTATAAGAAAATTTGCAACAATTGATTTAAAAGTGTTCCAAACTTGCAATTCAGTTTTATTTAGCACTCAAATATTTCGTTATTCCCCTATAACAGACCCACAAATACGCCTTCTTTAATTTTTAGTTAAATAATTTTCGGAATTTTTATTTGGATACACTAACCCCTTTCTATCCGATCCATTGCTTTAACAATATTCTACGTCTAATTGGAATTAACAAGTGATCATCAGTAACATATTTTTATTAGTATGGTATCCTCAAGTTGAACACCAAGTAGATAGCCTTTTCACTTTTTAATTCCCATTTGTGGCATTATAACGAATATATTCTAAAATAAGCCGCATGTTTTTGTACGATTCCAAAACATGACATCCATAAAGTTTAGATACAAATGGATATGTATTATTGTTGCCAGTAACAAGCACCAATCATTTAGATCATGTTCCTGAGTTATAGAAATTGTTGCGTTGGTAGTACATCAAATCCCCTTCTTACAAAAAGCAATGAGATTTTTTTGGCATTTTTGGTAAAAAGTAATGTTTATATTGCTGTGGAGAAGATTCTAGCCTTTTAATGTGGATTCTGAATACGATTTTGATAGATTTAAGTCTCGAACTAAGTTATTCAGTTCGCTCTGATTGGGTGCCTGTGTGCTACAGAGTAACTATCAGTAGATTGGATTACAGGGTATCAAAATACATTAGAAACACCTAAAGAATGTCATGTCACAAATCATGTATTTAACGTTATTTAATGTCATATTTTACTGAATCTTCACAATTATCTATAAATAATTTGATAAAGGAATTGTTAATTACTTATATTTTTTAATTTTGCATTAAACCACTGCTTTTTATACATGTCCTATATAGGTTATGAAATTCCTGTGCAACCCGTTTAATTTAGCTATTTAGTTATAGAATTAAAGTTAGATATATTATGTAGATATATACTTACCTTATCGAAGTGTGGATATTATTCACTGTAGTTTTTGTAATTTCGATGATTGTCTTATTTAGGTACTTTTTCATGCACGTGACATTAGGAAATGGGCTTGTTAGGAGTGTAACCTTTATGAACTACAAATTTTTAGAAGATTGGCCAGTTAGTGTGTAAAGAAAAAATTTCTAGCAATTGAGTAGTTTTATTACTAACTAATTGATAAATAATTAAAACTATTCTTTAACTTTATCATATTTGTACAATATCAGAATTACATTTGTCATATGGAATGATTTGAAAAAATACTCAAAACTTCTTCACTTAGTTTACAAATCACTAGCAGCTACCAAGTATATGTATGTTTGCATTAAATATATATTATGTAATCTAAGGTGTAGGATATGTATGATTTATATATTACCAACGAAATTGATTTTATTAAATACTTAAATATAGTGTATTACAACTACATTTTTAATCCAAACAGCCTCTTATGACTTCGAAGATACACGACCGTATTACACTTGAAAAAATATCTTTTTTTTTGGAGAAATTATTCCAATGACGCTTTATTTAATAATTGTCTCAATTCTTCTTAATACGAAAAATCTAAGATGCAATCATTCATTTAGTATTTAGGCCTTAAAGGGAAGACTTTTGAATGGAAACAAAATTTTAAAAAATCAGCTAAGCAACAAAAAATAATTAGGCACCGAGTTAATATTTGGTTGGTAAACTGTCTAGGGCTAATTAAAATTAAATTAAATTTTGGTACTATACCTACAATATAATTTTTTGGTTCTAAGGAATGCAATTTACTGATTGTAATTTGCAAGGAAAACTTTTTAAATTTAAATCAGTCGTTTTCATATGTCTTTTTGTATTATAAAAATGTAAAAAAGCAATTTTTGAAAATTGTTTTATCATACAAAATGGACCTATAGCCCACACATTTTATATTCTGTGTAGCAAACCGAACAGGTAACAAATTTCTACAAAACGATGTTAATTAACAAAAGTTATCTTGAAATTTCGCCAAATTATTTTGAAATAAGTATTTGGGATTTAACTTTTTAAAGGTAGTTGCTGTATCGCACTCAATCTCAATACAAATGATAAAATTGGTTGGTCCACATTGACAACTATTATGAATAATTTTATTAACTTATTTTTCGTGAACATTATTAGGTAGAGGCACCCGTTTCAATGTTAAGTAATTTTAATAATATGTAGTACTTTGAAGGGTAATACATGAGCAACGAATCGAATATTCTATTTAAAAAGAGGCTAAAAACATACACATTAACAGGCCAGTCTACTTCTACAGTACATGATCCGAGCCCTGTGGGCATGGTATTGTCGAAACCCCCTTTTTGGGGCAATTAAAATAAGGCACGGAAACATCTAAAATACACAGACCGTGCAGTGATTGGGGTCGCATCAACACATCGTCCAACGACTCATTTTCGATTATTTAAGGATTATGCACACCGATAGGCATGCGCGTTTAAAATTTTTAACTTCTTTCTGCATTTTCAGGTTTACTTAATTACATTGTTTTCTTGTAAAAGAAAATTTAGATCACTCTTAATTTAGTTACAAGGCGCTAGATACTTCATTAAAAGAATAGAGCGTTGTGGAACGAAGTAGCGAGTCTTTATATTGCTCTTGTTCTTTTTACAAATAAAAAAGTAAACACTAATATTAAAATTTCTGTTATAAGTATCGAGTGCTTCATATCGCAGAAACTGTTGCGTATAGAAATTCAGGAAAAAAAAATATATTATTAAATCGGCTATGAGAGAATCTTGGAAATTATTTCCGCATTTCATAGCAAAGGGGCGCAACTGGCAGGATAGATTATAAAATTTAAGTTTTCTTTGAAAACTTCCATATTAAGCTATCATTTTAATAACATCATTAAGAAGCCTGAAAAATTCCGCATAAGTTGTGTCTCAGGCTTCATAGCGTATCGACTTTAATAAGAATATGAGAAGCCCCGGAATGTTTTCTTACTTCATCGCTTTATTTCAAAACGACATATCTAATTTTAGCAAACTTAGGCTTGTTTGAAAGATATATGTAAGTGTTTTAAGATACCGTATCCGCTGGTACCCGACATTTCTAATATAATTGCCATCATAATCGGAAAGTAGATTAAATTTGCAAAAAAACTTAAAAAGCGCAGTTCGATATCTGCGTCTGTTTCAGAGTTATTGCCAAATGAATGCCAGTAGATAAGTTGTTTGCAAACACTTACACTTCTCTTTCAAACAAGCCTGAATTTGCTAAAATCGGATACGTTGTTTAGAAGATACAGCGATTTAAATAATTAGATATTCAGGGGCTTCCCCCGGTCTTATTAACGTTGATACGCAATGAGCATGAGACAAAACCGACGCGGAATTTTTCTGGCTTTCTAATGGTATTGAAATTATAGCTTAATACGAGAATTTTCGAGAATATCTTGAATTTTATGTTTCTCTCTATCAATTGCGCTATTTTGCGATGAAATGAACTTTACAATATTTTTTTATGCCCATTTTAGTAATATTCTTTTTTCCCTGAATTTATATACCCAGTAGTTTCCAAGATATGACTAATAACACCTTTAATGAAGCATTAATTATGTGTAGTGAAGACGGTAAGAGTTATTGTGTTAACACTACCGATGGATTAATGTATGATGTTTTCAAAGATTTTTTCAGGGTTGCGTTATTTAAAGAAAAGTTAATTATTAAATGTATAGGTTGTTGCGGTTTATCATTTAAGGGGCTTAAAAATTAGGATATGGTTGTTGTTATTATAATCGGGGCAAGTCATATGATTCCTAAACCAATATTATTGTGAAGGTAAGAGTAGATAAGTAGGTCATTTATAATTGTCGTTGGACGATTAGGTTTGGAAAAGGAAGTTTTACGATGATTTTGGCCGTGACCCCCAACGAGTGACCAGAATTATTATATCACAGAAAAGCAGTGATACGACTAGACTAGGTTAATAGCGAATGTGCAGATCGGACCCTTGGTTATGTAAGTATGGAACTAGGAGAGGGGTAAAAGAGAACTTACGGGTTTACGAAACAAAAGATAATGGATTGCGGAAAAGACCCGATCGGCACAGGAATGACCAAGCGCTCTACGTATTCTACTACTTTATTCAAAACAGCTCTCTACTACAGTGCCTCATCTACACTACGAACAAATACATACTTACTAACTACGAACACTAGAAACTAGAACTATTGTTTAAAGAGTCTTATGTTAACTAGATTCTGAGTTAATACATACAGTGAACAGCTAAAACACGGATGTCTACTTAACACGTCGTCATCATCGTCTTAAGTTTCTACTCTCTAGCTAACAGCCATCTTTTGGTTGGCTATTTACAACATGTATACAACATACAGACAGACATACGTGATGTGGTTCGTCATAAAGACGACATTTTGCGTCTCTTTCTCTCGAATCCATCACGTCACTCTTAACATGACGAAATATACAAAAATAGACGAATCATTATGTCACGTTTTGTTATTGCTGTCGATGGGCAAGAATCAGAAAAAAGTTTTACAGACCAGACATCTTTCACCAACATTTTTTGGCACAACGAAACATACGAATCGACTTAACTGTTCAACTATATTGCTTTAATGTATATTATAAAAAACAAATAAGAAATCGTTGGATATAACAATAACTCTGGTGATTAATAGATTGCTTATTGACTATACGTATGAACTGGCCAAGAAAACTGAAGATAAAAGCATAAAGTCAACTTAAAGAAATCCTCATAAATCATAAATGATCACATATCGAAGTTGCTGCACAATTAACTACTGTGCATCCGAAAGAGCAAACATTGTTGAACATAAACTACTTATATAAAAATGTTTTTTTTTTTGCATATATGTACGCTATCTGCCAAAAAGAATAGGTACTGCTTTACTGTGCAGCGACTTGTCGAATACAACTTGCAATTGAAGACCTTTTTTTTTTTACATTATGCTTCTATTTATAATCTTCTTGGAACAGGTTGATTCTTGTGGTCAAAATGAAGATACTAGCTTTGATTTGAAATTTATAACAAATTAATGTAAAAAACAATTTGCATTTTCAATGGTAAAATAATTTAAATAAGTGAGGAGCATGCTGAACTTTCACAATTACGTTCCGGTGTACTTTGAAAAATAAAAATTGACATACTGAAAGTGTGAGAGAAAAAATAATGTTTTCTCAAGAATACAACAAATTAAACTTACCAATTATTTAAGAAATACCTTTTCCACTCACTTGGTCTTTACTTTTGAAAATTTTCCAGTTAAAAAAAAAATAACTGATAAAAATTTATTGACTTTATTAGGTATGTATAATCAGCGACCGTGAAGAAACACAAAAAAACCCAGTTTATATGACAAATTGATTATTTGTTTTTTTTATTTTGAATTTTATATTCGATGTCTGGTCATTAACTAGTCGGTATCTCTAAAAATTATCACAAGAGACACGACTGGGCCCTAGAAATTACAGTTCTGAACAATAATTTTCACTTATCGTTTAAAAAGAGCTGCAAAACAGGAACAATAGTCAACAGTAGTGTTTGGTAAACTGAGGATTTAAAGTTCAGCCAAACAGCAGCGTGTACAACAGAATACAGAGAAAAACTAAAATCTAACAACTAAAAAAAGTCTATTTTATAAGCAGAAGGGTCAAAAATAGTCAAGACAGCAAAATAAAGTCAGCAACTATTCATTTTCACCATAAGATTGGTCCTCAAAACAGTGGTTAGATATCAACACATTTTATCATTATTCTATGGAATGTAGAAAGCACTCTACACCTAACGTGTTATAGTTGGGAAAAAAAACAAAAGATCACTCGACTTAATCTCCCTTTCATTTTCTTTCTTTCTTTCATATTTATCTGCAAGAAGACTAGAGCCAGGAAAATACTCATCCGAAAAAATGTATTTGAAAAGCATTATAACCAAAAAAGGGTAGAAAAGGCAATCGCGATTAGTGAATGCGCACTCTAATGGAGAAAGAGTTACCACACATAAAATGTAAACCAAAATTTTTTAAGTTGGATGCCCACCCAGTAGTTTCCGAGATATGGCCTGTGGCCTCTCTTAATGAAACACTCTGTATAGTTTACGCTCCCACCTCTAGTCTTCTTGTCTACCAGACATAATTCTGTCGGTTAATGTGTTGTCTTGGCAAGCTATGGCGCTCCTGCATTCAATAAATAGTAGAAAGATCTTAAAACTAGCTGCAAATGAGATCCTAACAAAAAGTAGCGATTAAAACTAAGGGACCAGTCCACTTGTTGACGAATACATATTTGGATTTTGTTGATTAACAAAATAATCAATCCAAACATTTATTAATATCAAATTATTGAGAAAATAATAAATAAGATTGTAAGTAATTTTGTACCAGACGAGATTCGTTTATAGCTGTTACAAAAATTTGGAAGAGAAAAGTACATATGTAAATTTGTAATATTCGTCAAAAGAGTTGACTGAACTAAATAATACGATAATTATTAATAATAGTAATAATAATAATAAACCAGTATTAACAATACTAGGCTTAGACGTTAAGTACAAGTCTTTTAAGTACATCACTGAAATCGTTTTACATTTAATTAATTAAATAATGAAAATTAAGTCTAAACCAATAATCACATTCCGCTTCCGAAAAATACTGACTCGTAATATCTAGGAGTACAATAATAAATTATTGCAAATAATTTATTTGAAATGTATATTATCGATAGAGAACAAGAGCATTCGTTTAATTAATAGAACGTGAGTAATACTGTTTATTGCGAGTTATTGCTAAATGCTAAACGAACAGAAGCTTATCATCACCATTTTTGACAGGAACGACCTCGTTGGTACATCACCATCACTGATGCCTCCAATTAAAGTCGTCGTTATCATCATCGTAACGTGTAGTAATCTAAATTTTAACCTCAAAAATACAGTCAATTTAGTAGGCACAAGGCTTCGTCGCCAGGGGCAGAACAACTTCCATATTACTCACACATACATGCCCATTCCGTACATCGATCCCCAATCGACTCCTTGGAAGCTCGACATATCGACATTGGTCAAATTGTAGCCCTGATATGGGCTGGGTGTTACCTGAGCAGCAGCTATGGCTGGTGCGGCTGCAGCAGGCGCTGGCGCAGTCGTACCTCCTGCGGCCGCTGCTGCAGCAGTCACTCCTGCCGTAACGGCAGATATAGGATACGGAGTATAACGATAACTGGCTAAAGGTGGATATGCTCCAAACAATTTATTATAGTTGGCTACTGCTGCTGTTTGAGCTTGAGCGGCAGCAGCAGCGGCAGCTGCAGCTTGAACCTGAGCCTGCGCCTGGACCATTGCGAGTGGATTAGCGGCCGCAATGGGACCAGCCCCTGGTGCGGCCATGCGCATGCCTAGACCTCCAATCATCAACCTTTTACCTAATAATTGAGCATTGGCTTGTACTGCTTCTTTTGGTTGAGCTTTTTTGCATTCTACTTTTTTATTTTTTATGGTGTGGAAGTGGATGTCGCACACACGATCCACCACGTCTTCGTTCTCGAAAGTTACAAAACCGAAACCACGGTGTCTTTTAGTCTGTTGATCCATTAGCATAACGGTCTCTTCTACTTTACCAAATTGACTGAAATAAGCTTTTACTTCGTCGGCCGATGTGTCTTGACTAACGCCACCTACAAAAATTTTCTTGGTTTTGTTCGGCTGTTTTGGGCGATTTTTGGGCGTCGCATGTTTGGGATCGATCTTCTTGCCGTCTAAAGTGTGAATAGGGACTTTCAGTACGTTTTCTACACTAGACGGTTCAGAGAACGTTATAAAACCAAATCCTCTGCTTCTCTGTTGAAGAAATACTTAATTAATTATCACTGATAAACACAGGATTTGTGACTTGACATTCTTTAGGTGCTTCTAATGTATTTTAATACTCTAAACTCAAATCGATCACCCATAGTTACTACCTCGTAACACACACAGATTTCACAGGGCGAATTTAATAACTTAGCTTGAGATTTAAATCTATCAAATCGTATCCATAACTTTCAGCATCCACATTAAAAGGACGGAATCTTTCCCATAGTGACGTAAACATTACTTTTTACCGAAAAATGCAAAAAAATCTTATTGCTACTTATAAGAAAGGGTTGGACGTACTCTCAACGATTTCTTTAACATAATAGAACTTAAACATGCTCTAATCGATTAACCTCTATTCGTTGATTCTTCTGAACTTAGATTAAAGGCGGTATTAGTTTGCATGAATAATAATTACTTCATGGAGATCAAATGAAGGAATCGTACGGAAGCATGCGAATTCTTTTAGAAGATAGTCGTTATAATGAAGTGGGTAAGTTAAAAGTGGCGATTTAAAAGTGACAGCCCTAAAAAATGTAACCATTGATCACTAGCTAATTCCAATTTGGGATGGAAGAGGATTCTTGTATCAAAATAAAAATTCCGAGAATTATTTATTGAAGTAAAAATGAAAGAGGGTGTATTTGTGGGTCTATTATAAGGAAAATAATGAAAGATGAAATATTTGAGTGCTAAATGAAACTGAATTTAGAACACCTTAAAATCAGTTGTTGCAAATTTTCTTAGAAATGTGCTAGCTGACGATTGCAGAGATATTGTATAGGTGAACTATTTAATGCATATAAAAAATACTTTCGTAAAATGTTTCTCGAAAATTACTTTCTTGATCCTGGTATCGATTTCATTTTTGAAAATTTAGATACAATAAGTGACTAATATGAGAAACGGACTCATAAGGACATTTCTGAAATGAAAAACAGATATTAACGTAAAGAGCGTGCTAATTTCTTGCTTACTACTAAACATTATTAAGGAATACTACACAAGTAAGGTATTGTCATAAAATATGACACTAACATTTTGAGGCATCTATCTTTATACTGTATTAGAAAACAATAATGCCTTATGGCAGAAATAACTATGGGCGATAAAAATCCATCCAAAAGGCCATTTTTGGATCTCTTACATAAGAAACACCTTGTTTTGTCACAAAATAAAAGATAATTTTTGTTGACCAGTGTTATCAGTAGGTCAATATAAATAAATATTATTCGGCATATTGTTACCTGAGTAATCGGATCCTTCATAATCAAAACATCTGTAACGTTGCCAAACATTCCAAAATATTCTCGCAATTTTTCACATGATGTCTGCCAACTCAGTCCTCCCACGAAGAGCTTTCCTGGTGCAGGGTCGTTGCTATTGTTGGGAGTACTTCTCCCGGATGAATTCGAATGATTTCCATTAACAGGGACTAAAGTGTGGGGTAAATCGGGATCTAAGAGCCCATTGCTATCGGTCATCGAAGTGCTGAAACATAAAATACAATTTAATAATTTGTTTCAGACATTACCGATCGTATTTATTATGGTTTTTGACATATGCTTGGCGACATTTTTTGTACAAAATGCCGTAAGGCATGCCGATTATGAATTGTAAGTTTTCTTTATTATATGTAACTAACTGTACTTGAGCATAAATTCACTCCTTATTTAATTATTGTTAGTTCTCACGAGAGCACCACGAAAAGTGAAACACCTACCCTTTTAGTCTGTGTCAATGACATTCAGGCGAGCATCTACGCGTTTCGCCTTCTTCCTTACAGGTGTTTTAGTTTTCGTTGCGATCCCTTATACTTTATATACTCTCATTTCACCTACTTAATTATACAATGCATGTATGTATGTCTTTTAAAAAAGTTAATTATATACCTACAGACAATGCAGCATTAACACTCCTTTACATCCCTTTCCCAATTTTCTATTCCTCCATTTTGTTTATGATTATTTTTACAAATGGTTTATCGAAACATAAAAAGCATTAGTAACTCAGGCCTACAGTTCAGTACTTTACTAAAATTAACAAATACCGGGTGTTTCATTAAGGGTGGCCATCGGACATACCTAGGAAAAACTACTGGATATAGAAATTCGGACTATAAGAAAACCTTGAAAAAATATTTAAGCAAGGGGATGCACTTGATGATGGAGTAAATAATAAAATTCAAGATTTCCTCGAAAACATCATTGGAAAGCCTGAAAATTTTGTCTCATGCTTATTGGGGTACTGATCTTAATAAGAATAGGGGAAGCCCCTGAATGTCTAATTATTTACACCGCTGCATCTTGTATTCTTTGATAGTTTCGAATAAAATATCTAGAGGGTGCAATTCGCAATAATAACAGTTTTCTTGATTTTGTCACGAAAGTCATTATACGATATAATTTAGATATCTCAATAGGAAAATAGATTAAATTTGCAAGAAAAAAACCTATACAGAATTTTTCTTTAATATGGAAATTTTCGTAGAAATCTTGCATTTTATGATTCACCTTATCAATTGCGCCCTTTTGTGATGAAATGCGGTTCTTAACAATAATTTTTAAGGTTTATAATGGCTATTTTTTATACGCATTAGTTTCCTTTTGAAATATGGGCAATGGCTACCCTTATGAAACATGCGTACACCATTTTGAAATTAGTTTTGGATTTTTTTATTCAAGAAACATGAGAAGAATGATTCTTCTGAATGATAAAAGCACTTATTTATTGTATTGTATTGTAGTTAGAGTAAAAAGGAGAGTCTGTCATTCTAAAGATTTCAAAGTCTTCGATTACATCTTCTCCTTCATATAGAAGAAGGTGCACAACATTAAAGCACCCCCCTCCCTTTATCACCCATTTCTTTCCTTTTTCTATCGTTACTGTTACTGTAATCATCGATGTCGTCTAAATAGCAGGCACATTTTTGACGCTTCCTATCCTTTCTATTTCAGCATCAAGCGCAAATATCGTTGGTGGGAGCGGTATGACGAACTGTTAACGCCGATGCAGCGCAAGGTAAGATAGCTTGCTTCCCTTCATATCGATCGGGGAAAAACCTCCCCTTCGCCGACACGTGTACGAATGTATATGTGTGTCTTTGTGTGTGTATGTGCGCGCGAATATACATTAGTGATGTGGGGTGCGGTCGGTCGACGGCGGCGCATACGGTTGCCATGGCGGCGAATCGCGGTGGCGAGACCTGCATCATCCCCTCGAACAGTCAGTAAGCTCGTGTCTGCCGTACGTTCGCGAAAAACGACTTTTCACCATCACGTCTCGTTTTTCCTTACATTGGTCACAACGAACTTCATCTCCTTCGGGTCCCATCATGATATTGTCCTGTCACAGCAGTACGTTTTCGTAATACTGCTGGTTCGGGACATGACCATGACGGGATCTCATTTCTTCACCATCTTCGCATCTTCGTTGACCAGTGTGCTAACCACAACCACCACCACCACGACAATCAGCTTATGAACAATATCTCGCGTGCCACTTAATTGAACCAAATAAAAAACGTAATTATTGTTTAATGTGCTCGCTAAAAACTAACCAAACCAAACCAATAGGTGATTCAATCCCTCATTCACCCCGATTCGTTTAATTTTTGTCGATGTGTAGAAAATGTAACAGTACTTAGAGTAGGCAGCATAAATATGTATATCGATCTGCAACAACACGATTGCTTTTGACCAGTCGTATTATGGCACCTGTAGATTGTTTTATGTGTATTTTAATTAAAATTATGACGCCTGCCTCCTGCCTGACAGTAGTTTCGTTATTATAGGTTGTAGTTACGGCTTTATGATGTAAAACGAACAATAAAAAGGGTTTAGTTTTAAATATTTATTTATTGAACGTTCAATAAGTTGGCAACTCGTAAAGGCACACTGTGCGCAAAAGCGTCACGATGCCTGCCATCTCGCGACTACTAGCGAAAACGGTTGAGTAGCAACACTTTCGATTGATCCGCTTTTACGAAAGCCGACTGCAAATATTATTATTTAAAAAAAAATATGGCTCAATATTGTTTTTTGTTTTTCTTTTTTTATTCATGAAATACGTTTTTATCTATCATCGTTAAATTACAACTAAAAAGTAAAAACAATTTGGATTATGTTCAAGCAATTAAAATGACAAAAACAAACAATGAATAATAAATCTGGAAATACTGCCAACATGCTGCGTTACGTGTAATAAAAAGGCACTTAATGATCACGCGTTATCATGGTTTTTTTATATTTAATAATTGAAAACGACATGAATTATTGAGAAAAAAAAATCCTTGATGACTTATTGACTTTAAAAATAAATTAATTTAACAATGTTTTAATTGAACGGTGTTAATGGAATTAATACATACGTACGAGAAATAATTTAATGATTTGTGAAGTGCAAGATTGGCGTGACAGCTGTCTGCAATTAATTTTAAAACAATTTTAACGCAATAAATTTTTGGTATTTGAAACCACTCTAAAATTAAAATAGATAGATCGGCAACTGCCAAGTTCATCACAAAGACCAAATTAATAGATATTCAAAAAGCGCGTTTTATCTATATCAACAAATATATTTAGTGAATCTCCCACAGTGGATTGTAAAGATGTGACAAGCGGGGGGAGGTCTACGGCAACGTGACGTTCGCCATTCATCAAAAAATTTTACTGAATTTTTACAGAATCCTTGGACTTCTGATAAACAGAAATATTATTTATTTGTTCGTTACAAAAGATATTTACTAATTTATTTAAATTTTATTATCAAAATAAAATAAATATTTTTTTTAACTATCAAAATTTGTGTATTATCAATCAAAATTTAACATGTTCAGGGGGGGGGGTTCAGTTTTTGTTACGTAATATTTACAGGGGGTCACAGAAAGTGTGACACAGCGTGGCAACCGGGGGAAGGGGTCAAAAAAGCTAATTTTAGTGTGACGTATTTTATAAACAACCCCCTTAGTTAAAGGTGCGTAAACATGTGTTCGCAATTATTGCATTAAAAATCAAAAAATGAAAAAAACACATTTAAGTTACAAAACTTTATTGTAAAACCACAATAATTATTTCGCCGACACAGCGGCTTCTTCAGGTGGAAGAATAATATGATTATCCACCTGAAGAAGCCGCTGTGTCGGCGAAATAATTATTGTGGTTTTACAATAAAGTTTTGTAACTTAAACGTGTGTGTTGTTTTCATTATTATGGAGTAACAAGAAATTAAAGCCTCGTCGATTCAAGCATTAAAAATCGTTCAGGACGTGATATATTTTTATGTATAAAACAATTTAGGTGGTCGTTTAATTCTAAACGGTGGAGTTTTTGTTCTGAGTGATTTACTTTGATAATGGCATAACAGCCGAAACAATTGTAAGTTTTAAATTAAAATTGTGGGACAAAAATACCACGTGTTTTTTTTCTTCTTAATATTCCACCAAGAGCCAAGCCAGAAATCAATTTCGTTAATACAGAATGTTCTATTTTAAATAAGGAAAGTACGTATCCATTTTAGGTATATCAAGAAGTAAAACTTAATTGAAAATATTTTGTAGGTATGTATCAAAAGCTCATGTGAAGCTGTACACTTGGTAGATATTTGTACTCAATTTTTCTTTCTCTTTGGAGTTACCAGCGAAAGTGTTTCTGCCATTATATTTATGCCATTTTCTACCTTTGCTCAGGATAATTAATGCAAAATGGTCTCATTAGAAACGCATTGTGCATTTTATGTTGTATATGCGACCTATTCTAGATTTCTTTCATACCATTCAAAAATTTTACTGCAGATTTTCAATAAACAAAACAGAACAAAAAAAAGAAGGGAAACAGCAACAGATACAAAGAAGGCTTTGTGACTCAATGCATATGTATGTATAAACGAGTAGTATGCATTTAGATACGGATGACATGTGATAAATGAACGTTCTGTTATGAACCTTTTCAATATGCACACTGAAATATGCCATTCATCTCCTTCGTCTGGCAACATAAACGAAACTACCGTCATAATTTTACTGTTATGATTGTGTTTGCAACTGAACTGTTTTATAAAATAATAAGTGGATGAAAAATGTATTTATATCTTGATATGTAAACGAACTGTTACAATAGTTATAAAAGTATCTTTATACATCACTTTGTATTTTTACGACCGTGCGGTAGAAAACTTGGATTTTTACTTAGGACAAATCGGCAACTGTAATAAGAAAATAAGTGGTAGCTTCTAATCTCTTTTACTGAGGCAGATTTATTAGTGTTTTCAAAAATTTTATTTTAATGATACACAGATAGATAAGGACAAGATAGCATTAGGATTTTGTAAACGATAAGAGATACTGTTGTGAGTGGAATAACTTGCGCACCATGTGTCCGAGCAGTTCCCGGATACATTCAGAAAAAAGGAAAATTTTCAAAATAATCTTGTTTTCAATTTTTATTTAACTATTGTTTCCTTCCATGGTTAACTAAGTAAAATTTCTTCATATGAAATGCGAGTGTTGTAGATTTTAAAGGGGAAATTTCCAAAAAGTTTTAAAAACAAAAAAAAAATAACTGTTGGAGATAGGTGTACGACATGCTTTATAAAAAAGAAAGAAGAATTTAAGTTAAAAAATAGGGGGCATTCCATTTAAACAAAGTGAGATATAACTGTTTAGGTACAGTAAGGCAAACACCCAGATTTTCATACGGGTATAAAGATAGTCAAGCTGTGCATTAATAATCTGCAAATGATTTGGCTGGTAGGGCCTCAAATACACGTGCAAACAGCGATTTGTTGAAAAAATATTAAATATCTCAAAAACGGTTGGATTTTTAATGCTTAAGAAAAAGTATTCATAATTCTTACATAAATTCAAAAATGAAATGAAATATATGGTGTTTCATTTAAAATAAAAAAAATTTCGCCTACAACCGCAATTAATGAACACCCTGTATACGCAAAAGTATTCTAGCAATTTTGTATTTAATTTTTTTCTAATATCATCCTGAAGGAGATGTCATCCGATCGTACTATCGTAATAACAACCGAAAACAGTTTTCATTTAGTGGTAATTACAATTATATTAGCCGTTTAGTTTTTTAAATAAAATTCATACTAGCTTTAATTTTTCTTCGGTTCTATGTTACAACGTAGCAGTCGGTACTGTCTTACCTTTAAATTATTAATTGAATTGAATTCTAAATCGTCCTGTTTTACGTCATTAGTGTTAAGTCAACAACATTTCGCTTATGGCACCTCGTTTAATTATTGATTGAAACAGTACAAGTCTACATATAGGTAATTCATGAAAAGATGTTTCAAGACAGGACGTTTCATTACACTTAGTGAGGCTAAGTTAGCGTCTCAATTTTTTTTACTCGACTTTTTAATTAATGATTGATGATTTAAAAATTGTCCTTTCCATATATAAAAAATAGCCTTAGTTATTCCTTTTATTACTTAACAATAAGTTATTGTTTAAAGTTTTTCCTAAAATATTTTCATTTTCCTCCTCCAATCGGAGCGCAATATCCAGAATAATGCAAAATGAATTGTAAGATTGAATTTAAAACCACAAATTGTACACATACACATCATCCGTTTATATAGTAGTCCGATGATGTGCTTCTGCGCATTTGAAAGGAGTAAAAAAGATGGAAACAAGTGCTCAGAGCGTTTCTTCTCTTACCTTCTCATTGGCTGAAAACGAGCGCCTGGGCGACGTCTCAACTACCTAGCCAATGAGACAACATGAGACAGAGAGGAAAAGCTTTTATTGGCTCTGAATATTTGTTTCTAACTCTTTTTTTTTTTCCTTTTGGATATATAAAAGCATACCACATGTTATTCTGTTACTGGTTATTCACTTCTTCAAAGTTAGGTTATGGTTAGTTTAGGTTGCATTGATTATTTCAAATTAACTTATTAAAGGGAAAAAAAGTTGCGTATTGTCGAGGAAAATTAAATTTTTTTTCCTATTCTTGTACTAGTGTTATATCCATCTGTCAAAATAATTTAAACTTACTAAAGGGAAAATTTTATATTCGAAAAGATTTATCGCATTTTAATAAAAAGTCCATTAAAATTTTTTGTAACGGCAATTTCTCCTTAAATATAACCTGAAATGAATTTAAAATTTTTGATTTCTAAATTCAAATCACATTTTCGAGTAGGCTTAGATTAGATACAACGAAGTTAATTCATTCATTGCGATTCGAACAATAAATTTACTTTGCGACTACAGCTTCTGAACAAATCAAGTCACTTAATCATATTATTTTAGCTTTTTCGTTTTATTTATATTCAAACAGTGGAATAAAAAAGAAGAATTGTAGCTCCTTATCATATCCACCTCACTGTCGCAAGATTTTCTTATTCATTTTTTTTTTAATCTTCAAAAAGAATTAAAGCTTACAATAGCTACAATTCAAATTGTAGGTTACTGCACAATATATGCGCGTAAGTATTTAGAATGGGTGCCTTTTCTTACATTTTTATAATAACGAGAGCAAAAAAATAAAACCGGAATTCGAAACTAAGAAAGTAAGTAACTGCGAAAAATTAAACGCTATGCTTTAATTAGAAACAACGTCTTTTAATTAAATAGTGGCGAGAGACGAAACGTCGCGTAGACGTCGTTGATGTAGCGTCACGGGCGGAAAATGAAGAAACGAATATAAAATTATTTCGTTGTACTTTTTGTGAAAACCGAGACGGCTCTCATTAGCCAGCGCGAGCAAGGATCCGTACTTCCACTAATCGTAAATTAAATCTGAAAATTGGACGAAATTTTTTAAATCTCACAGCGAAAACATAATTCTATTAAGTCTTAGATATTATGACGAACATCTACAAAAAGAATATCAAACTAAACTAGTGGCAGCAGTCTCATAAGAGATATTGAGAAATTCAATCCCATCTTTTGGTAGACCCATGCACATAGATTTTATGAGTAAATACATATCATTGCTACGTCCAGCCGTTAACGTTACATTGGAAGTGGGGAGAACTGTATTTCGAGTCTTCAATGCCACGTAATACTTAATAATTTAGCAAATGTTACAGCTTGCCCACGATGATACGTTATCATTTATAAAACTACAAATCTGCTTATTTAACAGAAAAATTACTGAATTTGTAGATGGGACGTTAAAAATTATTTCTTTAGTATTTTGTTGAGCCATTATTGGTACAAATATTATACAATCGTGTAATATAAATGGTGAATCGACATGAACATTAGATATGCGAGAAAATTAGCCAAGTTATGGTGTGAGTCAACCAAAAAGGAGTTTAAGGGAGATTGTAAAAAATTCGATAATTGCATGATATTTCACTTATATACGTTCTCTGCTATAGAGCGAGAGACAGCGTAAAAAGAGCTAAGCTTCTCATGTACAGTGTGTATAAATTAATAAGTAATACAAAAAGTATTAATTGGACAAAAACTCAAAACAAAAGTTGTAGCCGAACAAACAACAAACAAAATGACTTACTTAAATCTTATATCCGACAAGCAATTAGTTTACGAGAAAACCAATTGGTATCTAATCAAAAATTGTTCTATAAATTAATTTTTATAGCCGTAAATCCTTTTGGTTTATTACATGAATTGTTTGCTTAACGAACTTAATGAAGGAATATTTTTTACGTTGTTTAAAATAAAACTGCAAGAAGGTGAGTAAATTTACAAGAATCAATCATAGTCATAAAAATTCAAAGTAATATACTTTTAGGTATTTATGTAAAATTTAAATATTTACTTTTAGCCTCGCAAATTATATGAAAAAGACGACCGAACTTGCCATGTGTCTTAAAATTTAGCCATTTTCGACTTTTTGTTGTTTATATTACAAAAAAAATATTAGACGGTCAATGTACTAAAACAGATCGTTTATTATAAAATTATTGAATCTAATATTCGGGTTATAACACAATAATGTGGTGCATTGAGTGGCTAAAAAAACGTCAAAAATTTCAAGTTTGGCGTTTTCATATAAATTTAATAAAATCGCTTTATTCAAAATTTTGAATTTTCTTGACCATAATGAGTGAAAATCACTACTATATTTACCCATCTACCTCTATTTTCAATTCAGATTTAGCCCCCATCCCCCAAACTGTCCATTTTCTCAAATTTGTGAAAATTTGTATAATAATTTTGTTTGGTATTTTTTTAAATTTATTCTGAATAAAAGTTTGAACTGTATGTATCCATTGAGTTTCTTATCAACATAAAATACATTTTCTAAAAAAGTACATCCACTGTTACCTTGTTCGGCTCCCTCCCTCGCCAAAATCCTAGCTACGTCCTTGCAAGATTGTTAACAAAAATACTACAGCTGCTTAATAAACAAGGAACTCATATATTTTAAATTAAGAATTCAATAAATTAAGATATTATACTGAACAGTTAAACTTGATATTTTTCATTTACGGCTATAAAAACTAAATTAAAGTAGAACATTTTTTTAAATAACAATTGATAAACAAATTATTTCTAAGATGTCGAACTTAGTCATTTTGTTTATTATTTGTCTGGCTCAACTTTTGCTTGAAGTGATTTTTTTATCCGTCTTTATATTCTTTGGCATGAAAACGAAATATCTTGGCCCTCTTTTGTACTGACTCTTTGCGACCTTACAGTTTGCTTCACATAAATATACAGCTATCAATATCGTGCTTATTAATTATACAGGGTGTGGCGTTTATAATCCAGAATGTTGAATCCACGGCTTCCTGGCACTTAATACAACAAAAAAGTGTTATAACATTTTGCAATCCAATGACAATTGAACACGCAAATCGTCTTTGTAAACTTGAACCTAAAACTTTGAATACGGCCCTGTAAGATAACTAATCAAAAGTGATATAATATTTTTTTTTTCAAATGCTTTTAATATTGTTGAATATAAACGCCATACCCTATATCCTTGTATTGGTTGCTCTCCTATTTTCTATTTCTCGCAAATATTGAATCTAATTTCAGTTTGATTCGCCATTATTTAAAACAGTTGCATAGGTGGTAATTGCAACAATAGAAACATTTCTTCGACACACTATAGCCGATTTTGGCGCCACTTTAGAATTAATCATTACACACTATTTAGGTAGGTATGTAAGTATTTATAAAATATGAAAATATTTCCAAAACTGATTTCGAAACGTTTAGAAGTTGGAGATGTTCCAGAAACTAAAAACTATTACGACATTTTATAACTTTTTTCCTAATGAACTAGTAACTATAAAGTAATCTAATTTTTCTTATAACGTAAATAGTAGTTTACTTTGCCCCAGTGTCGTAGTAGTATTATGTGGTTCTCTCTTCCCGCTCTCGCCAGTATTCATCCCAATTCAATTCGTTCCAGTTAGCCATTGTCAATTCAGCCATTGGACATGGTCATCTTTTCGATCTTATCCACCAGTTTCCAGCGGCTCCTTCCTGCGGCACTTGAGGAAAAATAAAAGATATTTTTTTTGTTGAAGGGTATCTTTGTCTATCTCTCTCTAGGCGTGCAACAGTCTACGGTTTACATTTTGGATTAGTAATGGAAGACATTAAGATAGCAACATGAACATGATTATTCCACTACTGTTTGTGATGTAGCCACTATATATGTATATAAATTACGCCTACGTACTAATGTAATTTTTTTTTAAACTTAAAACAAAATATACAGGAGGTCTTCTAAAGTAGATAGTATACGATTCCTTTTGGTTCAACCCCTGGCATGCTACACACCCTGCTGCAGTATTTTAAAGGGTCGTTATTTTATTTTATTACGTAATCGTTTTGTCATGCACGTTCTTGAACACACCGCGTATTTTCAGTTTTTAATTCTTGTACAAACATCGTATATTGTTAATTAACATTCAATAAATTATTGTAGATAAAGAAAGTGAAACATATTAGGTATGTTATGTTGCGAGAGTTCGAGTTACAGATGATAAGTGTAAATGGGGGGAGGTAACATATCGATTTTCATTACATTTACATAATTACTCATTAGGGATTGGTTGAATGCAAGTAAAATCAGATAAAAATTAATAATTCATTTTTAATAGCAGTGCTGTAAATTCTTAAATTCAAACGTGATGAGGGGGTAGATGTAAAAAAAATTAACCAATCCTCTCGGCTAAATACATATTTTATTTATAATAAAAAAACAATAAAATGTTTCAACAAATTTATTAAGAAAAATTCTCTTACAATTGTTTCGACAAATCTGTCATTATCAAAGAGAGTAATAAGAAGTACTTTGTAAGAGAATTTTTCTTAATAAATTTGTTGAAACATTTTATTGTTTTTTTATTATATTTAAAATATGTTTCATCAAAAATACACCACCAATTGCTTATTAATCATATTTTACATAAGATAAATGTAAATCCTCTAAAAATAAGTGGTAAAAGTTTAAATGAAGGGTAGTTTTTAGATTTTGAAAATAATTTAATCTCGAAACATCTCAGATTATAATTTGGATAAGGGGAGATTATTTTTAGGGATCTAAAATCAGAAAAATTCTGTTTACGTAGGTAATACTCGAATATTTCTTAAGAATAAAAAGAAAATTTAATGTGTCGCGTGAAGCTGAAATGGAGACAATTTTTTTTTATAACCGAATGAACAAAAACAGCGTTCAGTTAAGATAAAATTAATGAAAATTTCTATTAAAAAAGCTTGAACGTGAGAAACTCGAGAAGCTTAAACGTTATTGGTGTAATTACATAAAATGTAGACGTCCAGGGAGCGTAAAAAAGAAGAAAAAACGGCTACATCCATTACTTAAGGAGATATCTTTTGACCTTTAGATCTCCTTTTGTGATTCGTGGAACTATTTTATTTTCTTTCCTGTTTCATGGTAATTTAAAATAATCGTTCGTTAAATTTTCAATTATCCTCTTTTATGTAAATTTAGAAAATGGAAGATTTTAAGAACCTAAATTAGTACGATACAAAAATAAAAATAAATACCGGAAAAATTTAACAATATTTCTTCATTTTTAAACGTAGTTAAAATGCTGACACCCAATTAATTTAATTCTAATTGTACCAAATAATACGGTGTGACTGATCAGAAATCGAAACGTTATTAGAAATTTAATTATGAAGTCATGGCTAAAAGTATCAAGCAGGATTTTTAGTTTAATTGTCGAATCGAATCGATAAATCCTATTACAGAAAAAATGAAACTGAAAAATTAAAATAAAATTGAAAACACTGAGATTAGATATTGAAACCTTATTGAAAATTTAGTTTAATTTAATTATGGAATCATAGATGAATGATTACTTTTAATTTTGATCTTCAAAATAACTGAAAAAGCAAAATGAAAATGCTAAAGATGAATAATCAGATGACCAAACGATATCAGAAATGTAGTTTAATTCAATTATAAAATCTAGGTATTAATAGCAGAATTTGTATTTTAATCGTCAAATGAATCAAATTACGGTGAAGATGAGTCGAAAATTAAAATGAAAATATTGACGATGACAAGCACATGTTGAAAGAAACGTTATTCAGTTTAGTTTAATTATGTAGCGATAGTTGACAGAATCAGATGATTATTTAGTACTTTGTTGTTTATAAAATAAATCCTATTACAGAAAAGGTACAATAGCAAAATTAAAATTGAATATTTTGAGGACAAATTAAAATGAAAACATCAGATCAGGTATTGAAACCGTATTGCACATTTAGTTAAATTTAATTATGGACGAAGTATCACTTTTAATTTTGATCTTCACGAAAAAAAATGAAAAATAAAAATGAAAACATTGAGGATGGTAGATCGGATATTGAAACGTTATTAGAAATTTTGCCCGTAGTGAAGATGGAACTAACAAATTAAAATGAAACTACTGAAGATTAACGAAACGTTATTAGTAATTCAGTATAATTTAATTATAAAATTGTGGTTTGAAATATCACATATTTTAATCGTCAAACAAATCATATGAAGATGGAACTGAGAAATTAAAATGAAAATACTGCTGAAATTTTATCGGAATTTTAGTTTACTTTAGTTATGAAATCATTGACGAAGTATTACTTCTTGTTTTGATTTTCATGAAGTAAATAACTAAAAAAAAAAATGAAAATACTGGAGATGACAGAGCAGATGTCGAAACGTTATTAGAAATTTAATTTAATTCCAATTGTGAAATCATGGATGAAGTATTATAGGAATTTCAACAGCAACGCGCGATGAAGTTCAAAATCAGCCCCAGGTTATTATTGTTTTCTTCCCCCGACATCTCGCTGCGTGTATTTATTATACGTGTGTATGGAAGTTTATGTGTATGAACGCGCGTCTGTCTGTGTACGATTACGAACCTTTCTAAATATGGATCAATACTGCAACAACAGGGGAAACAACCGACGACGATGTTGTCGAGGGAATGAATAGGTATCTATTCTCCCACCCTCATTAACCAATCGGTTTCGATTTCATTAGAACAGAAACACTACGAAACTAGTGTATAGGTGCAAGTATTTTTAATGTCTGATCGAAAATTTAAAATAAAAAATGAGATTAATCAAAATTCCACAAAACCAATAAAAACAGATATGGGATTAATTTATTATTGATGATGACACTTTGGATATTGAAGTGAGTAGAATTTTTGGGAGGTATTTTAGAATTTCTTGAACTGCGCGTGCGTAAGGAGAGGGGCTTATGTTTGGGCATTCAGGTAACAAGGGGCGGAGCTACGTCTCTGTGTACGTCAAGGTCAAAGTTACATTCAATTTTTTAATCCCATAGATATAGTAGTTTTTAAACGACATTGATTTTGAAAAGAAATAAGTTACTATTTTAAAAGAAATTGCTTTCGGAATATATAAAAAGAAAAGTTCAAAAAGCAGCCAGACCGAGAAGATTTTGTATCGATCCTGGGAGCTCGCATTGAGTGAGTAAGAAGCCCATTTAGTGCCAATATTTTAAACCGAGAGTCAAAATAAGAAAACAGTAACAAAAAACCGAATCCTCTAAACTTGTGAAAGAGCTGTTTTAGACAAGATGTCATCACAGGCTATTTCGATAATTATTATGAGAGTTAGGGCTAGGAAAAAACGGTTCACTGTACTTTTTGAAATTGACCTCAGGGCTAAAATAGAAATTTAACATCATCTCCAAAATAAACAGCCATAACCCTTTTGTTAATTTTTTTACATTGAAAAAGATTATTTTGTTTTCACCGTTGTCTGAGGTCTTCTAAAGCAGCTAAACTATGTACTTAAATATTAATGAACCAATAGGAATCGTACGTACACAACATGTAAACAAAACTACAAATACAATTAAATACATATAAAGTTGTTAATAAACACATTAATTAAAAAAAAGACAAGCATCAGTTGTTAAACGTGATTCTAAGAACTAAGACACTACCAATTACTTCTTTTAAGTCCCTAATAATAAATAATCATTTAAATTGGTAACAAAACAATCACTAATATGTACAGGGCGAATTCCATTAACGAAACAGTTAGGATCTCCAATCACATAAAAAAATAGAGTAATTTCAATTCAAACGGATTTCTTGTTAACAAAAATTGTTTCGTCATACAATGGCTCCTTTAGGTGAAAGAAATATTCTTAAAATTGTGTTTATTTATCTACTAACATTGAGACATTAAAGAAATTAAATCAAGAGTTTAATCATTTATTAAAATGTGAACATTAGAAATGTCTACGTTGGGCAAACAGGGCTTTTACATAACGAATCAATGAACATCTAAAAAGTTCCAACTTCAAAAGAACCTACTCCACTTATGTTGAATTAAAAATAATTTCAATGATTTAAATAGAAAGAAATGGGCAACTGTTTACTGTTAAATCATAACTTCAAATTTTAATAAAACTCCTACTTTTTCTTTTACATTTTATGAGTAATTCATCAGCACAATTTGAACCTACATAACCTTAGTATTTCTTCCACACGAAAAAGCCATCGTATTAAAAGAAACAGTTATAGGTAATTATAGTTGTTACAGTTATAATTGTTAATAAATATTTTATAAACTTTATATTTACACATTAATAAAATAATTGGAGACTCCCACCAACTTTCAACAAACTGTAACTCCCCCTAAAGGCAATTAATTCCAACAAAACAGTATCAGTTTATTGATTTCCTTGCATCATTGAAGAATATTAATTTTTATTGGATTTAATAGCCTTAATTAATACTTAGACCAGTAGATTAGACTGTTTGATATAGGTATATATGTATACGTATGTGTCAAGAAAGACTAAAAAAAATATGTACCTATAGGTGAGTTAAATCTAATTTTTCCTCTGGAGACTTAATTTAAAATGGAGCAGTTTATAGGAGTTGTAATAAACTTTAATATTGTTATATACGTTCTCAAAGAAATGACGCCTATGCCTCACTTATTTGTAACAATTAATTCAAGAGCCCAGGTATTAGCAGTCGTCTATTTTTGTTTATTAATGGAGACATGCATAAGTTTATTACTCTCGTATTACACTGCTAAATTTCATGTTGTAATTGATATAAATCAACTCTATCAGTTCGTAAATACTAGTGCAAATACAAAAGAAATATTACAAGTGAGTTTGCACGGAATTATGTATAACAAAATGATGATATACAATATAAACGTTGTACGTATTTGGAAACGTTAAGTGATTGGATATCATGATTCGTCTATTTTTAAAGTGAAATTTCTTTGGGCGCGATGACAGTAAAATCTTAAGGCCATGAAACGACACATTTCGTAACGATTCGTCTCGCAAAACTATGACAATAGAAAGGCGCGCATGCGCATATCGGTATTACAGTCAGCTGTTAGTGACCGGCATCTCATAGCAGTTACATTACAGTAAGTGTATTACAGTAAATGTTTATTTAACAACAATTAATATTTATTTAAGAGTGAGTATTATTATGTGTTAATTTTAATTCCTTGTAGTTATTGATAGTTTACGGTTTCTTAAGCACTTGGAAAAATAATAGGAGGCGAAAAAAATTTGATGCAAGTGTGTTTTCGTTTTTAAAATATAAATCCTGAAAATTCTCGTACTCTTTCTTCCTTTCACCAAACATTACTTTTTCGTTATAAAGGTATAGAGATCGTCAAAGAAGTTTCACTTCTTTCATGTGTACTGAGTTGCACATGATTAAATTTTTTTAATTTATTAATGGAAAATTTGACGAGTTTTACAAAATACACGTATCATTTAAATGATGTTAACAAATACACTTTTGTGAGTAATATCATTTTCTGTATTACCACTGGTATGCCAGGGACTGGTATTAAATTCATAACATGAACTATAGGTTTGCAAAACGAGTGAATAAAACTTATTAATTTTTCCATTAATAAACAAATATGATAGACGGATCCTAGTACATGGCCCTTGGCCCTTGAGTTTATTGTTACGAACAAGTAAGTAAAACAAGGCTCCAGGGCTCGCTCTCTCTTATAAAACGTATACCAAATTTAAGTTTATTACAACCCCCATAAATAGTTCCTTTTTGAATTTATAATTTAGACTCTTTAATCCTCAAGAGGAAAAATTAGATTTAACTCGCCTATATTTATGTATAAACAAAGTAAAATCTAGTAACGTGATCTAATAAGTAATCTTTTCGCAACATAAAACTTAGTGTATGTTAGGTATAACCTGATTTCGTTTATGCCACCTCAATTTTGTCTGGTAATAAATAAATAAAATATTTACTTTTCACCTGGCTCTAGGTACAAACATCATAAAGCAGTTCCGAGAAAGATGTTGTTCAGATAATATAATAAATATATGCAGTGAAGAGATAAATAATCAGTGAGCTTCATAGTTTATACCGAAAAACTGCTAGTAGGTATATTGATGTTTACTATTGTTGCGATTTGAGGTATTAAACACAGCTTCTGGTCGGTGATGGTAACACACTCTACACGGTAAATTAATAGCGTGAAGCCAATTCTTTAGTTTTATTAAAAAATGCGATTTTATTTTAATCATTTGATGTTCAAAATAATTACAACGACTGGTGCTACGAAAACTGGTAAATTGCTGCTGCTAAAACTTAAAAATATTTGGGGACAGGTAGTCGGCCGAGGGTCGAGGGGTATACCGACAGAGGGAACAATTTTCTTAAATTTACCACCCAAGGCATGGTGTGTACGTGACGAATAATAATTTATACATTTGTCTAAGAATATTTGCGTAGCAACAACTATAAGTACGCGAACTTAAAATTAAACGTGAAATTATAATCGGATCAATTCGTGCGCTTTCGAATCTTTCTTGGTGATCGACTCGGGTTCGATTCTCGGCCTATGCAATACTTTTTCTTAGTTTTTAGTTTCACATATAGGTACAAATAATTTTTGCTTGTTCCATATTTATTATAGATCATCTTTCATATGATTTAAAGTTTTATTCTCTATTACTAACAACCAAAAAGTGTTTCAAGTTCACTTATTAATAAAACGATCTAATGATAGACGAAATATACGTATTATTTATTCAATGATTATCCCAATAGAAACATTTAAGTAAGAAAATGATTTAATTATACCGGTTTAAAGTCATTATAGATTCTTATATCTACCTAACCTAACGAGTTCGTGATTAGTTTAACGATTTGTAATAAATTAATAAAATCGAAGAACTATTAAATATATATCCCTATTTAATAGGAAAAATACGAAATTAATAATCTGGGTAATTAGTGATTTTATATTTTCCTACGTATCGTAATTAAAAATGTAAGTTGTGATTTCGTTCTAATTTTAATTGAATTTAATCGTAAATAATGTTTGAAAGTAATAACAGATAATACAATAATTGTGTCTGTTACCGTAAAATTGTCAACGCCGTCAGTTGATAAATTATCGCGCGAAATTGTAAACTGTCGAGAAATTGTCTTATGTTTGTGCGGTTATGTGCGTAGAAAACAAAGATAGCTGTTTACTTTTCGCTGTTAATATTAAATACAGGGTTTTTTAAGTTGATGGGCTATTAGAAATATATGAATTAGTAGAAGGAATTCAATTCTGAAACTTTCGGCTAATCTTGTAATTGTTTATGCCGCTTTTTTTTTAAAATACTTTCAAGTTCGATTTACATTTAAATGGACTGGTATATTTTTTACGCTGAATTCGAATAAAACGTGTAATTCTAAGGTTAGTTTGATAACCAACTTGTACACCATGACGATTGGTTTCTGAGTTAATTTAATTTATAGAAAAAAAAATCGCTACCGCAACCCAATTTATAAAAAATCATAACTTCCACAAAATACGACTCAGAGTGTTGAAATTTTTACTAGTAATAGCTGAATATTAGTGCTAACGCCTTGACAAAATTGAACTAAATAATTTATACAGGGCGTTCAAAATTAAATTCTAAAATTTAAAAACTTCAACCACGAATAACTTCGTTTTTTCAAATAGCACCTACCATTCTTTATTTTTTCAATCGATTCCTGTTTTTATCCTCTTTCGATCTATATGGATACTTCCTATTGCTTTATAAGAAAATTTTCGACTAATTTTGAATTATTACTTAAAATAGCCAATTTTAATATTTTTCGCACAAAAAGGTGTGCCTTGGAAAAATGACAACTAACGACAATCAATGCAAAATGAAGCCAAAAATCGCATTTCCGGTTAATTTCTGTTACAATAAATAATCCAAAACGAAAACTTTAATTGAAGTATTTAATATAAACATTTGTCTCGAACATCTCCCCAACAGAAATTAAGCGATAAAAAGGGTTTTACTGGGATTTGCTGTGATTATAGTTAGTTGTCAATTGTCGAAGGCACACTCTTATTACACCAAAATTAATGAAATTATCTATATTTTAAAAATTCTAAATTACCTACTTAAAATTTAGGGTAGGGAATATCTATATGAATCGAAAGAGGATAAAAGAAGAATCGATTGAAAAAATAAAATATGGTAGGTGCCATTTGAAAAAACGAAGTTATTCGTGTTTGAAGTTCTTAGATTTTGTAATTTTATTTTGAACGCCCTGTATAAATTATTAAGTTCAATTTTGTCAAGGCATTAGCACTAATATTCAGCTATTACTAGTACAATTTTTTTTTCGTATTTTGTGGAAGATGATTTTTAGGGTTCCGTAGCCAAATGGCAAAAAACGGAACCCTTATAGAGTCGTCATATCTGTCTGTCAAACAAAATTTTATATTTAAAAAAACTAAAATCATTATTCAGGGATTTTATATGTGGCTCATTGCGAATCTGATATTAAAAATGTAAAATTCAATCTAAGAGATCCATCTCATATGGCGACCTCTATCCTGTTTTCATACATAAAACTACGGATGAATTACCGTCCACTCTCAAACGTGGTTTCCCAAGGGCTTCTAAGGTACATATTTTTGGACCTCAGGATGTCTTTTAATTCAATAAAACAAAATTCAAAACAACCTATCCAATATGGCAACAGATACTTCATTTTTTATCAACTCCCTAAAAAATCGGCCACTAGGTGTGAAACAGTGAAGAAATGGAAAACTCGAAAAAGAAAATCGAGTTTCTAAGGACTCTGGGCTTTATATTTTTTTGTTATCAGGTTGCTTTCTAACTCAACAAAGTAAATATGAATACAGATACCTACTTCATTCTTTTTAAAAATTCGATCAAAAGTAGTTGTTGAAAAATCTCAAAGAATATTTAAACATGGAGAACTTGAGATCATTATGGTTGTTCAAATTAGGCTTTCTGCAGGATTTAAGGCTTACTTCAACTTAATTTAAAAGAACTAAAGGTAGTACTAGAAAGAAAATCTGAAAGAAAAATGTATCGAAGTAGAATTTTGAATAAAATGAATTTATCAGAAATCTTAATATAACAGAAACGACATTCACAAGTAGTGAAGGGCGTGGGACGACCAATCATGAAAATAATCGATCCAATTATAATAAAAATTGGAAGTGGTGGGTATAGTTAACAGTGCTGAAGATTAATGAACGTAATGGTCGTCCTGAAAAGAATGTAGTCTATCAAAAGAACAAAAAATATGAAAACATTTCAAGTAACGAGTTTAGGTTTGGTGTAAAAAAATGAGATGTCGGTCGCCATATTACATGTGACAATTTGAATTTTGAATTTTAGAGATGTCGGATGCATACTGTTTTCAAACATAATATTAAAATTAAGCCATCTTAAAAACCGCACTGTGTGGCCATTTTCAAATTTTATTTTGAACGAGATAAAATCGCCGTATTTGGTTTCGCCATTTTTAATTTTATGTTTGTACTATTTTTGGTATTGAATATTTTGCAAATTGGTTGCAACAAGAGTGTAAATAGCTTTATGACTTTCTGATTAAAAATCCTCACGGCTGCGAGGTCAAACAAGAAAATAAGGGGTTTTTGAACTACAGAGCACAGTTTTCAGCTTATCTAAAGTGAAATAAGTACAATATTGAAACTATTATTTCCTTTGGATACCCTAAATAAGTAAGAATGTAAAAATGTTCAATACAAAAGTTATTGAGTCCAAAGAGGAGCAAGCAATGACATCTACTGTAATTTTGACAACTGTTTCAATGATCAAGTAAACTTTTTAAACGGAGATTCATAACTTTAGATATAAATAAAAAATCTGGTTATGGTCACTACTTTAGAATTACACTAGAACCCCGATTAACCGAGTTAATCGTAGATTCTGATATCGAAGGGATACGCATCTATGCTTCGTAGTAGGGTCAGGTGGGGTAATTGTAAACAGGCTCTTTATTTCGATGAAATAAGACTTGATTATTCCAACTAATGGGAATTATAGACTGTGGTGTTGACTTTTGACGGTTGGATGCTTTAGCGCGCTAAACAGCAGAGGAAGAGTGTCGCAATATTTTATGTAAAACAGTGAAAATATTTCTATATAATATATATTTTTTGGGGTAATTGTGAACATGACTTTATCAATATAATTTTCATTGAAATTTACGCTTAAAAGCGAATTGTTCACTATTGCCCCATTAAAAACCTTTATAAAGCCAGTACAAACTAGATGATTGTTCACATTTACCCCTAACTTTTCGACTGCGTTAATAAGTGAAAGGGTAATTGTAAAATTAAGTTTTTTTCAAAAAAAATCCGAATTTGCATATTTAACAACAAAAATTCACTTAAAACCAAACAAGGAACTAAATTAATCGTATAGTCGCCTAAATTTAATATTCATCTAAGATACATCGAGCTTCAAAAATCAAACTTCGAAAATCGTTCACAATTACCCCACCCGATCCTATCAACCAAGCTTCTAAACTATGCACATGCATATCATTCCATTTAAAATTGTAGCCCACATGAGGGTTTGCAATATTTAGGTTTTTGGGTTCTTTTAACATGTAAATTTCTGTAAACGCAGTACGTAAAAAATACAGTGAAATAAAAAACAAATGCGGATTTTCCGAGGAGGGTTTCAACTGTAACATCAAACAACAATTTAGCACACGTTTTGGGTTCAAGTTCAAGGGTAACAAAAAAGAAGTTTTAGGGCCAATCTTCCAAAAACTTAGGGTCCTAGGGCAACTAACAGTGTCGTATACTTGCAATACAGGTTTTGATGATGAGCCAGTATATGCTGCCAAACACTGGTACTAAACCGGTTATAATATAATGGAATTGTATCGAGGGTGCCATCATTTTATTGTCACAGGGAAAGACGAGTGTATGCTGTACATGTTGATTCGTTATTCCCACGGGAATTCTCATATACGCAGCAGCAAACAGAAGACGTAAAAGCCATAACAAAAGCTCAGTTTTAAACTTGTTTAAAAACAAAACATGATATTTATTTTAAGAAACCTCTGATAAAACTAAAAAAGGTAGATATGTAGATAGAACAAATAAGAAAAGTAATCGATTTTATGTTAAATTCGTTTTAAAAACTGTAATGTAAGGATAAACTAAATAACTCATATATGAAGGCATAAGTCAAACCCTTGGATCCAGAGACATGAAATTTTGCACAGATGTTCTTTATAGGTACAATGTAGGCGAGCAGTAAGAAAGGTTATTTTTAAAATACAATCCCCAAAGGAGTGAAAAGGGGGTTCAAAGTTTCATGTATCGATCAAGGCACAGCCGAAACCGCCGTGTCAGGAAAAATGTTAATTATACGACGGTATATCTTCCCTTAGAAAATATGTTTTCAAAATACCAACAACCCTAAAGATGTACAGTGGACGTTGATGGTTTAATATCAACGTATATTTAAAACTGCTAAAACTAGAATCTTAATTTTCTTATAAAGTAGCAGAATTAATACAGAACGTATTTTTGAAAATTCAACTTTTAAGGGGGTGAAAAAAGATTTCAATTTCAAAAGGAAAAATCAATATCTACAGGGCTCAAGAGGAAGGCGTAGAAACGTAATTTTGTATAAAAGTTTCTTATATCTCACTTGGTTACACTCTGCACAATAAAAGATATATATGCAAATTTCAACCCCTAAGGGGATAAGAAATGTATACGAAAATTGTCATAATATGAAAATGGATCAATTTTTGCTGAAAACTTTTTAAATATTTATTGTAGTCCCAGTCAGGCTTTTACAGGACTAGTAAAAGTGAAAAAATTGCCCTGAAAGTTGGGAAATTCGAGAAACACTGAAATTGCTTTTTGTGTCTAAAGTAGAACACTTTTCCCGCTTTACACGATTTTTTCTTTTTAATCTACCAATTTTCTTTATGTGGATACTCTTGAAGAACACTAATAAAACCTATTGATATGTGGGGGCAGGACGTGGTGGCGACTGTTACATCTAGTGAAGGGTGGCTTATACATAATAGGTGCCTATATGAATATCATGTTATGTTGGCACCATAGGTACTTAGGATTCAGGGCTAATTACGCTAGATAATCTTGTAATAAATTCACGGTAGCACTGTAACAACTACGGCTTCGGAAAATTGGATAAAGATAGAGGGAAGCTTTAGTAAAAGCGAAGTCGAAAAATAATCGGGTGAAATTTTACCAAATCACCTCGGCCTCCTACACGAATTTAATATGCGTTTTACGTCATCGTCACGACATAAGGTGCACTTATTAGGACATACAAAATGTTAGCGTTAGCTAAGTACATACACACAAAAATTGCAATAAAATAAATTTTGAATAAATTATCGTTGGCATATTCTCGAAGAAACACCTTAATAAGTATAAGATATTTCTACTGGTGTTTTCATTTTTAACTACCTATTTGGCGTTCTCTTTAATTATTTAATTTTTTTTAAAAAACGAATCCTATTACGATTTATTTGTTTATTCGTATAATTACACTAAGCTGATTTTATTCAAACGATTGCACACCGATTCGAAAACAATTTCAAGCATCATCAAATAATTTTTACGAAGTCCGTGAAATCGTGGAACGTGATTTCGCCTATTTATTGATTAAGAAACATCTAAAATCCAAACAATATTGAGATTTAAAATCTATTAAGAATTTTTAGGTTGATAAATCCATTAAAGATTAATGCGTTTTTTTATAGATTTACTGGACAAATAAATTCGAGGGTGGTTGTCCCGATTTATTCAGAATGTATGAAGAAGTTGACGCAGCCGAATGTCAAAAAGCAACATGTGGCAGGATTTGAAGGCTTTCATACACACATAAAAAAAATGAAAACTACCATGGCCATGCAAATAATATATTACATTTATACAATAAACTATTAAACATCCCAATTGAGTTTTCTTTTTAACTTAAAATGGTTACACGAAAAACCATTAAAAAGAGACATAATTGCTTTTGCCTCTACTTTATGGAAAAAACATGTTAAAACACTAACAATAAATAAAAATTCAACTTGACTTTTCCATTGTTTATATATAGACAGTGTGTTCAGGATAAGGATGGGATAGCATTGGGATCTCGTAAATGGTAAGATTCAAAATCGTTTTATTTGTTTTCCTGGCTTTATTTGAGAACGGATATCACTTTTGCATTGCCACTTTTTCCGGGATATCCCAAAGATGGCAACACTTTTGAAGTTCGACGTTTCGTTTTCGAGTACGTGTATCATATATAGCTGTATACAGTTTGCTGTTAAATTTCGGACTTTTTCAATTGCTTTGTCAGATGAAACAGCATTTTAGATTTTTAACTTGTTTAATGAACAGAAACGCTCTAGGTATTAAAAAAAATAAAACGTGGTCATCCTATAATTGCATTACACGTTAAAGGGGGTTTTACAATGTGTTACGTCGTGTTACAAGGGGATGGGTGAGTCAGAAGCTTCGTGACGTCACACGTGTAACCATTTTAAACTCTAGGCTTCACTTCTAACGAAAAACTGTTATGCAAATGGTTTAAAGTCAGGGTTGGAAAAAATCATGATTTTTTTAAAAAATCAAATAAAGCACGATTTTTTTAAAAAAATCCTAATTAATCTCGAGTTTTTGTTTTTTCCGTTTGATTACTAAATTTAAAAGTTGAAAATATGGTCGTAAAGAGGTCAGTGGAAGATTATCTAATAATTTTGAAGCCAATATCTGTTACATTGGATACTTTACAAAGAAATAATGCAAATTTGTCTACTGCTGTAACGGCTTGGAAGAAGCTTGTAGCTAAATTTAAAGAAACTGATTTAAATAGTAGCCAAATGTCGAAGTTTCGAAAGAGATATAAGCAAGCAATGACCCCCAGTCACTTTTTGGCATTTTTATTAGATCCAACCCAAAGAGAAATCACACTGACAGATGAAGAAGAAGAAATGCGTTGGAGGAAGCGCGAAATCACTATGATGGTTCAATTTGGCTACCACTGACAGTAAAGCTTAAGTCAAAATCAAAACCATTCAAAACTGTGATGTTCCCAGAAGAAATAGTAAAAAAAGTGACACCACTAGAGTGGTGGGTGTCACTGAAAAAGATATTTAGTGAAGAGGAACAGTCAAAAATTTTTCCAGTGGTGAAGTAATTGTTTGGCGCGATAGATTCTTCAGCTGCTGTGGAAAGTGTTTTCCACCTTTGGAATTGTTCAGAGCAAATTAAGAAACCGACTGGGAATTGAAAAATCTGGAAAACTAGTTTTTTTATTCAAATATTATAATAATGATATTGATTTTTCAGTTTTAAACGACCCTAGTTTGTAAACTTAATTATAATTTCTAAATCTGTTTTTTAAGTTGATTTCTGTGAAAAAAAATTAAATTAAACATTTTTGATTAAATCATTGATTTTTATTTAAAAAATCATTTGATTTAAATCAAAATAATTCATTCATGCCAACCCTGTTCAAAGTTCATACATACAAGGATAATTTAATTTCCATTTTATTTATTTTTTTGTAATATTTATAAATTATCGTTTTGTTGATTTAAATAAATTTCAAATGTTGGAAATGCAGCTTTAATTAAATAATTTCTAAATTAAAAATTGAAAAAAAAAGGGGGGCACATGTAACTAACTTGGCGAGAGGTTTTAATAATTATGAAATTAGTGCAGCTCCTAATAAGAAAAAAAAAAATGGCTAATGCAAAACAAACCAACCAATTGATTTTGTTTCCTGTACAACTTGGAATATTAAATATCAAATTTTACAGATTACCTAATAAATACAGAAATAAAATATTTAACGAGCTTTTTAGTAATGTTGTTGTAGGAACAATTGAGTTATTTTGTGAAAAAATATATAACAGCTGTTTAAAGAGTGATCGGTAAGTGTAAATTAAAAAATACCAAGTAAACCACAATGAACTAAACAGCTTCCTTACCTCACGGAAATTTAAGTAAATAAAGACTTTCTAACCCAGCCTTCCACATCTTAGTTATTGCAAATTGTCTATTATCGAGGAAGTTAGGATATTTAAATAACCAAATACATAACGCAGAATATGAGTTTAAATTACAAGATCACTTAATGGAACAATATATTTTTAATCGATTAAAAATTATCGATGCATAATGTCTATGAAATTATTCATTTCGTTTTGGTTTCGTTGTTTAAAAAACAATTTAAATTATTAGACAAAAACATTGTTTTCCGATGTTTTTCTGGGAAAATTTAAAAATGAAAAGTACCCTTGCACTCTTATTTATTATTTGACTAAAATACACAAAATACTCAATTGAAAAAATTACATTCGCAGTTTGTTTTTTAAAGTTTTACATTTTAAATTCCATCGGTATCCTTATACCTACCAAGTTACCAAAGAATACAAATAACATTTTAAAACAGTCAATGAAACTTGATTGTTACGAGAATATTAATTGATGTTTATAGTGGGTGTTTTATTAAATTTATGATAATTTAATTTGAATATTGAATTTGTTGTTACACTTTCAATAAGGACTGTATTTGATCGGAACTCGCTTATTGGCAATACACTTTTCATTTTAATATTTTTAAAAATGAATAATCAATATTATATAAAAAACGATAGGAATTTTTTGGTAAATCCTCATTTTTCTCCATGACCATTTCTATGAAGCAGTACATAGCCGCTAGTCTCTCCTCAAAATAAATGGGGCGTGGGTGGAAAAAATGTGCGATGAGATACACCTTTGTTTAACACATTATTTTTTCTACAAATGAAGTCGAAAATGTTTTGAACGGCAATAAGTGAATCAAAGAGTGATAGGAAGGCATTAGAATGTTTTAAAATATTCTAAAATTTGCTGAAATGTCCTAGATTTTTTGAGAATGTTTCAGGGTATTCAAAAAAAAAAAATTTTTTTATAACATTCCAGAACGATTCAAAATACTGAAAAGTGTTCCAGAATGTTCAAGATCTTTCAAGAAATGTTAGAGAATGTTTTGAATCATTACAGGATGTTCCGGTACATTCCGATTTTTCGAGAATAATTTAGAATTTTATAGAATATTAAAAAACGTTAAGTTTTTGACCATTCATTACAGGATATTCCGATTTTCCGAGAACAACCAAGAATGTTCCAGAATATTCCAAAATGATAGAAAATGTTTTTAATCAGGATAATCGGCTATAATTTTTTTAAAACATGCTGAATATTATATTAATACTGTTTGATATACATAGTACAATGTGGTCACATTTTGTTTAAAATAAAATCATTTAAATAAGGGTTCTTTTCTTAAAGGGGACAATTTTTCTTGCATTCACTTCTCTAATATTAATGCAATTTCTTTGCAAAGTTATCTAATATTTTAGGAAATGTACATACATATGTTTTTAAAATTTACAGTTTTAAGGTTTATACATTTTATATTTAAGGTATTTTTTTATTAACACTTGAAATCCAACATAAATGACACCAGTGAACAAAAAATTGGGGAAATTTTTTTAAACAATAAAAATAGCTTTTTAAGTTATATATTAATAAAATGCATTCGAAACAGGCCATTTACGAATTAAATGTTGTTATTGCTTTTCCGGTAAATAAATGACTTGGATAGCATGTTATAATAGTATACAGATAGTTCAAAAACAGGTTTAAAAAAGGAATAAGTACCATTTTTATTTATAAGCTCATTAAATTGTTTCTAATTTATTTAATTTTTGTGTACCAAAAAAGGTTGCTTTCATTGTTTTAACATTTTTTTTTCTGGTCACTTAATCTTAAGTTAGCAGAACAACTTGTTTCAACTTGTTTTCGTTTTGCTTTATATCGTTTATTTTTAGAAAAAATATTTGAAGCACATTAATCATAATTAGTCTTCACCGAAGAGTTTAATGAGTATTTAATATTAGTGGATGACCAAAAACATATTTTTATTTGATGTTCTGCTCACTTTCATTTTAAGACAACAGAATAGTAGTTTTTGAAAAAATCCTCAGTCCTTAGATTCTCATGAGAATATTTAATTGTCTCTTAATTAAATAGACAATTTATCTGTTATTTCTTTTTGGATTTGTTAATGGACGTGCCAACAACCCTTTATATGATAGCTCTCCATAAAACCCAAAATCGTTGCTTTATTAGTGTATCCTATAGTAAATAGAGAGAAAATTTATGTTTAAAGATGTTTTGGTCTCAGCCCATTATCAAAATTTTGTTTTAGTTAAGAATTTCGTTTGAAAATTTTTGTTGTTTTCTATGTATCAACTCTATGCATATAACTGTAGAGCAGAGTTTCTTTATCCCTTTATAATGGCCACGGACGTTTTCACAATGTAAAAAATTCCACGGACGTTTTCACAATGTAAAAAATTCCACGGACGTTTTCACAACGTAAAAAATTCCACGGACCTTTTCGAATAGAATTGAAGAAAAGAAAACAAGGGAGGTTTAAAAATACATTTTTTGGATTCTTAAGAATAATAATAACAATATTTTTACTAACAATTGTGGAACAAAAAGAGATGTTTACATTGTTTAAATTTTTTTTTATCCATATTCTTCATAATTAATGCTATTGCCAAACAATTTGATTCGACTTATCGAATTTTGACATGAGTCAGGACTAGACTTTGGATAATAACAATAACATTCTTTACAATCAATTGATTATATACTGAGAAGGGTAAGTCGACAAATACGTTATTTTTACAACGCCATTTGGGGGCACAGTTCAATGGCATGAAATGTAAACTGACCACATCAGTTTTACAAATTTAGGTATTGCATTAATTATCATCTTATTAAAAATGATGTTACCTGGGTTAACTATTTATAACCCCTGACACTTACGACATGCACCCCTCAAGCAATCCCAGCTTAACAAATCTCGTTATAGAGAGTTGCAACATGTACATAAACATATGTACCTAAGCATTTTATCGAGATAATGCTAATAATATACATCGCATATTCCGTTTGTAGAAAAGAAATGTATATTTTATTTGTCTAACTGAAATAAGTGTTAAACGAACCAAGTGATTTTTTAACGGTTCGCGAAGACAAACAAAAAGAAGAAATCGGGTCAAACTGTCACGAACAATTATTAATTAACCATCAGAAGACTGTCTGCTCAGAAGATATCAGTCGCAGAAAATAGAACATTAAAGTCACTAGAGGTAGTTGTCCAGTTTAATACTAAATGGATTTTTGTTGTAAAAAGAGGAAAGGCAAGCACAGAAGTAATATGTGCTGCAAATAATATAATGACAGGTCAGATGGTCAGATTATAGACGAAAACGAAAATTTTGACGTTTCTACACACAAATAGAGTATTACAAAATGAACTAATGGAATATCAAATAGGTTCTTTCTCAAGTAATTGTTGAAGGTTTGGGTTTAAGAGTGTTCCTACGAGCCCTAAAAACTAAATACTTGAACCTTGAGTTTTGTGACATTTGTTGTTATTTTTGGATTTATTTGAATGAAAATAAAATCTTTACACAAAATACATTGTATTTTTATTTTAAATATATGCAATGTACTGGAAACACACACTTAATTGTGGATTAGAATTAAATGAAGGAAATGCGCATTAAGACGAAGAATTCACAATTTCGTATTTTATCAAAATTTTAAGAAACAATAAACTATATTCAATAAAATTTTTCGAGCTCTTTTCATTTTATTATTATCAATTTCTACACATTTTTGTTTACAAAAACGTCATAAAAATTGATTTATTACAAGTCAAAATATATATCATCCCTGTATATGTTTATGTACCTTTATTAGTGGCCCTGCTATTGCAATTAAAAAATAACTGATAAGGGTGATTTTTTACATTTTTCTTGCATTAAAAGATGTGTATCAAATTTTGAGCTTAATTAGCATGGTGTATTTAAAAAAAAATATAAGAGGCTGCGGCTAATATAAAACCATGATGTGTTCAAAGGTTTATTTATTAGGGTTCGTAAAACAATAATTTACAAACGTTATTTTGGATTTTTCCTGACTATGAAGAGAATATAAAAATGTAGTTTTATAAGCTAATTATCAAAATTTACCCTTTATATTATTGTATCTGTTCTGTAAATTACAATTTACCTGAATATGAAATATAAGCAAAATAACCCCAATTTTCTTTAATTAATGAGTTGGTCGATATGATAAAAGGGACAATTGTTAAGTACTACCTACGAAGTAAAAGGTTGCAATTAAATTCACTCCCCCTAAATCAGCCATGCCAAACTCATATGATATTGCGGGCCACATGATCTAATTTTTTACTAATTGTAAGTCTGGGACCGCATGTACGATTGTGTTGTGCATTAATTAGACTCAATGTTTGTATATTATTACTGTACATTTTATTTTTTACACTGAAACTATAAATATTTTATATTTAAAAAAAAAAAAACTAAAATAAAAGTTGTAACAAGAAATATATCAGTTTAATATTACTTTTTAGAAAATATTTGACATCGTTTGTTGAATTAACATTTTAGGAAACCTATTTGCAGATAAATATGTATTCTGTATTTTTTTTTCAGTACAAAATCACATTGGATATCAATTAATTCCATTTGTAAGTTTTCATCAATTATCGATAGATAGAAGTGAAGTAAAAAGATGAAATTGTACTTCCCAGCTTTTAAAGTGAGAAAAACTCTTCGATCGAATTCTGTTTCTAACAATTTAATTTGGTATGCATAATCTTTAAATTTTAATTAAGGTGATTTAAGCAATAGATATTGACAGCTTTCAAAGTGAGATAAGTTTTCTTTTCTTATCTTAAACGACCATTGGAAGTAACCAATTCACCACTTTTAAATCTAAGTTTAAAATATTAACACCCCACCCGTTACTTTTAGTATGAATAGTTGTATGTTAGATGTAAGTTTGTCAAATCATCACCTGATGATGCCGCAGTGTGGTGAAACAATATTCTAGTGATTTTTACAATAAACATTAGATATTCTCGAAACATTTTTTGTGTTTGTTTACAATTATGGAATAGTTTCAAAGCTTACAAGCTTCAACATTAAAAAGTTTTCTTTTTCTATTTGTTTTCGTCAAAATATTTTTTTTTTTTTTGAAAGCGTTAATATTAGCGCAGCATGATTTTTGCCTTGAAGCTTAAGATTAAGTTGATTAAGATGACTTGTAATATCAACTGAGAAAGCTAAGGCCTTTATCCATTGTCCATCTTTTAATTCAGCATACTCCTACTTTTTTATTTCCAACAAAAATTACGATTTCGTCCAGCGATTTGTAGACAAATAATAACAAATTCATATATTTTATCGAAAGCCTAAAAGGTAGATGTAAATATAGCCAACGATTAATGGCCTTTCTTTGTATTGAAAACCATGATAGAAATTTTATAATTTCATAACGTGTTTCATATTTAATTTTAATTCGTTAATTTTATTAATTGTAAATTCAGATTTTTGAAAAATTGATCTGTTTGCTTTGGAATTAGGGTGAATTTGACAATATCGACTGAAAGATATAATCCATTGTTAATTTTCGTTGAAAAAATATGTATATTTGCGTACATCGCAAATTGAAAAATTCAACGAGAGGGTTATAAATAGATAGGCCCGCTTAGATTTGAAGCATCGAAGGACCGAATTAACTTTCAAAAGATAGATGTGCAAATATTTACAGAACACCCACTTCATTTCATTACGAGCCGCTACTGTGAATATGAAATATTAAAATTAGCTTACTTAGTAAGGTTTCCTGCAATTTTAAAAATTAAATTCAATGGCATTCAGCACAACAGTTTCCATTAGCAGTAAATAACAAACAAAAAACAAACAGAAACATTTCTTATAAAATTATAGATTATATAAGTTTCAAGAAGTTAGTTTCTACTCGTAATTAACAAGAATAAATGAACCATGTACGAAACGTAATTTGTCGGAACATTAAACACGTTATTTTAAAATCTAAAATGAAATGTCCAAAAATTTTGTGGTTATGTTTCAAGATTGAGTCTGAGGTTTCAATAAAAAGTCGAAACATTGTCAAATTAAACAAATGTAGATATTTAAACCTGGGTATTTTTAAATTAACTTTACCTAGGTATACGTTTCTTATAATCTTTCACAGTAATAACAAAATAAACGTTGCTTTAGGCATTCTTTGGGCCTCAACAACTATAGTACATAATATTCGAAAACTTGATCATTTTCTATTAATTGCAATATGTGAGCTGTCTCTTTATATATTTTTTTTAATGCACCACGTTGTTTCAGTTTAGAAAATTAATTATATTTTTAGTGAAACAAAATGCAAAAAATTATCCACATCAGTTATTTTGTAATTGCAATAACTAGCCAGCTATTATTATTTAGTTATTGCATTAAAAATTATTCCAGCCGATATCTATGTACAGGGTTACAGGTTAAGTCGACGTAGATCCTTTAAGAGGTTGTAGTTTCCCTCGTTTCTGACCGATTTGACTATGAAAGACCGTATCCCAAACTTAACCGTTTTCAAATTATTGGACTTATAAATTTATAAAAATTGCCGACTTTTTGTCTATTGTCCAATTTTTTTTAGTGTTTTGTGCCTCGAATTTATTTGTTTTTTGCTATTTTTTTAATCTAATTACTTACATCTGTTGATGTTTTGAGGTAGAAAATTATCGATGCAGCAAACGAAATAAGAAGAGGATTAACAACTTGTGTAGTAAAAAATTGGTTAAGACACAGAATGAGAGTATGTGTGCCAAACAGAGGCGGACATGTGGAACATACATTGTAAACGTTCTTTGCAGAGTAATAAACATTATTTTGTACCTATTTGGATTGTTTTGTTTTGTTTTCTGACTCAAGTGATAAATTTGACGCTTAAGTACCGTTATTTTTTACTACTATCTGGAAGCATTTTATCAAAGTTTTTTGTAAGATTTCTGATAACACTCTAGCTTGTTATACCTTGTTGGATAGCTAAAGAACCATAAATATATTTAAACAAATTTGCAGCATAACTGTCATGGTCTTTTTTTATATTTACCATAAAAAGGAAAAAAAATATTTTTTACGAATTTATTACCTTTTCTAACTATCAATCATCTACTGCGACCCAGTTGGTTCAGTTACCTGTAATTTTAGTGTTGAGAATAATAAAGCAACGTATGTACTACACAAAAATAGCAAAAACAAATAAATTAGAGGCACAAAACACGAAAAATCGGCAATTTTTATAAAAAAAACTTAAAAGTCAAATAACTTGAAAACGGTTAAGTTTGTGGATACGGTCTTTCATATTCAAATCAGTCAGAAATGAGGGAAACTATAACCTCTTAGAGGACCTAGGTTGACGTAACCTGTAACCCTGTATATAACAATTTATATGACGTTTTAATAAACAAACACGTGCAAACAGCAATTTTATGAGAATATATATAATGCTCATATCTCAAAAACGGTTGAATTTTGGTATAGGTAATGCTTAACAAAAAGGATGCAACATTTACGAATTCAATAGAAATTCAAAAATTAAATAAAATATAGGATATTCCATTTATACTTTAAAATATCGAGCAACTTTGTATTTAATCCTGTAAGGAGATATCTATTATTCGATATCGTACTACAGTCGAACCTGGGTAAGCGAGACTCCAAGGGACCCGAATTTTGTTCTTGCTTATAGAGGTTTTTCACTAAAGCAGTTTGTCACTTACGAAGGTTTGGGAGTAGTTAGTAATTGGAAACTCGGTATATTAAGTAATACAAATATATTTGTACAAGGGTCTTATTTTCATTCACAGAAATAATACAATGACAATTGACTATTGTTCAAGTATTTACCTACTATTTATTACTGCTCGTACCTGCCTATCTTCCTTTATTTTATGTATTTATAAAATTTAAAATTCGCCGAAATATTCTAGTTCGATGTGGCAACGTAGCAAAGCACGGAGGTCGACCGTAGTAGTGGTAGTGGTGGTAGTAGTAGTAATAATAGCGTTCAAGATCTTGTGTGCCGTTCCTTGACATTGGGAAATAACTACGTACACAATGTAAATGAGTTCTTTTTACCTGCCTTGAACCCGAGTTAGTAGTCGTTACAAGTATCTATAGTACGAATGCTTACAGTAATACCTTTGACATTGGGAGTATAGTAACTACGTACACAATGTAACATTTTTTGTAGGTTACCTTTTAAATACGGAATCTTTGCCTTCGGTTGCTAACCGCCGAAAACGCCTTAGTAGTAAGTACAATTCTAAAAGTATCGAAGCTTAATAAACCATTATAATGGTAGTTAGTAAAGTAACAAGAACCTTTTATTATGTAGGTACGCTTTCTCAAAAGGAATTTTGCCTTGTCTGGGTTGGGTTCTTAATTCCTGTCCCTAAATCACCGTTCTCCTCTCTATATTATACGTATATAGACATAGGTAGAAGCTTCTAGAAAATTTCGAAGTGTTTTTCGACCCCTCGAAACAACTGTCGACTTATTACATAGGTACATTAAACGTCATCGATGCAGAGAAGAAAAATTTACGCACAATAAAAGCGACAAAACTGCACCAGCGTTTACAAATTATCGCCAAGACAGGTAAAACTCAACTTGTTTTATTCTATTCATTTGCGTAAATTGTACATATTTTTATTCTATTTGCCTATTATACAAAAATCATTAAAACCTATTTCCATTACTTAAATGGAAATAAATGAAAACGGGAACCTCCCCCTCACACTACCCGCAATATACAGGGTGCGCTAATAGTGCGTGGATGGAAGATTATGCCATTATTATTAGTTTTAATAAAATACGATTCAAATAAAAGTGTTACCAAATGAGCTCACTAATATTCTAAAATTATTTTTGATTATATAGGGTGTACTGTTTCGTGTGAGTACTACTTAAATTTGTTTTTCCAAGTGGTACACCCTATATATTATTGCATTTTTGAATTCTTCACTAAAAATAAGGGTAACTTTGGTGACTACTTATATGTATATTGGATTAAAGTTGCACCACTTCGACATTTGAAAAAAACAATGCTCAGTGTCTTAGAAAAAAAAATTATACAGGGTATGGTATTTATTACATTTTTGACTTCTACGTTGAAAATAAAGGCCACTTTGTTGACCACCTATTGGGACAAAGTTGCAAAAAAGGATGTTTACAGTGTCACAGAGAATTCATTATATTTCTGAAACGAAAAAGATAAGAATATCTGGATTTCACCGATGTGTTGAGTAATGATTTACCTATCGTTTCATATATAAATTTGATTCGGTTCGTCTTTCCGAAAATAAAACAGAAAGCTAATTTTTATACTTTAAAAATCGACAACCAATTTTTTTTAATGGGTCTGCTCTGAAGAGAGAGATATAGCCCAACATCAATTAATGGAATCGAAAAATAATTGAATTGTAGATCTGGTAATTAATTAAATTTAGATTTGAAACGATTGGTAATTCCTAACCCGACACAGTGGTAAAACGTGGAGCTTCTTATATTTTTTGTGTCAGAGATACAGGGTATGGCAGTTATATTGAAACCTTGAGTTCCTACTGGCACCCCTGACCTTAATAGCAATATTTTTTCCGTCCACCTACTATTTACGTTCCCTGTATATTTTTTACATTATTATGAAGTCACATTATGATTGGAAAAGTAGCTCTGAGTTAATATACCAGTCATACCTAACCTAACCTTCAAGAGCTGTTTTCATAAGAATATCAATTAGGAATCAGATTTTTTTTTAATATACAGGGAAGAGTCAAAGGTAGGAATCATTTAAGTCGTATACCTATTACACTGAAAAGCATTATATGATCCTAGTGTATTTAAGTAGTCCACCCACAATATTTGTAGGTACAATACAGGATAATTCAATCTTTTTTAAACATGTGTAGTTGACAATGAGCCGAAGAGTTCGATACATATGTATGTCTATCTTAATGAGTAAAATTGTAAAACGTATTTTTATTTTTTGAACTAGTTTAGGTATCCTGCAATTTGGGTTATTCCCAGTTCGTGGCATGTATCTTAATTGTCATTATTAACTCGCATATTTTTAATTCCCAGTTCGATTTATCCCTGTCTATTGCATAGCCCAATTTATGTACTTCTATATACCTAGAGCCCCAACGCATTTGAATTGAACCAAACATGTTAAATATATTAAAAGTAATTTAGAAATTTGTAAAACATTATGTATAGGGGAATGACATGACCACGACAACACTCGTTTCGTTCTATTGTCTTTACGCACCGTAACCTTGTGATCCTAAGGAATTTGATTAATAAAGCTGACGTGAATAAAAAAGAGGAAATGTCACCCGGCCTAAAAATTAAAATAGACTCAAAACATTTGTTAAAATTTAATTTCAAAAAGATTTTCCATTTCAATCCAGAGATACGTCTAGGCTAGGTAAACTTAGCTCTTTACGATCTACTATCAGTAACGACGAATATACGTAGTTAAACTTGTTTATAATTATTTCCATTAAAATCTATCCGGCCATTACTTATACAGTACCTTCATAAATACATTACCGATCGGTCCTGAAATGGGAATAATAATAATACTATTACAGAGCAGGTCACGAAGTGGGAACTACAAATGCATAATTTTACGAAGCCCCGAAGTGGGAAGACACCTACAATTTATTAAAACCAATAGATTTTCGAGGTGGTAAAGACCGATTTTGGATTATCGTTTTTTCGTGGTTCATTTTTTGCAAAAGTAAATTTTGAGGAACCAACAGAACTATACGCGAATAAAACAAGTCCTTGTGTTATTTAATTTGATAGGTACGTATTCATTTTAAATTTAAATATGTACGAGCAAAGACACTACACCTAACGTTACTGACAATGAATAAATTTCATAGTTCGGTTGACGTCAAATAATTTGGTTATCTAAAAGGGCAAAGAAACATCATGTATATTTCGACCCTAGGTATAATTTCTACTAATAAAAGCGATGTGCAGTTCTTTTTTTTTGTAAGTCGCCTTTTCACAAAGCATGGGTTGGACAAAGAAACGACAGCGGCGAGGTACACACAGCTGGTAACCAGTCCAGTATAATACAGGCAACGTTGCCAAATTATTTCTCAAAGAATATTTAAATTAAACCGGCTTTGCTTTTACGAATTGCAGTTAACGATAATAGAAAGATTCTGCATATAATTCTTATTTGTTTATTGTATTTTGTAATTACTTTAATTTCATTCAGGTACATAATATATATAGATACCTATCTATAAAAATATAAAAACAAATATCGATGCCGGCTATTAAAAACCATTACTTTTAGAAGTTAATTTCAACAATTATGTTTTACATTATGACATATGACGGAACAGAACGGGCAAGGTCATTTTTTACACAAAATCAAAATGTAACACATTTTTGTACTTTTACGATTACATGTACCTACAAGTAGGTACATAAAATGTTTACCTACAGCACGTAAAGTAAAATATAAAGAAACTTTTTTTAAATACCTATGTAGTGAGTGATAAACACTATTGCATTAGGAATTTCATTTGCATTTTAGCGGTTAACTGCAAGAACATAGGCTTCACACAACAGTCCGTCAAGTATACCTAATTTAAGATAAAATAAAATCCATTTAAAACTTAAATATAGCCAGACTACGATTGTACACTACATAAAATTACCTGTAATAGTTTGTTTATATACATAAATAGTACGAATAAGTATCAACAAACTTGTTTTTTCTTTTGGTTATTAGACTTATTGCCTATTAAGAACTAAGAAAATGTGAAGTAGGTATTTGAAAGCATTTTTGTCTGTAACGAGTGAATTAGTTATATAATATGTAAAGTAGGTAATGTAATAATGTATGATGTAGGTTGTAGGTAGTACCTATTCCAGTTATTAGTGCAACGCAGTTAGAGAAGTTAGAAGGGATAATGTTCCAGTAAGTTGTATAGTATTGCATTAAAAGGAGAGAGAAACTATTAACACGTACAACATAATAAGTACAAAGAAACTCGAAAAGCCGTTGAACTACATGAGAAGTACTGGGAAGCAGAAGCCATCTGTTTCATAGCGTTGCTTGCTTGCCTGTCTGCCATCAGACACAAGAGTTTAAACCAGTGTTGCCAACTAAAACGACAGGTAGGTAAGTAGGTACCTATGTACAGAAAGGCTAACAACAAGGACATAAACCCAAAAGGGTTTACATCTTCCAGTCAACAATAACGTATTTTAAATGAACCAATTAAAAAAAACATTGTGTCTAAAACCATAAATGGTAAAAAAATCAAAAACAATTAATTTATGTATTACGTTTTTTATCAAAACCAAAGAGCTTTATATAACTTTTTAAAACCTTCATAAGCGTGAAAATGTGGTTGCACCAAAGGCGATTTCGATAGAATTAGTTGGTTATTAAACCGGCAATAATAGTTGCAAAATTGGTAAAAAAAAAACGTGTCGAAATTGGCAACACTGGCCGGATCAACGCGACCGGTAAGTACGTTCACCTACATCAACAAATAAACAAAAGAACACATGCAGTACAACAAAAGACAATTTTACAAAAGTAACCACGATCTACATACTTTTATAAATTAGATTACGTTCTATAACAATGGTAATAATAAAAAAACAACGATGCCAGACAAGAAACCTAACCTAGAGACAATTATTTACACCGGAACGAAACGATTCGTGTGGGATATTGTTTGTACGACTTACCCTCCGGCAGACGGCGGTGCCAGAACCAACGGTGGTGGCACTGAGTAAGGGAACAATTTGGGGGCGAGAGGAGGGTTTTCAAAAAGCATGTTTCACTCACGAATTATGTTAACTTATCGAACGTTATCCACGAAGGAAAAGAAAGACACCCAAACAACACGACGGTCGAAACACAACTGAACTGAAGCGGCGCTGAGCGCTCGGTGTCGATCGGGAGGCAAGAACGATTCAATGTGCTGGCAGCCGAGGGCCCGAGGTAAAGGCAGGCAAGGCAGCAGCAGCTGTTTTATGGTGGCTACGTCGAAGAAGAGGAACACAAAACCACTCCAGCGGGTTTAAGTTTGGGTTTGCTTGCATTGTAGGTATAAAATAATATTCCAACCAACGGTTGGTTGCACTGACCGGTACCTACAATCTGTCCTATAGGTATGTTTTATGTATGTATACCTGTACAGAAGTACCTACATACGTAGCCTGCCTTCCTTTTGTCCTCATTTAACATTTTTATTTGCATTTTATTAAACGTACCTACTCGTAACATGAGTACAGTATACCTATCGCGAAACTGTTTATCAATTTTTTAAACGACCATTAAAAAGTAACCTATGGTATGTCCTTATTGATTATGTCACGAATAAAATAGATTTTTCTTAAAAACCATGGTTTCCGGTTGGTTAACTGCACTATAGGGAAGTAACTTGGATTAAATGTTTCCTGAAGTTGAAGTAATTATCTCTACCTGCATAGGTATAAGCTAGCTAAGTCACTGCAGGATATGTACATGTATACAGAGTGTCTCAAAACTGCATATACAGGGTAGGTCAATTTGGAAACTTTTAAAGATAAAGTGCAGGGTTGGATTGGCTACATATACCTTTCCATTACCCATTACCAACCCATCTAGCAAAAATTAGGTAACAAAGATAAGGAAAGGATATAAATTATATAGTTTTAAATGAAATGAATGAAAACTAGCGTCTTGGAGTTCTTGCTTTGCAAAAAAATTAAAAAAATTTTGTAGATCTGTAGAAGAAGAATCGGCTTCGCTACATAAATTCCTAGGTTGATTATTGAGTTTTAATTTTCTGAACGACCAAAAATAAGCAGTGTAAACTTCTGAAAGTCGTCCTGCCACAATAAATATTGTTTTATTAGACTTGTAAAACTTCTAATTAAACTGTATAGGAAAAATGGGAGCCGTCAAGGGACGCCTGGCAGATGTGAAAAATCGAGTTTTCACAAGTAATATGCATGTAAGACAATATTACGACAGGAACTAAATAAGGCATAATGAAAAAATCAAATACATATTACGAATTTTTTCCACAAAATGATCACTATTTATTTAATAAACATTTATTATTAAATACAAAAATTAAAAATTCAAAAATTTACTTCAATTCTTTTAATCAGTGACTTCAGTAATAGTTATATTGGATGTTGCCTCTGACAGCATTACTGTGATAATTGATCGAGGATAACTGAAGTAATGTAACAAAAGTATCGGGCAACATTATCAAGACATCTAATAAATACAGCATCTATTGTTGTTGTATATCTGGTAGTAGGTTCTCTTGGATTGTTGTTAATTTGCAAATGAAATTCTTTTTGAAGGAACGTAATTATGGCATTGATTCATCTTTTGCAAAATTTACATTTAAATCTCCAGCTAAAATCAATATCTAGTAGTTTATCTTTATTGATTTTAAAAATTATTGACCTAATGTGAGTGTACGGAAATAATTTCTCATGTAAAAATGAAATATCATTCATTTTTTTATTAGGTGAAATGTACACAACAATCATAATTAATTCACTTCCATCTTCTAGTTTACTATAATGTAGTAAACGACACCGCCAAACCGAGTGGGAAGATAATCGCACCGGCTTGGAAATACTGACTTTTTTGTGTTATAAGAAAAAGCGATTATGCATCTTTAAAAATATATTTAAAAAAAACAAGGGATTTTATTTCAGAAGCAATTCGATATATAAATCAAAAAGATTTTATTTTGATCCAAGGAACCTGTGGTTTCTATATGTACACCCTGTATAGACTACTGCATTTTATTAGGAATATTTGTCATTACGTGAGAAAGTTTAGGTTAAGCAGCGAAGAGGTTCAAGTTTTTTGTATTTTTGTTAAAAAGGTGAAGTACCTAACTGATAAATTTTAACTTTGACCAAAACCGTTTGATGAACACTGAAACTTACCATAACCTAATTATTAATTTAATTTTGTATAATACTTCTTGAATGTTAGGTTATGGTAAGTTTACAATGCTGTCATTTTATTGCTGTGTGTAAAAAATTAAGCTATCGTTGGTACACCTGCTTTGGACTAAATCCCTAATTTTTACAAATAAGCAAAAAAATAATCTCTATTGTCTACGTTTCTGTATGTATTTTTAATTATGTAGGTACCTAGCAAGAGTGTGAGCTTATGACAATAGTAATGTCCACTATAAAATTCAAACAAGACCTATAAAACAAAGGCACAAAACGATATGAACAGGGACCGCTTGTCGAACGGGTTTTCTACAACTGCATATACATACACATAATAACATAAAACAACCCACGTCAGTCTTATTCGTAAGCATATATACAATACACATATATTTACTATGTTTGTAGATGTAGATGTAGGTATTTGTGTACAGGTAATTTTCGATTTTCGCCCACACGCTCCAAATGTAGACTAGCTCAAGATAATATGTCAATAATGTACTCAAGAGAGAGACTAATCTAAAACAACTCAATTTGACTGTTATACATATTGGGATGTTCATGAAAAACAAACAATTGCTGTCGTATATTATAAAACGACAGCAGGATCGGACTGGTCATGCGGTCAGGGTGACGTTTGGCAGCAGGGTCCTAGCCTGCGCGGACATCTTACCCTACTTATCTCCAGGCTTACGACCTGCATGTAAAATAATTCAAACAGAAAAATTAAAAAAATGGTTGATCCTGTGGTCATCCCGGAAACATCCCGCTAATTTGAAAAAAACGCTTTTGGCATCTTTAAAATCAATTAGGTTTGTGGGGGGCTTTAAAATCGCAATGCCACATGAGTCCTTCACTCTTAGTCTGACCCTGGACGAAAGTAAACTTGTATGTTGATAAAATATGAATTGGGGGCACTTTTAGACCTAAGTCCACTATTAAAAGTAGTAAAACAAGGTGCAGTTACGTTGAAAGGGGGAGCATAACAACTGAGTATGGCCTGAATACTGAATTTTATTGGTTGCGGCTTCGACCGTTCTATAGGGGTCACATTTCATTGGTTAAGTTAGGGATTTATCTTACCGTCAGTGAACCTAACTTCTTGGTGATTCATCACTTACAATGATGATTGTACATTGTACAATCTATTCTTTCAATAAAATGAAATAATCCTTAATTGCAAAAAAGACTATAGGTACTTGTCGAACAAGATTAAGAATAAAGCACCGAAATGACGTTCATTGGTTGGCTCTTCGTCAGTTCTTATTGGTGAAGTAGATTTAGAATAAAATTACTTCCTGAAATATAATTCGTTAGTGATCTCGTTCCCGAACAAACAGTTTTTGGAGTAATTAATGCATAGAACGAGTCATTAATTGCACATCAAGTTGTCTACATACTTAAGCAGAACCAGATCGGAGAAGTTTCTAATGCAGATAATGGAATTACAAACAAGTCAAGTATGCAGCCAAGTAATCATCAGTAATTCGAAGCAGTCCACAAATTCTGTTACAGTTGCACACATTACCAGAAATATGCATAAATGAACACATTATCAGCATAAACTTAAGGGATGATGAATAGGAATAATTGTCACAAGTAGAAATTACTTCACATAATTTATCTATCCTTTGATGGTTTTTGACATCGAAGCAACAGCGTCGGAGGGAGGAGGGATTATGTATGTTAGGTTAGTTTAAATTGAGTTAGGTTATGTTTCTATATTTATAATGCATACTACATTAATTAACATACGAAAAATTTGAGAACAATCGTCCCTTCTTCTTGTATCCAGGTCAAAGTCAGGACGCCATCTCAACAAAAACAATATGACAGTCAAATAATTGTGAAAGGGTAACTTTTGTAAGAGACAAGAAGTCACTCACATAATCCTTAAATGTCTTCAACAATGAAAGGTTATTTATAAAATGTTGTATATGGTGGATGGTGTTGCCATTAATAAAAGGTAGCTTGCTACATAAAATACAGCAGACGGCATTAGGTACTTATAATGAAAAGCTGCTTGATATTTGAAAAAATTCTTGTTTACACTACGGCGAGAAAAAATATACGGCATTGAATAGCGCTAACCATAATACGGTAGGTAAGTATATGTACAAAGATGTATATTTATTTACGTCTCTATGTAATAGACCAATAATAAGGCGTAATACTATTTTCAGCGCTCCCGAAAGAACGTTGTTAAGAGCATTTTAAAAATATTTATTACAGGAGTGAGTAGGTACAACGTGTCAACAACACTTATTTTAAATTTAATCCTTTCAACTACTACTTGGCGCTAAAACATTTTTTAAGTACGCAAATAAAGCGGCCTTTTTATGAAAGGCATAACTTGCTTTGTACTAGGAAAATAAAGCGCCCCCTTGAAGGATGGCTGGAAAATATTTGAACTAGAGTTCGCTATGCGTATACTTGCATACTTTTCATGCAACTGACCAACATGTAGATACATGTATTAACATTAATAATACATATGTAATAAACAGCGAGAATGGTGAAGGTGAAGAGCGAACAGGTAGGGAAATTATGGATGACTAAGGGGGTTAGACAAGGATGGTAGTTGAGTGCACAACTTTTTAATATGTATTTAAGTGACTTGGAAAATGAAATGAGCAAGATACAGAAAGGGGATTAGTGGTAGGTAGAAAAAAAATATGGTCCATAACTTACTCAAATGATATAGTATTAAGGGCAACAAGTTTTGAGTGTTTAAAAGAAATGGCAAAAAAAGTTATTTATTGTGGTAGCGACTGCAATTAATTAGCGAGAAATCAAAAATTATGAAAATTAGTGAAAAACGAGGTAGAAGAGGAACTGAAGAAAGAGAGTATGGAAGGGGGTAGAAATAGAAAGAGTTAGGGACTATTTACATTTGGGATATAAGATGAGGGAAGTAGCGAAGGGTACAGCAATAGTGGGGAGGGTGTGGCGAATAGTACAGAAACTATATAAAGAAGATTGGAGAGAAGGAGAATAATGTTGTTTAATGTGGTAGTGAAGAGTATAATATTTTATGGGGTCGAGATTTGGGGATGGAAATAAAAAATACAGTTGGAAACGATATACAGAAAGTACAAGTAGATTTACAATTACGGAGAGGCACATTAGATAAGGGGAGAAACTAAATGTGGGAAGATGTGGGAGGAAACAAAAAAAGGGTGGTAAATGGAGGAATCATGTAGAAAAACTGGCAAGGGGAATAGATGGCAAAGTATTTAAAAACAAGAAAGGATATAAGCATATTGGTTCGGTTTAGCACAGGGAGTGAGTGCAGGAGATACGAATATTTGAGAAAGGAAGAGGACAGACGTTGTAGAGTGTGTGACAGGGAGAGAATGTTTGAGGTATGTAGTGGGAATATATGAGGAGAACAAATTATGTATGGGACGAATGTAAAAAGTTCGTAAATTAGGATGGAAGTGAGCTGAGCCTACTAAAACAAATAATAAGTAACAGGGTTGCAAGCAGTGGCGGCTCGTGGTCTAATACGAAGGGGGTTCACAAAATGAAGAACATGTAATCATCAAAAAGAATTTCACAGTGAGCCATATGATTTTACCAAAAAAGTAAACCAATTTTTAAAATGGTCATTGTTTAGATAGCCCAGTAACATTTCAGCTTGGTTATATCTATGATAGTCATTTCCTACAGAGTCTATAATACATTCCAGGCGTCCTTTAAATGTTCTGCGTTTTCGTAAACATTTTTTACTGTTGGAGTGTTATAGTTCCACCTGATCGGCCGCGGCGGCCGAAAGCAGACATGAACAGACTGTTGGATACCCGCGCCGGCGCAGCGTACACATACTTTTCGTTCACTGCACCTAAACGCTGTATGTTGAGTGTATTTTATCTTCCATTTCACACGTCCGACTGCTCTCTTTTTAACACACAGAGTACCGCTCTCGCGATATGTTCAGGATCCAACTTGAACCGAAAAAGTTAGGTAATTTCGTCAGCGACAAGACAACAATTTAAATATTTTCTATGGGTTACGGGTTGGTGTTTCGTATGTAAATATGAACTATGAGGGTAATATATAATATAGGTAGTACCTATATTATACGATAATCATCAATTATATTATAAATATTAAAAGGATAAAATTATATGGTGTAGGTAGTTCGATTTTTAAGGGGGTTCACTGAACAAATGCACCTACAGTAAAACCGCCACTGGTTGCAAGCAAAGTTGGAAATAGGAAGGGTGGAAGAGGAGGATTGATATTAGTAGTAAGTAGTAATTAAGTTAACAATTTTTGTATAGTTTTGTCTGTTTTTTTTTTTGTAAATAACTTTAAGTTAAAAATAAAGCATTATACCAATATAAAGTTTAATAATTTTGAAAAGTGTAATCAAATATACTAATTGCTTTCAAGTATTCCGTAAGCAGACCTTAAAATCAGAAAATTAAAAAATTAAGGTTTGAACTTCTTTAATAAATAAATAAAGTGTAAGGCTTAAAAAAATTGTAAGATTAGTTGAATTAATAATTTCTTTAAATCTTACTTTCTTTCAAACATATGGATAAAAATACTTTATGGGTAATTATGCGTAATAAATTTAGAGTAAAAAGTCCACTGAGAAACCAAAACGTGTATTAGTTATTGTTATTGTCTCAAACTCATTTAACTCAATAAACGTAACTCATAATTGTAAAAAATTGTACAAATGTTTAAACCACCTTATATTTTTATGATGTAAGATATTGGATATTCCCTTCCTTGAAAATGAATATCGAAATAATGTTGTCTTCGTATCAGAGTATGTAATAACAATTACAAAGTGAATATTGTTTTCAAAACGTTTTCATTAATATTGGTTTTTTTTTTAATTCTAAAGGTGTACTGTAATAAATGTCCATATTCATTTTTGTAACCAAAAGCGAGGGTAGGTTAGGTTCCTCTGATTAAGATAGTTGTTACAAAAAACTGAACTTTTCAGCAGAATGTGTATTTAATTTAATAAACCCAGTGCGCCGGTATAATGAGGCGCTCTAAATTTAGGGAAAAAATTGTTATGCTGGCAACACTAAAATGGAACACATTATCTTTTTTCATTTTAGTTAAAAAAAGTTTTCTAAGCTTAAGCTGAGGAAAACCTCTCTGCGATTGATAATGCTTTAATCTAGATTGAAAAACTTGGCAATTTTGTCAAGCGAAAATGAAATTGCTTAAAATATCGAATTTGATAATCGAATAAAAGGGTTCGCCGATAGAAAAGCTAGAAAAAATAAATTCTATTGTTTTTCTTTTTGATATAATATATTATAATAAATGGTTATTTCATTAGTGCAGAATAAAGATTTATCGGCATGGGCGGTGATGTAAATCTTTATGCATTACGATACGTACAAGTGTCACTAGAGGACCACAGCTGCCAACTGAACCACTAGAAAAGCCACTCATTCAACTGTCATCAGTAACGCTGGAGTTCCCACCAGTTAATAGTTATAAAACCTATCCGCAAATCAATGGCATAAACCATCATAATATTTCACAATAAATGGGTCATTTATTTTAATAAATGGTTAGTTCATTATCTCCTTTGCTTTTTTTTGTATGGGTTTGAATTGCAGTTAGGGGGCGCTGTGGAAATGTCGCCCATAACGCTAAAACCGGCACTGTCTATAATATTACCTATACTGTTTTTCAAATGTATTTTATTTTTCCTTTTATATCAAATCTAATAAACTGCCTATAACTTCTAGCGGTTAAGATCACAACTGAATATTGGGGTGTTCGACCGAACTTTTTTTATAGATAATTTAGGTAAACTCTAGGAAAGTTGTAAATGTTTTGCAGGAATTTATTCACTTTTGTTTTGTCATGATTCCGTCTGTGTTACTTTTTTATTCTCAATACCCTATTTCCATGATTCCTAAAGGGAGACTAAAGAGAACCCTTCCGCCCGGCATGCACTACAGTGATCGCCCTTTGCCTACTAGCAGCTGGTGGGAACGAACAATCCAAAATTTTGTAGTTTTTTTAGTAAATGATATTTAATAAATCAATAATATTGAAAACTAGTAAAGTTAAAAATATCAGTTTATCAGTATTCAAACAAATGATATTGTCTAGCATCTACATTCTGACAGTTTGTCACAAAATCAACAGAAACATATTTGCAAGATCAAGTTTGGGTTCAAGGACAAAAAACACATGTGTACATATAACAGGTTGCTGTTTGTATTTTACATTTATTAGTTTGTTCACCTTAATTTGATCATGAATATTAAATGGTTGCTTTAATTTCACAAAACACCTATGTATACATAGCTGCGCACGATAATGTTGAAAGCGCCGATTTTAATCAAATATCCATATGTATGTCGGTAGAATGCGAAAATGTTTTTTTTATTTGTATTGCACATATTTAACTTTTCGTTTCATTCTAATGACTATTCAGGTAAATACCTACACTGTTTTGCTTTTCTATTTTGCGAAACACGAAGAAAGGGCATTAACCACAAACATTGTGTGTTGTATAAATTATTGTACCTAATCAAATTATTTAATTTAATAAATAAATACAAGAATTAGGTATTGTGTAAAATTTTCTCATCACGTTTCCAAAAAGATATGTTTTTTTAAGTGTTAAAGGATGTAACTAGAAAATAAAAATAGAGGATTCATGCATAAAGGAAAAAATATTTTGTTTCAGTAAACGGAAATTGATTGTTAGAATGTGTAATAGTTGCATTCTACACAGAATATCAATTTAGAATTTACACATACATTAAAAAACAACGAGGATGTATACAGTATGCGAAAATATCGACTGCCGGTTGCTCTTGGGTGTTGTGTGAAGACCCGCCTAAACCCCAAGGAAGCGGAAATATTTTGATAATGAGATTTTTTATGAGACGGTCATTGCTTTCGCAACTTGTATATTAATGATTACAAATTAAATGCACGAAATAATTACACTATATTTCTATAAAGGTATTTTTTTTTTTAAGTACCAAATGCTATAAATTTTATTAACTTTACTAAAAAATAAAATATAATTGAAAAAATGGCAATGTTGCAAATTGTACATCAATATTTTTTAATTTAAAATTAATCGAAGAATGCTTTTTTTGTATTGCTTATGATCGCAAGGTTACGGTTGGGTAAAAACAACAGGAATGAAGAGCCTTAATGTTTATTCCGCTTAAAGTAAGTAATATTTATTGTAAAAATTGTATTTTTAAAATAATTTTGATTTACAGCAAGACAAATTCAATTTTTAGCATTATATTAATGACTCCATTTATTTAGTTGTGGTAAAATCTCATCATTAGTGTAATCCTTTAGGTATACTTAATAGATATTAAATTTTCATTGTCTTAAGGAAGTTCACAATTACGAAACATTTGTTGTTGTGGACACTAATTAATACTCAATGTTGTTGTATTCCAGGGTAGCGGTCAATAAAATCCAATGTTTATTTTTTAGTGACGTTTCGTTTTATTTAAACAATCTTTTCAGACTTTTGGAAACATTTCTTCTTACACCACTAATAGTTTGGTTTTTGATTTTGTTTGATAGGTAGTTACGCAGGAAAATTTCCAAGTCCGAAGATTGTTAAAAAAACCGAAACGTTACTAAAGAAAGTATTAGAAATTGTTGGGTGTTAGTTACTACCACCCCGGAAAGCAACAACAATAATTGTATCGTAATTTTGTAAGTATTTTGGGTCAATGAAAGAAATGTTTACAATATTTTTTAATATTTTTTTTAAAAAAAAAAACCGAAACGTCACAAAACTTTAGTGGCTGCCACTGGCGAAATCAACAATATTAAGTTTAAAAATTAACGATCAGAATATTCACAATAAACCTAGACACTATCTAATTAACTCCAGTTCTTATACACAAATATATATGCAAATTAGAAACGTTTCATTGTTAACGACAAATTGAAAAAATAGAAAAGCATTAGATAATAACGATTTTGTTTTGCCATTGTTAAGGGTTGATAAATAGTGCAGGAGTTCAAAAATTAAGCTCTCAAATGGCAATGCTCCAATTTCCAATGCACGGCGAGCTTGAGCAATATAACTCCTTAATATATTATGCAAATGTTACAATATTTCAAAAATTGGAAACATTCCTAAAAACAATCCTTTATTTATTAGATGTCTTCTTTAGCTTAACGTGCCACAAACAAAAGCTTTCTAAGCATTAGTTTATCACTTACTATCTCTCGCTAATTGGAAGTGCACATCTTTTTAGCGGATTATTTTCACATAATTCTTTTAGGAGATATTCATTTTAAATTTCGTTCTCTGAATGTGAATCAATAATATCTTATGTCCGGTGAAATATATGAAAAGAATTAGAGAAAGAGTTTGAAATGCAATCAGTCAATATAGATTATCATATAAACGTGACTCCGCACCAGTTTTCCAGCTTGTGTTCTGAGTGTTCTGGGTTGAACGTTAAACGTTGAACATGCTTCTTTAATGTTTGCAAGTTTTTGTTTGTTCGAAGTATAATAATGAGAAATTGACTGATCGGAAACTTTACGACAATAAATCGAAAAAAGGGTCATCCTCTTTTGTGTAATATGGAGGAGTACCGATACAGAAAAAGTATTTTCTTTTTCAATATTCATATAGGGTTTTTCAAACCAAATGGTATCTACCAACCTTGGGCGTTTAAGGGAACTAAAGGTGTTAAATATGTGAAAAGTTGAAATTAAGGGTTATCAAGGATGATCTCTTTAACTAAAATAATTTCAACTATCGGCCACTTCAAGTCGATTAACTAAGTTACCTTCAAATTTTGCATTTCTTACGAGAAATATTTTTCCATTTAAAATAAAAAAGTTGGCATCGATTAACGATATAACCCGATGTAGCCGACAGCTGAAATAATTTTAGTTGAAAAGATCATCCTTGATAACTTTCAAATCTATTAACATCTTCAATTTCCCTAAAACATCCACTCAGTTTTCCAACCCCGTATTTCTGCATCTAATGAAAGCAGACCGAAACGTATTCCTTTTTTTTTCGTTTCCAGATTGAACGATTCCAACGTTGCCGCACGTATGTATTCCTGGCTGTCGTGTCGGTTTATTTCAGTCGGTCGTCTGTTTTCTACACACACAACACAGTCAAAAAGATGGGGCGACTGCAAAGCCAAAATGAAAGGAGAGCCCACGTCGACTAACTAAACCGGATGCGGTTTTGGGAAGCCGGAGGGGAGCAATATATGCGAGAGGATAAGGGGCGCACAGTTGGCGAACGAAACGAACAGCTGCGAAGGCAATTTACGAACAACTACAATACCTACTAATCTTTTTTCGGGTTGGCGTGGCATTATATTGCATAGAGCTAGCTGCAACGAAGATGCAGCAGGGGGATAGTTGTTAATATGGCAACGTTGCGGGAGCCTACCTCTACGTAAAAATTACATTTTAGGTAGGTATACGGTATACCTGACTTTTATCTCTTCGCACACAGTGACTGGGCGCCAGGAAACCGACACACAATAAATAAATAGTATGTATTTGACGAGAAGAAGTTGAATTTTTGTAAATTTGAAACATACCAACACATCGGGGTGAACATTACAACCATCTTCCTTTTAGTACATATTATGGTGTGAGAATATGATTTCACTGTTGAATAAAATGGAACGATCAAGTACGTTTAATAATATAATGGCTTATACCATTTTATATCTAGGTTAGGTTTGGAATTTGACTGTTTGCAAATGCACCTACCTAATAAGTACCCTATTTTATCAGAAGCTGAAAGTTGACCAATGACTGACAATAGTATTTTACACTCGGAGATGTACGGGGGATAGTTATGTTATTTATGAGATGCTTCATGTGGCACTTATTTTTTAAATAAAACTATAATTAATGATTTTACGAAAAAAGAGATGTTACAACAAATTTTTTAGTAACTGTAATATATATATATATTTCCAATACCAACGAGCTTTTCGGATAAACACAAGCTAAAAAGAGATCAGACGAAACGGGTGAAGTAAAAAATGTCCGTAAAATCTAACCTTACTTTCTAAAAGGAACTTCCAGTGTGTGGAGAGTTGACAAGTTGATGCCAACATATTTATTCATATTTTCTTAAATTAGCTATACGCCCTCTTCAGTTCTCAACATTAACATAACCTTAAACCATTAAATGAGTTGTTATGTTCCAGGAGAAGAGGGAAAGTAAAAATTCACAGTCAAATCTAACCTTTATATCTAAAAGGAACGCAGGTGAGCTAAAATCATATGAAGACTGAGGAAACATCCTAGAAGCTCACAGAATGTTATGAAAATCGGTGGTGGTTAGAGTAAAATATGTTCTGGTTTTCTTATTTTTCATGGGTCAATCTCCAGTGAATGAAGGGCAGATTAATGCTAAAAAAATAGTCACATTTTTCTGAATTCTTGTATAATTCTTAACAATCAATTGAGGCAATATTCTTAGACAAGCATATGCTAAAGGGGTTGTGTTTCAGGAGAAAAAGGAAAGTAAAGATTCACAGTCAAATCTAACCTTTATATCTAAAAGGAATGCATTTTAAACTATGGTGAGCTAAAATCATGTGAAGACTGAGAAAACATCCTAAAAACTTACATAATACTATGCAAATCAGTGATAATCAGAGCATGATTATATTTATTATTGTTATTGCGTGAATTAAAAATAAACCTAGATAGGTTATATCGTCCTGGAACAAACAATTGTACCTACCACTATTTTTAAAAACAATGGCTGGAGAACAAAATCATTAATAGAAAAATATTCTGATTACAAAGAAGTTTATTCTTATTTTTCTGAATGCTGAGCACGTTTATGCAGTTTCAACTCGGCTGAATTTGTATGTAATTTTTTAGATATTGATGAAATAATAATCAGGGTGGTTTGTACCCATCCGCTGCGTTCTAATTCAGTATTCATCATCATTATTATTATTTTTATTGCAATATTAGAGAATTATATCATCTTGGAGGAAATGAAGAGGATAAGTCTAAGAAAAATATCTATACTTAGTTTAATAAATTACTAATTTATTACTTTTTAGTAGTTTTAATTATCGTGATGAATCCTCAAAATTGTAATTGTAATTCTCAACATCAACAATCCCAAATCACCAAATGAATAAATATTCTTGAACAAACATAAACTAAAGATGATGTGACTCAGGGGAAAGGAGAAAGTATAAAATTCTCAGTCAAACCTAACCCTACTTTCTAAAAAGAGCGCAATTTAAACTAAAGTGAGCCAAAGTTTCTGAGAAAATGTACAGAAGACACATGATTCTTTGAAAATTAGTTGCGGTTAAGGCATGGTTAGACGAGAAAAGTATGCTTTGACTGTTTTCTCAATTTTCATGGGTTAAACTTTAGCGAGTAAAGGCCAGTCCTTCACATTTTTCAGAATTTTTAGTACATACTAAATGTATCTCAATATCAACATAACCCGAAGTCATCAAATTAGAGAATTTTCTCGAACGAGCACAAGCTAAAAAGGCTGTGTTTTATGGGAAAAGGGTATGTAGAAATACTTACTAAGACATTACTTTATTTTCTAAAAGAAACTCAATTAAATTGAGGAGAGCAAAAATCATTGAGGAAACATACGAAAGGCTCATAAAATACTTTGAAAATCAGTGGTTAACATTTTTCTGAATTCGATGTATACGAGCATCCAATTCTCAATTTGTTAATCAATATAACACTGAACCATCAAATGAACTTATAATCTTAGACAATCACAATTTAAAGTCCACAGGAAGGGGGGGGGGGGGGCAAGTAAAAACTACCAGTAAAACCTGATATTATTTTTTTATACAGAACCCATTTAAAATTGAGGTGAGCTAAAATCATCTTATGAACTGTGTAGAAGAATCGTGGCTCAGATAATTAGTGAATAGAGGACAAAGTCATCAGTAGGAAACAATGTTTTGTTTTTCAGAGTTTTCATTGGTCAACTTTCAATAAACGAAGGACAGCTTATGCCAAAGAAATTCATTCACGTTTTTTTAATGCAATGTATAGGTACAACTACTCATATCTAGAATTATTAATCTTTAAAGGTTTGTGTATGGATGTGAATTAATGCAATTTTGAATCGCTTGAACGTTCCTATTCTTGGATGTTAGAGATAATAAAGAATACTCAAATCGACAATTTAATATTATTTAATGAAAAACTATTATTGTTACAAAGAAGGTTTTAACTTAACGCAGGTATATTTCAGACTGACTTTATTTCTTTATTCTTAAATCTAATCGTGAATATTGTGAGTAAACATTTCAGATGCTGCGTGATCGGATTGAGTTCCCCGAAAGCATTGTAGTCTAAATAATGTTTGATTTATTTTCTTACACGCGCTGTGTCGCATGAAGACTGACCTTGATTTCTAATAAAATAATTATTGTTGTATTTGACTTGTTACACTATTTCATTATTATATTATTTCAACACCTATAGGCAATTATTTGGTATTGATGAAATAATTGTTGGAGTAATTTGTATCTACTAGGGGGCTTTAATTCTCCATTTTTGTTGTCTTCATTATTGCAATTGCATTAATAAAAAATGAACCTAGGAAGGTTATACCGACCTGGAGTAAAAAATGGTACCTACCACTATGTTTAAAAACAATGGCTGGAGAACAAAGTCATTAATAGAAAGCTATTCTGATTCCAAAGAAGTTCATTCTCATTTTTTTGAATGCGTTGTTTCCTACCTAGCATGTGTCCAGAATTACAAATTTTTATGAACAGTACATTTATGTCCTTACAACTCGGTTGAATTTGTCTGTAATTTTTTAGATATTGATGAAATATTAATTAGGGTGGTTTGTACCCACCCACTACATTTTAATTAAGCATTCAGTTATTTATTACCATTTTGTAGTAGGTTTCAATTTCAGTGATGAATTGTCAAAATTTCTGTTTGATCTAAAAAAATTCAAAGGGGTACGTAGGTATAGTCCATCTGAATAGAGAAGGAACAGAGGCGTCATTACTATTCTGCGCGAAAATGACGTAATTGTTTTAAGATGACTTCTGCATGGGCGTAACATACGAGCTTTAACTAAGTTTATAAACGTAAAAAAATAATTATAATTATAATTAGAAAGTCGTCGATAATTCACAGAATTGATCGTGTTACTTGTCGCTGGAGAAAGATTTATTACTTGTAAGTTGATAACGATAAAAGAACCGCGCGCTGTGGCTGTGTTGTAAACATGTTAGCGATAAGAAGTGCATGCACACAAATTGTCATCACACACACGCACGATATCACGGGGCGCTACATTATTAACAACAACGATCCACAAATTAACAACAGCACAAGCAAGAAAGATACACACTTAATCTGAAACTACTACCACAAATAATATCGAACGGACGCCACTGAATCATCACTTCAACAGGTCTATCAGCTGTTTCGCGCTTAAAACTCGACTTTGCGCATAACGTCATCGATGATGCTCTGTGCCTTCTCTATTCAGATGAACTATACATATAGACTGTTTAGATTTTGTCCTTGTACTGATAAACAGTTCATACAAATATATTATACATATACGTATATAATTCTTCTTTCCATTATGATTACACAGTGCGCGAATTTGTGTGTGAAAAATTGGTGACGCCTAAAGAGGGATGTGAAATAATAATCGAGCACTGGAAGGACGACGAGCATAATGCCCCAGGAGAAAGAGCAGACAATAAAATAAGATTCACAAAGGATGCAAACTACAATAGCTTTGCATGTGTGAATGCACATGTGTATGTGTGTAGTGGTAGTGGTAAGAGCAAGGGAAACGAAACTGCGTACGAGATGTAAGTGGTGCAGAGCAGGCAGGGTTAAAGGCTGTGAGAAACGGCACAAACAATGTTAGGACACAGGATTATAAGATGTTGTTGACATTTGAAAAGAACATGTATTTGTAGTAGGTATGTAAGTTTATGGTCTCTTCCTGTGTTTTCATTCTTTTCAACATTATTTAGATTTCAATTTCTTTCTAGATAATAATATACACGTTACTTAAATAATTTTATTGAAATTATGCATCGTATTTGTAAAGGGTGAATTTTGGGTTTCACACCTTCTGATTAATTATTGCCAACGTTGCTAAATGACGTATTTTTCTTTTGATTAAAGTGGATGAAAACAATTTTTTCCCCGAAAATAGGATCATTGTAATTGTTAGTGTTAGGTTAACTAAGTTTCTCGTCTTACACTAACAGCATGCTGCATGTATGTGGAGGATGAATGTTGGGTTGCATAGTTAATGTTGTAAATAACGGTTCTTTTGCTAAAACCAGATGAAAACAATTTTTTCAGAAAATTGAGTTATTTGAAATGTAATTAATGATCTACAAAGTTTTTCAATTTACTCTCATTAATTTACTAACATCACATGAAATTATGCAGCATGTTTGTATAGGGTGAATGTTGGGTTGTATATTTTAGTATCAATCTTTTCCACTATACATGCCAAATGCCGCATTTTTTTAATTGATTTTTTAATCTATAATAATAGGATTATTTTAAATAAAATTATTGGACAAAATAAGTTTCAGTTAACTCTCATTAAATTATAGGACGCCAGGTTAACTATGTTTCGCATTTTCTATTAATACCACATGAAATTATGCAGCATGTTGGTAGAAAGTGAACGTGGGTTGCCAACTTTAGGATTAATTGTTGACAATATACTTGCTAAATAATTCATTTTTTTTATCAAACGAAGATTGTTTTTACAGAAAATAGGGCTACTTTAAAAAATATTACCGTCCAGAAAAGCTTTTTAATTTACTGTTATTCAATTATAGGAGGTCATGCTAACTACGTTTCCAGCTTTCCTCTAAAACTATATTAAATTAGGCAGCATGTATGTACGATAGAGGGTGAATGGTGGGCTGCCAACTTTAGTATTACGTAATTGTTAACAATATACTTGATAAATAACTCATTTTTTTTTATTAAACGAAGATTATTTTTACAGAAAATAGGACTACTTTAAAAAATATTACCGTCCAGAAAAGCTTTTTAATTTACTGTTATCCAATTATAGTACGTCATGTTAATTACGTTTCCCGCTTTCGTCTAAAACTACATGAAATTAGGCAGCATGTATGTAGATGGTGAATGGTGGGCCTGCATACTTTCGTAGTAAATATTATTGTCAAGATCGGTACTTGTACTCATTTTTTTCTATGAAAAGTGGATGAAATCGATTATTTCAGAAATTGGGATTATTTCAATTAAAATTATCAACCTCAAAAGTTTTTAAATTTGCTTTCATTAAATTATAGAAGGTCAGGTTAACTATGTTTAGCGCTTTCCACTAATACCATATTGAATTATGCAGCATTTTTGAACTTTGGGTTGTATATTCATGTTCTTTTTCGAATAAAAGTGGGCGAAAACAATTTGTTATTTTTATTTGACATTATCGGCTTAAAGAGGTTTGAATCTCATTTCATTAAATTACAGAACGTTAGATTATCTAACTTTTGCGCTTTCTACAAAAACTACATGAAATTATGCAGCATGTTTGTAGAGGGTGAATGTTGGGTTACAAAAATTATTTTTAATTACTGTCAACTTAGGCACTTGCTTAATGACTAATGAGAAAAGTGGATGAAAACGATCTAAGGCTTGCGTTTTCCAGAAAAATTTTAGGTTATGTTAGGTTAAATTCCTGGATCAAAACACCCTTACGCTTTGAATTTCGTTAAAATCTTCAGAATTGTTTTTGAGAATATAATTAAGAAGTGTATTTTAATAACATCTTAGGGAGGCGTTTCGTACAAATACCTTAAGCCATAAATTAATATCTTCTGGTTGTAAGACATATCAGGTCTTGTTAAATGGATTTTGAGAGTTCGATTATTAGTTCAAGACAGTGTGTTCAAAAGAGCAGGAGATGATATTTTCAGATAGATATGGGGTTGAAAAAATGAATTCCAGACGTTCGCCAAATTATATATTTTTGCTTGTTCGATATAAAAAGAAAAAAAAAATGGCGACAAAAGACAAAGGAATGAATAATTTGAACGATTTTCATCATGGACGTAGCCAGGGAGGGGTAGAGGTATTTTTTTTCTGAATAGAAATTTGAATTACATGTATCAATTTTTACAGTCGGCGTAGAAGAAAGAAAGAGAACGCATTCGGAGGAAGAAAGATACAATCAACGCTCGGCAAATTACGACAAATAAATATACTAGTTTTAAGACAGGGGTGCTTGATGTCTCCTCTCCGGTAGTCGTTAATTTAGTTTATACCTGAATCTCCCGATACTGTTATGTACCCAAAATTATTTATTTATTATTATATTTCGACCATTTTTAAATGAATAGTCGGACGATTTAGTATGCGCCCTGACAAGTACTCTGCTTCAAACCAAGCATGCAAATGCATCTCTGTGGCTATCGCCAGCAAGGCGTTACCTTTTACCATTGCGAATCAGAACTAGTAATCCCGGAGACCATCCTAGAGTAATTTTATTGTAATTTACATACAAATTTTCATCCTCCATTTCAACCTCTTACAGTCCTTTTTTCGCATTAAAAAGTAGTCTATGTCCTTTCTCAGGCTTTAGACTATCTCCGTACCAAATTCCATTTAAATCGGTTCAGTAGTTTAGGCGTGATTGCGTAACACACAGACAGACAGAGTTACTTTCGCATTTATAATATTAATATGGATTCGGTCACTAGGTGCATTCAATTTCATAGCTTTATAAGTAACAAATGGGGGTAGGTATTTTTTGAGTGCGTGTTTAGGTATATAGGCGAATCATTTAAAATTCGCGAGGTATTTATCGGTGGTGATAAATTTGGAGAAGGTCCCTTCTGCCTCTGACTACTACCGCCTCGGCACAAGGCCAAATTGTTCGGTTGCATGACGATGATGCTTGCGTGATGAGTTTCACGACAACAATCTGGACAGGCACGAAAAGTACGAATCGGAGACAGGACGTGCAAAGCACAGACGGGTCAGGCTATGTTCGAGATTTATGGAAATTTGTACATTTCAAAGAAATACCACTCTACCAGTTCGATTTTTAAAAATGTTACTTAGGAATATTCTAATTCTAAATGGCGTATCTGCACGGTAAGTTAAAAACCCTTCTACCCCCTCTTGTACTATTAACACTACTAGTATAATTGTCATTCTTTTCATTGTTCAGATTTCCTAATAACACTTCACTTCGCCACTCGTTCGATCTCGGAGGACCCGTTATCCGTTATCAGCAGAATCTCGGCAACTCACTGTAACCCTTGACGATCCCTTGCGTAAGATGGGTTGCCTATATGTAGCATTATTAAATAAAAAACTGTATCAATTACTAAGAAACTGAACTTAATTCAGGTACGTAATAGATGTGTTTTACTTTATTAATTACTATTTTCTAACCCAACGGGTTTACTGAATGTAACTGTCCTTACCACGCTCTCCCTCCGATAAAGCAATATCTTTTAGTGTTCTGCAAGATCATTTCTACAAAGAATATCAACAATTAAACAAAACAAATAATTTAGCATCTCATATGAAAACTATTTTAATTTGTCTACAAAAAGCATTTCTGTTTTCCTCGAATTTTTTAACATTTAGGGCATCTCCAAGTTTTCTTTCTATAAAAGCCTAACTGGGACTATAACGGTATTCAAAAAAATCATTAAATCGATTCAGCCACAGGCAAAATTTTTAATGCACTTCTCACCCCTTTAGGGGTTAAATTTTGAAAATTGAAACCGCTTTATTCTAAACCATTGTGCAAATTTTCAAGTTTCCTAATTTGGAGGTTTGGGGTTGTGCTTTTTTTTTGTCAAAAAGAGGTTAAAAACCCCTTCAGGGGCTGAAACTTAAAAAATCCTTTCTTAGTGCTCGTTCGTCTACATTGTATAAGGAACGTCTATGCAGAATCAGAAACCTCTAGGATCTATTGATTTTTATGAAAGGAATGGAGATTTAAACCTGTTAAAGTATTAAACTCGTTGCAAGAAAATAAATCCCTTTTTTAGTTTGTAAAATTACATTCTACAACAGGAACAAATAAAATTTACTTAATGAAATTTCTTAATCACTTTGTATGATAAAGGGGGGTTGAAATAAAAAAAGATAAGAAAACTTAATGTCGCATATCAAACCCCAAATAAAGGAAGTAAAAAGGTATATGAAAAATCGCAAAAACCAATTAGAACTTAATTGTCGCTATTATTAAATTTATTTTGAAGCAACCCCCATTTTAGGTACTTATAAAATACTATTTTGTATACAGGATTCTTCAAACTGGGTGGTACATGGGACGTTTTAGGGAACAAAAGGTGCTAGTTATTTGAAAATTTGTAGTAACTAATTCTGAATTGGAGTATTCATTAAGTAATAAATTTGGAACTATGAATTAATTGTTAAGCTTTAGAATAGCTTTTTGTTTGAATTTTTAACAACCACAGTAGTTGTCAACTATCCGTCTATCCGACATTTTTCTTTGCAATTTTAAACCAAAATCCAGAATTACTCAAAACTTTTCAAATAAAGCAGTAGAATACATCTATATGGATAAAAAATAAATAAAAAGAGGAATAGGATGAGAAATTCAAACATGGCAAGTGCTATTTAAACAACAGTTATTCATATTTTTAATTTTTTTCTGAACGCCCTGCATAAATTATGAAACTTAGTTTTGGTATTACGTTAGCCGTCTAACTCGACCATAGCTGGTAAAAATTTTAACTAAATCACTCTTTGTTGGCGTTATAATTTCTTATGGTTTGTTGCGATTGCAATTTTTTTTTGAAGTGAAACTTCTTTGGGCGCGATGAGAGTAAAATCTCAAGGCCATGAAACGACACATTTCGTAACGATTCGTCTCGCGAAGCTATGACAATAGAAAGGCGCGTATGCGCATATCGGTATTACAGTCAGCTGTTAGTGACCGGCATCTCATAGCAGTTATATTACAGTAAGTGTATTACAATAAATGTTTATTTAACAACAATTAATGAAAAATAAACGGAGACGAAAAAATTGGATGTATGTATGTGTTTTCATTTTTAAAACATAAATACTGAAAATTCTCGTACTCTCTCTCCCTTTCCCCAAACATTACTTTTTCGTTATAGAGATCGCCAAAGAATTTTCACTTCTTTCACGTGTACTGAGTTGCACATAATTAAATTTTTTCTATAAGTTAAATTATATCAGAAACTGTTCAACGTAGGTATAAAAATCTATCAAGCTTACCTTAAAATTTTTTGTGTTGTCATCAACTTCTGGTATAACCGGAAGCGATCGACAGTTGAAATTATTTTGGTTAAAAAGAACATTCTTGAAAACCTTTGACTGCAAAAATTTAAACTTTTAGTATCTGTAGTTTCCCTAAAACTTATATTGTACCATCCAGTTTGAAGAACCTTGTATTTGTCAGTATAAAACTTCACTTGAAGATGATACTGTGCAGCGAAACAATTTTCGGGGAATCAAATACACTCAGTTCCAAAAAAGAAGAATCTAATTTTAGTTGCAACTTTGAAACCTTGTCATTAGGACCGATTTTTATTTTCTTTATTGGTAGGTAATTCCTGTTTCTTTCAAAAAAATTAAAAAGGTGGAAACTTTTTCAGTCTCCTGTTCGAGTTTTTTCACAATTATCCAGTAGGATTAGAAAAAAATCCGCTACTTTAATTTTTTTGGAAAGCAAAGCTACAACCTAGCATTAAAAAAAAAAAATAAAAATCGGTCTATACGTTCACAAATGATAAGGCTCCAAACTTTTTGTGGAACTGATTTTACATGTTGTGTTTTATTTATTCAAAGTTTTAAGATTCCATATAATTCGAATATAAAATTTTCCATGTAAACAAAAAATTCAACGAATTTTCCAAGTATGTGAGAATTTCCTAAAACAATTCAAGGTCTACATGGACACTCTGTAGTAGGTAACCATTTTACATTGGCAAATTAACTCTGAATCGCACTTCCGATTGATTCCGATTTCTTTTTATAATTGAGAACGAATTAATCGAAATCAAAAAGGTGTGAAAAAAGTAAGTGTTCAAGGCCCATTTAATGTGATAGTTACTGACCTTCTCCATTCATCCATTTCATAATTGTATGCATTCTATCGTCCTCACAGTTACAGCTTCAGTCTTCTACGAAAGAAAATGTTAGCATCTAAACAAAGCCTGCGACACAAGACGACCGATTTAAATGACAAAATATTTTGTAAAATGCAAATCATCTGCTATATACCAACAACAAAACATAAAACTGGCTTATAACGAAAAAAGGTCCTGTGTGCCCTTCTATTCACTTCCAATAGCCAACGCCGCTGTACTGCAAGGAATGTGCACCAACATCCGAGCCAAGATAACGTTTCATAAAAGCTGGTTAACATGCAGTAGACGAGACTTGAAATGGCCATTTACACAACACAACTACATACATAAACATACATACTCCATCACGCCATTACTACGAATGTTGACTTTTCAGACGAGAACGAATTGCATATTTTGTCTAGCAATGACTATAAGCCTTTTTGCACACTTAACGTAAAAGGTTGTCTGAATAGTTGAAGATGTTCAGGAAAAATTGCTGGCCTTTGAAAGAAATTGACAATAAAAATGGATTTACTTAGTCTATTAAGGATTTAAGGAGCGTTCAATAAGAAAATTGTGCTGATTTTAAATTCTCACTGTTTTTTATATGAAAATTGTTAACATCCCTTTCTCCTATCATAAGAGGTAAAAAGACTAAATGTATTGATTGTATCAATGTACATTGCCCATAATTCTTTATACTTGTAGCTCAGTGGTCATATAATCATCATAAACATTGATTAGGTATAGCGAACCTAATACAAAAAATATAGAATATAGATACTAAAAAAGGTTCCGGGAAAGGTGGCCTTGAAAAGGACAAGAACCATCGATAGTAGTATAAATATAAGGCGAGTTTGTTATGTAAAAAGGTTCGTTATAACCAAAGTTCGTTTAAGTGATACCACTATTTTTTGCTTTTGTAATGTAGGTATTTGGTGTTTATTCATAGTTTTTAAATGTTTTTAAAACATCTTCGGCTTTTGATTGCAATACAGCACCACTAATATTCACATTTGTATACTTTTTTTCTGAGAAAACTTTTTAAAAAGAGTCTGGATATTTTGTGCTGTACTACTGTCTTTCATACTGTTATAACTTCCCCCAAAAGACATTTTTGGGGGTGTTCAGTGTCGTACTCAATTTTAAATTATGTCTTAAATAAGCCAAAAACATGTTTAAACAATTGCAAGTGTTACATCATCAAATAACAGTGAAATAGCCTTAGATTTCGTAGTAAAAATAACAGGACCGTATTACAAAAAATTAATCTGATGATAGCCCCTCGACAACTAAACGTCGGACTTCAAAAGTGTTGCCGCCATTGGATAGTCCGCAAAAAAGTGATAAGAAAAGTGCAATTTATTTCGATATGCGTTCTCAAATAAAGCTAGGAAAAAAAATAAATCGATTTTGAAGAATTTCGGTTTTTTCCGGATATTTCCGGAACTCCTTGGAATTTTAAAACTTTCTACACGACATATTGTTAAGCTGAAAAAAGCTCAACTAATTCTTATTTTGGATACATTTTATACTTATTGAGAGTTTTAAATTAATCTTGAACCTACCTATAGTTTAGAGAGCAAATTTCGTGAACCTCTGTATCTCTATAATTAGCTAACCATCTACACAATATGTCCCAAAAGAAACCGAACTTATTAAATATAGAATAAAAGGCACAGTAGTTTTTGTTCGAAACATTATTTTAATTCAAAGTTTAGATTTAGATATTAGAGTCAATACAACGTTTGGCACGACCAACCAGGGTTGGCATGTTTAAAACAAAGTGCTTTAAAACACGTCCTTCAAACACTGTTTAAAACACAATCTAAATAAAACATGTTTTAAATTAGTTTTAATAAAAAAAAAGTGTAACTTACTACACATTCTTTAAATTCATTTGGCCAGAGAAGAATTATTGTTTGTAGGTATGAAATAAGGAAACAACCTCACTCGTCACTAGAAGAAACCTCATTTATTTATTAGCTTGGATAATTCTAATCAGGAAATATTTTTAAACGACTGTAGTTTTTGGATCTAGAACTCGTGTTTTTTTTTTAAAACTACGGCGCAATATAGGTGAATTTGTACAAATATCTTAGTCATTTTTTCACATAGAAAATGAAAAGAACATGTCCAATAAATGCAACTAAATCTTTCGAGGGGCCTTATGCTTTGGTCGAAAGCTTTTGAAAATTCAGTTAGTTTAGAACAGTTTTCAAAAAAGTAGGGGATATTTTCAGATGGACGTGCTTGTGTGACACTAATAAACAAAATACCGATGAAAAATCTACGTTCGGTGAACGTTTTGTATAGAGAATGGTCAGTTTAAAACATGTGAAATAAATGAGAAAAAAATGTTTAAACATATAAAACATATGAACACATGTTTTAAAGATTTTGGACTGTTTCAAAAATTTTATAAAAAACTGTTTTTTTCCAACCCTGCGATCAACTAATGCATGAATTCTCGGGATATTCTTTAGCACCAGCGTCACGGCTGCTTAAATGGCTGGAACATCATCATAAAACGCAGTTTTCAATTTGGGAAACAGAAAATAGTCACATGGCGCTAGATCAGGCGAATACGGAGGGTGGTGGAGGATACAAATCTGTTTTTTCATAAAAAATTCGTTGATCTTTTGACTCTTGTGAGGAGGTGCATCACCGTGCAATAAAAACAGCGGTTTTCCTTCTGGAAATTCGGAACTAACACGAACAATTCTCGACCACATCGACGTAAATCTTGTAAATATTATTCTCTATTAACAGTTTTACCTTCTGGAACAAATTCATTGTGACAATATCTTTTAAATCATAAAAAATTTATCAACATTGTCTTGATTCTTGACTTCTGGAAACGCAGTTACTTTTGGGGTTTTTGGGTTTGCCATTCGACTTCCATTCTGCAGATTGACGTTTAGTTTGAGGGTAATATTTAATTCACGCATTTTTACATTCAAATCAGCACGATTTTCTAATTGTGGACGACCGGACTTTGAATTGTCATTCAAGTCTTCTCTTCCAATTTTGACGAATAAAAACACAAAAGTTTAAAAACTTCAACGGACTTAATTAATCAACGTTAAATTGTTTCGCCAAACTTTGGTTTCATCAGAAGTTTATTAATAACTTAAACCTAAAGTGATTACATATTTCCTTATATACTAATTTGTTAAGGGAGGGGGAGCAGGGAACATATTCAGTAATGGAGATTGGATTAATTTAGTTTGTTCGTTAATTAATAGACCACTATTTTTAAATTTGTTAATTTCTAAAATTTCTAAAGCCGACAATTTATACCATTTATTTTCATTGTGCAGTACGTTCAATTCTTCATTAAAACCTTGAGTAGCTATTTGTTATTACAGTAGACTCCCGATTATCCGGAATAATGTGGACCGGACCTATTCCGGATGACCGAATTTTCCGGATAATCGGAATAGGGAGACGGAAACTATGAGACCTTATTGAAGAACATTTATTATTACATATGTAAATAATCTGTGCAACTTGCAGCCCTGCACTAAGCTCTTTACCTAGCCACTAGCTTTCTAGCAACAGCAAAATCAGCAGAAGACATAGTTTCTATGGTCAATTAAAAAGATAAAAGATTTCGGCCGCATGTGTTGCACTTGTGCCTAACATAAACAGACATAAAATATGACGTTATCAACTAACGGGTCGGGTGCGGTCCAGTAGGGCGGCACCGAGCAACACCATCTGAAAGATGTCCTTCAGAGGGTGTTGTATACCGAGGCACATTCTTTTGACCATTTGGACTAACCAAATGTACTAGTAGACAGTTTAGTTTAGGAAAATTCCGGATAAACGGGAGCCGCATCACTCCAGTTCCGGATAAAACGGCGGATTTAAAAATCGATATCATTCCGGATAATGCAGCGTTCCGGTCAATCGGGATCCGGATAATCGGAAGTCTACTGTAAATGGTTAGCATGATTTGAATCCGTTGTATTATTCAAGAATGATCTTTTATGTTCTGTAACTCTTATGCCAAAATTTCTACTAGTTTTTCCAATATAAAACATGTAACAAGATTTGCAATTAATTTATATACTCCTATTTTTTGTAATATGTCCGTTTTGTCCTTATTAGTTTTATTGTATTTACTTAAATTGTTATTGGTTACGTATGTAACATTGTCATTATTTTTATTTAGTTGGCCCAAAAAAGTTATAGTTTTATATTTTCTGTTTTCTTTTATGATGGGATAAATCTTCTCTTTCACTTTTAAAAACCACTCATAAACTTGTGTACGAGACATACAATCATCACCATACACTTTCTTCAATATTTCATAGGTTTCAGTAAACTTTTTTTGAGTTTGACACAAAATTTAATATTTGCTTTTTGTTCCATTGTATTATTTTCATGTACATAAAACACACTGACATTCAAATGCGTGTAATTTTCTAACCTGTCATCCGATTTACATGAACTTAAGGTGCGTTTGAAAGAAGAAAGATGTAACGTTGCATAGATGCGGTACAGGTTCTATTACTTAAATTAAAAGTTCGGTTTCTTTTGGGACATACCTACTGTGTATAAGGAAACTTTTTAAATTCAAAATATGTATGTACAATGTAAAAATGTAATTCCAAATGTAGTCGTAATGTGTCGTTATCAAGTTAATGAACTTAACAACTATGTACTTTTTAAGGCTTTACGATTACGAGCTCTGCTTTTAAAGTGTGTTGTACCTTTCTCGGGTAATAATCGATGTCCCCTCACGACCCTCTTTCATCCACCTATCCTGAATCACCTCAACTGCAGGGTGAAACACAATAAGAATACGAGTCGGAAGTAAAATCCGGACGCTGTAATGCGATTAGCGAGGAGCGTGCAGAGGACTGTAGGACTTCAGCGCTAATCCGGAAGCGGGCGCCCCTGTTCCTGTTTGGTAAATGCACATAGATGTATGTATAAACTATAAATGTATCGATCTCACGATTTGCATGTCGAGAAACTTGTCACGTTCAATTGAATTATTCAGGACGAAATGATCCATTAGGCTAAGAAACCATGATACACTGACGTACGACAGTTACCCACAATTAAGTAATTTTTAATGACAGTTATTTATTTCTTTCGTTCTTGAATATAGAAAATTTCGAAAATATGGATATGATTATTACAAAAAGAAAACTAGATTATGAGTAATGGTGACATCTGTTGGAAGTTACTGATAATTTCAGATTGCAATTGGGTGGCTTACATCTAATATATAAAATTCTCCTGTCACAATGTTAGTTACCATACTCCTCCGAAACGGCTTAAACGACCTTTATGAAATTTTATTTATATGCATATTCAATAGGTCTGAGAATCTGGAACTATCTATTTTTGATACCCCTAAGTGATAAGGGTTGTCCACCCCCAATTTTTTTATTTTGTGGACAAAATTTTTTATTTTTATTTTTTATGATTTGGCATTAAAAAATACATATAACCCTTAATTTTCACCCTTCTACCACCAACCTCCATTTTTTAATAGCGATATTAGTACTGTAATAATCTTCAACTCTCAGTGGTCGATAACTGATCAATTATTATCAATCGATTAATGATCCCCGCCAGGCGTCTACTGACATCACTACTCACCCAGCAAACAACACACGGAGTGGGGATGAGAATGAAGCAGATTTTTTTAGAATGTTACAGGGAGTTCAAATATGTTCTAAGAAGTAAAAGAATGTTTCATTATAACATTTCAGAACGATTTGGCAATGTTCAAGAATGTTCCAGAATCTTGAAGATCATTCAAGAATGTTTCAGAATGTTAAAAAAGTTAGAAAATGTTTTGAATCATTATGAGATGTTCTGGATAGTTCAAAACTTCGCGCATATTCTAAAATGTTCCATCAAACGTGTAATATATTCTTACCCGGGTAACGCCGGGTATTGCTGCTAGTTAATACATCTAAAATCCATGCAAAATAAAATAAAATTTAACCTAACCTAATCTAAACTAAAACAAAAGTACCTATCTGAATACCATTAATGATACGTTAAATATTGGCTTAACCTAAAAAAATAAGTTTTTAACAAAATTTTTTTAAAAATTTTTATACTACCAAACAAAATACTACAAGTTAAACCTCTTCTATATTATATCAAAATAAAACGATGAGATTTTTTGTATCTAATGTAACCTAAATTTATTGAATCTTCAAACTATGAAATAAGAAGATGAATTCAGCAGCCTTCTAACTTAATCCAACCCACATTTACCTGAATACCAAAATTAAGATTATGAATTATGATATTATTGTTGATGAGATTGTAGACTAAGACAGATTAGATTGAAAATTCATTATGCTGTTCATGGTAGATTTAGATCTCAGACTAGGAAAAGAGGAGACTCATAGCTCGTATGTTGTGCCTGCTTCATGTTTTGATACGTTGCAAGCAGTGAAGAAGACTGATTTATTAGTGTTTTTGAAAAAGAAAAAAAAAAGAAATTGGTTTTTTTGTTGTTTTGAGTGTAAATGTCACTATACAAGAAAAGGAAGCAGGACTCACGCTTCATAGGTAAAAAATTGTTTACATTATTGTTATTGGTGTTTAATGTACAATAACCAAGTAGTTTACCAAATAAGATCATAATGTTCAGTATTTTTTTATTACTGAAACGAGTTTTTGTTAGTTTTCTCAAAACCAAAGAAAAATCTGAGAAGCAGTTGACCACAAATTTCCATTGGCGGCGACATATTTAGTGGTAAAATGAAATATAATTAGAATATATATTTATTGTTAGAAACAAATACCTACTGTTTAAAAAATAAGTTTTCATTTATAATATTTTGGTTGTATCAAATGCGTTTTTCTAAAAAGTTTTTGGTTTTATTAATAATCGTGCACAAGTTTTGTAAGAAAACCTTTACGTTCGGGAATATTAATTATAAACGAACTTTCTTTATTCTTACTAATCACTGCATGTTGCGCTACTGAACTTACCATTTTGGTGCCAAGAGGCCTCCCTTTCTTAGTCTATGTGGGTTATGTAAAGTTATGTTAAAAACACATTATCATATTTTTGTTCGATTGAGATTACTTCGGTTCGGCTAAGTAAACAATTTATCATTAGAGGTGTGTTAAAGTAAAAGTTTTTATTCGTTTGGATAAGCTGGGATTAGTTAAATGAAAAATTCCCATTCCATTTTTGGTGGAATTAGTGGAGTTAGATTAGATCCAGTTAAATTAAAAGTTATCTATTTTATTTATTTAGATGAAAAATTGTCAGTTTATTTTTTTAGATTTGATAGATCTAATTGTAAGTTGGAGTAGGTTAAAAGTGTATTATCTCAGTTTTTATAAATTGGGATAGTTTTAGATTTGGGTTATATTATGAGAGTTTATCTTATTTTTGGAATATTCAATTATATAATTGGAGTTGAGTTGGGTTGGGTTAAAAATTTATTATCTTGTTTTTTATTCTTTGGATAAACTAGTGCTAGGTCAGATTGAAAATTCATTTTAATTTTGGTTAATCCGGATAAATTTGGGTTAGATTTGGTTAGGTTAGATTGGATTGGATTAAAAACTCGTTCTTTTAGGTTTGGCAGATTCAGATTGAGTTTAGTTGAAAAATTATCATCTAATTTTTGTTAGATTCAGATAGACTTATGTTCGACATGCTCGTTTTTGGGTTAAATTAGGTTCATTAATTTTAGTATCAAATAGATTTGGTTTGGATTAGGTTAGACTATATTGAAAAAATACTTGAATGAGTCCGATTGACTTGAGTTGGCAAATCCTGGTTTTATTAGATTGGGGAAGATTGAAGCTGAGTTAGGTGAAAAATTTATTATTTCAGTTTTTAAAAATTCCGATTAATTTGAGTTAGGTTACTATAGTCATTATCTTAGTTTTGAAAGATTACGATAGGTCTTAGGTTAAAACTTACTAAAATGTCAAATTGAAGTGGTTAAGGTTCAAAAATATAAGGAGCGCAGGGTCAATTTAAAATCATTACTGAGCGGTATGGTCTAGTCGTGCAGCATTCGGGAGGTCACAGGTTTGATTCCGGGGCTGACTGCCTTGGTCCAAATTTTTTTGTGATTTACTTGGATCATTTAGGCAAATGCTGGGGGAGTAATATTCCAGACAGTTTGTCAATACTCTTCTGTCTACATTTAGTAGATACCCATTCCCACTATTCCTAAAGGAGGACCTTCCGCCATACCTTCCAAATTTGCACTAGAGTGTAGGTCAAGGGGACAACAGCCCACCCAGCAACATTGGCCGGAGTGAGACACCCAAAAGTTGTCTTTTTAATTATTATGGACTTTCTATAATAATTTGCAATACGTACATTTCCCGTTCCCTTTGGCCTCTGTAACTCCATGATTGAAATATTTTCAATGCTGAAGTGTGGGGGTTTAAAAAAACATTCCAGTGGATGTAGATGTAGGTATATAAATGTAGCAAACGTAGACACATACATTCATTTACACAGGTAGATCCCACGTTAAGAACAATTGTCTATTGTTTGAACGCGACGTGGGTTGCGGTTTCGATAACAAAGCTGGCTGCTGTGAAATTTCGAGTTAATCTGCGAAAAGCGACGTAAAATTTAGTTTACATTTGCCTTATCTTATGACCCGGTAAACGAGGCGCAACTGGTTGTGGGCGAAAAGGCAACACGGAATTGTTGATTTTACCTCTGAATACAGTCCCTTGGGACGTTTCTTTTCGGTACCGTCTGCTTAAAATGTACGAGGTACAGATAAAAATTTAAGGATGGTGGAACAAGATTTTGTTTACAGAGTTTTGCAACTCTTTTAGGTGCAAATGTAGAAGATGTCAATTCTGATTTCTCATGTTACTGAGATTTACATAAGTACCAAGAAAAATCCTCTGGGGAGCCGATTTGGCAATAAGAAACTCGAACAAGAGTTCCTTAAAAATGTGAAGAACCGCATAAGCGAAAGGCAGAAAATAAAGAACAAAATAATAAAATACAAAACATTTAATCCCTTAGGGAAGATAATCTCGATAATTTAAAACGATTTTGTTGCCATATTCAACACTCATATTCAATGTCATTATAGGAGATGTCAGTGGGTGTTTAGTGCCACGTTTTAGCTAGACAGAGAATTAGGGCAACCTAAACCTAAGGTAACCACAACCTTATTTGGGTCAAGTGGGGTAATTGTGAACGATTTTGGAAGTTTAACTTTTGAAGCTCGATGTATCTTAGATGAAGATTAAGTTTAGGTGACTATATGATTAATTTAGACCCTTGTTTGGTTTTAAGTGAATTTCTGTTGTTAAATATGCAAATTCGGATTTTTTTGCAAATAAACTTAAGTTTACAATTACCTCTTCAATTATTAACGCAGTCGAAAACTTAGGGGTAAATGTGAACAATCATCTTGTTTGTACTGGCTTTATAAAGATTTTTAATGGGGCAAAAGTGAATAATTCGCTTTAAAATGTGAATTCCAATGAAAATTATAATTATAAAACCGTGTTCACAATTACCCCAAAAAATATATATTTTATAGAAATATTTTCACTGTTTAACATAAAATATTGCGACACTCTTACTCTGCTATTTAACGCGCTAAAGCATCCAACTGTCAAAAGTCTATAATTCCCATTAGTTGGAATAATCAAGAGTCCTATTTCATCGAAATAAAGAGGCCTGTTTACAATTACCTCGGTTTTACAATTACCCCACCTGAGCTTACGTAGCCTCTCAAAAGTTCGGTTATGGTTAAGCTAAGTTGGCCTCATTTAAGGCAATGAGTCGTTTAACTTGAAAGAATCAAACATCTAGATTGGATTTCAGTATTTCAGAAGAAGCTTTAGACAAAAGGACAAATAAGCTGACCATGAATGTGATATTCGAGGTCAATTGATGGTCAACTCTGCTTTTTTTAAAGGCACATGTATTTCTGACTCGAGTAAGTAGAAAGAACGGAAAGAACCAATTAAGGTACCCTACAAGTTTATTTTCTCTTATTCTTTCAGTAGCTGTTTAAGAAAATTTGGGAACGATCAAGTATCCAAAACATCTTGACTGAATCTCATTATTTTGAAATTGTTTTATGTTCTGTGTAAAATATAATAAATAATATAAAATCAAAAAAAGTAAAATTTTCAATGTAGATCATATTTCTAAAAGATTTAAACAATGACTTATCCGAACTTCCTTTTTTTTCTGTAAGAGTTGGGGATTTACTATAGAAAAAATATGTTGGTCAAACTAGACGCTATATTCAAAGAACGCTTGATCCATGCTAGATAGCTAGACCAGAACAATCAAATGTTGCTCATCATATTCCTAGTGAAAACCACAGTATTTGTATTGACAATCTCAAATTACTTAAGGAAATAAGAAATAATTTCCACCTGGACAGTTTTAAAAGCATGTACATTTATACTCTTATCAGTGACAGAAGTCCTATCTCAACTCCTTCACCATTTAGTTTAGTTCAATTTATAAAATTAATTGAACATTGCTGTCATCGAGTCATGTTCATTGAACCGTAACCAATAGTTGAGATTATCATTAGTTCCTAGTTTCTTCCAACCCCTGTAGTTACTTTCTTACCGAAAAACGCTTCTGGCGTTTACTGTCTAACCTAACCTAACCTAACCTAACCCATAGTTAAGATTATCATTAGTTCTTAGTTCCTTTTTAACCGCTGTAGAAAGTAACTTTGTTACCGAAAAACGCTTCTGATGTGTACTGTCTAGTTTTGGCGTTGGGGTTTTGGGCTATTTAGTGTTCTGCAACACCGGCAAAGTTTCCACCTTCAGATTAAAAATAACAAATGACCTCGAAGTTTAATGTCAAGGGGCCGTTCATAAAATGCGTTACATTAAAAATCGTCAATTTTGACTCCTCCCTCCGTTCGTCCCTCTGCGTCACACTCTTTGTGCCCCCCCTACAAAAGCGAGACCTCCCTTATAAATAGTTCATTTCAATGAATAGTAAACAAATATTGTTTTTAAAATATTTACTACTTCAATAAAGCAATAAATTTCTAAAATAAAAGGCAAATAAATGTTTTGTAGTAGAAGTTTTTGGTGAACTGCGAACGGCACGTTTCCTTAGACACCCTCGTCCCCCTATCATCACATTGACCGATAATAAATATGCGAATCTATTTTATAAAAGTCATTTTCAATGTTGGCGTTTAATTTGTTCTTTAAATGCATACAAACTTTGTCTAAAATTTCTCCTGAAATATTGAGATCCAAACTGACAGATTTCGCCTTGTTCGTGTTTCGTCTTTTTCTTAGTGTGTTCTCAAAAGTTTTAAATTATTGGATTTTTAACTTTGAGGGTTAAAGTTCGGTATTTAAGACTTCTAACGTGAGTGGTCGTTGTAGATCTAATAATTTATGGGAGGTTAAATTTAAAAGTTTAAAGCTAATATTCCTTCCACTACAGAAATGTCACTACTCACTTTCCTTATATAAGCAAAAATTTATATTAAAACGACTAATCACTTATCAACTCGAACCCCACAAGAAAGTGCTACATATATCAAGCATGAACTGCATGGTGATATCACAGCGAAGGTGTTAATTTTCCATTGAAATTGATCTATTTCGTATTTGGGTTTGTGGATCATCCATTAATTATGTGAGACAAAAATGGGGAGGGGTACCTTTAGAAAAGTCTCACCGAATTTCATTTGAATGGAAGGGGAGTCATTGAAAATTTCATGTCAACTTTTGACGTTTGATTGGAAATAACTTTCCCTACAACCTTTTTATATATTTTTCCTTTTTTATTTTCTATGCATTTATTCTTAAGCCGTAAGAAGACTGTAGGGTCAATCGAAAATACGAACTGCACTTCACATACCTATTGTATAAAGCATTTATGTACAGTGTATCAGTGTTTTTGCCAAATTAGACGAGTAACGGCTGACTTTAGCAATTTCGTTTTCCGCGTTTTTGAGTCAATCTTTACGTAAAATTTTAAAAAACTCATAGCGGTTTGTTGGTATCACAAGATAATTCTGTGATTTTCTTTTACAAAATTGCAAAAATAATTGTGTTATTTGAAGACACAAATTTGAGATATTTTGACAATGTAGATGATACAGTGGATTTCATTTATAACGACTTTGGTTGTAACGACCTTTTGGTTATAACGACATAACACATAAGTCCCTTGAATTTAAGAAGAAAATTTGGTTGTAACAACTTCGGATGTAACGTCGATTTCGGTTTTAGTGACTAATTTTAGTGAACTATTAATTACAAGATGCTAGAAATCTCATACTGATTGATAGTGCGACCGAGTCTAAACACAAAACTTTTTAATCTTTTGTTTAAATTCACAGATAGTCAGCAGTTGTATTTAGTAATTGTTGATAAATGTTAAGGTTGATAAAGTTAAATCTAAGAATTAGTTACTGGGTACTTTTCTTGCCTAATTTCCTTCTTTCATTCTTTCTCTCTTTCTTTTTATATAGCGACTTCCGGATATAGCGACGGATTTTAATGGTCCTTTCATCGTCGTTATAAACGAAACATATTGTACTTCAAAAATGAAAATGTTAACCTCCTGAGGAAATGGTTGGTCGTTACTTTTTATCAGATGTTTTCGCAGAATTTGGTTTTTCCAGATTGAATACATTTAAAATAATTACGGTTAATAGAACTTATTATTCATTTATTCAGTCCGATATATCATTAATGAACGATACTATTCATTATTGCGATATGAGAAAAAGTTCAAACGTTCAGATTTTATCTTTTGTTCTAAAGAATTACAACAACACAAAATTCTTCGAAAATGTCTAGATGAATAATTGATGGAAAACAGCGGCGAATTATGTTAATTACTCTATATACATACCATGGGAGATGACAATTTTCATTTTTTAAGTAACTTTAACATTGTTACAAAATCTAAAAAATCCTGAAATATGTTTTAAAATTACACATTTATATTTATACATTTATACCTCAAAAAAATTTGCAGGATTGTTTAATAACGTAAAGAAATGAAAAAGTATTTTAATAGAAAAATGGAAAAACAAAATTTGTAAAATATGCTTTTATCCATTCAATATGGCGGCTGAAAGCACTATTACAACTAATGGTTTCACAAAATCGAAAACGAATTTCATTTCTATACGTTTTAGTAATATTTAATAATTTTTGACGTCTGATAAAAATTGTTTCACAAGGATTCCGTTATTTTAGATTGAAATAGGGAATTTAAAAAAAATGCATGTTTTCTGTATAAATATTTCATTTCATTAACTAAAAAACTTATTAGGAATATTAGCAACACAACATAATTCGTATTGTCATTACTCTTTAATAATGTATATTGACATAATTACACACCAACTAAACAAAGCTCTAAAAAGTGCTAATGACCGTTCGAAGCCAGAAAGGCATTAATTACGTATATAGTTGAGAGTGAGGCTTAACAATTCAAAGAATTATTTTCACTTAAATAATATATTTTTTTAATTGGATTGTTATTGATTTATAAATGTCAATACATGTTTTATCTTAATTATGAATAAGCTATTTTTGGGTTCTTTGAGGACTTCAATTACCGAAATTATTATATGAGCTCAAAATAGGATCCAGAAAAATCTCATCAAGACGGATTAAAAAAATCTCACTTCGTTTTTTTTTTTTTAAATTCAAGGAGTTGTTATACTTTCTTCCTTTTTTAATTAGAAATTTATCATAGCGTAAATAAACCTTATGTGAAGGGGATTGGGGAATCCCACCACATGTAGCAAAATTGAAATCACTGTTATGTAATTTTTTAAAACAAAATCTTTTTAAATTGATTACTTCATTAAAACAAAATTCTTGGATGGTTTCACAACTTTACATGCAATTCGTTTTATTAGAACATCATCAGGTGATTGATCATAATATATCATTCAAGAATTTCAAATATTTTAAGTGGAACTTAACAAATTAGAATTCAGGATTGTAGATACGTATTTCCAAAATAAAATGGGTCGTTAATTTTAATTGTTAAGTTATTATACCTATAATAAAAATATTATATTGAGAGTTTTACCATTAAAGTTACTTAAAATTTTGTATTGTCTTCGAAAATTGATTTGTCCCCTTTTGCATTGCATGAAACAGTTTCTGTTCTAACATTGTTACAATTCCCTACTGGTTTTAATAAAACCCAACACGAAACTTGGCGCTTGACATGCTACTAAGACAAATATCTACTAGGTACAAAATGCTACCTGAAGCAATTTCAGTAGATCGGTCATATCCTGAACGAAAAGTCCCAAATTGTGGTAAATGTAATAATGAAAGTTTTATTTAAAAAACCCGGCCTTTAAATAAATTTCCGGACAAAATAAAAAGACATTTAATCGTTTGCCTTTAAGGAAAAAGTCAGAGATGCTTTTAAACGGGGGGCCCAAATTAGCGGGGTTTAAGTAGAAAAGAAAAAATAATTTGGGGGGACCCCTTACAGTTTAATTTTTTTGTAACCAATGACTTCCGGATACAGAAGATAAAAAATTGTTTTTCATTTATTTCAATGGTTTTTATTTAAATGATTAGTGCCCCAAAAAAAACAAAAACATAATCTTCCCTTTTAAAAAATTTAAAAAAATTTTAAAATTTCAATAAAGAAAAAACCAACATTTTTTGAGGTTAATTTTTGTGAATAAGGGGTTTTAAAAATTTTTAAAACTTAAAATTTAAAAAACCGTTTTTAAAACCCCATTTAAACATCAAAAAAAAGTTTTTAAAAATTAAACAATTATTAAAATTTTAATAGCAACTTGAAAACTTAAAAAATCGTCAAAAAACGGAAATTTTTAATTTTGGAAAGCAAATTAAATTTCCAGGTCTTGGAGAATTTGGAACATTTTTTTTAAAGTGCCCACTCTTTACAATTTTCGCATTCGATCCACTTCTCTCCTGGTATGCTGTCAGACCAAACTTCGCTACAAACCAGGCAAGTATATTCATCTTTGTCACTTTCAGTTTCACTTGACTGAAGTATTTTTTTGCTAACACTCTTCTTTCTTTTTTTATCAATGTTCTTCTTTGGCTTCTTAACTTTTTTACTAGCTTTATTTTGTTCTTCTTCCAAAGCATTTTTTTCAGGAGTATCTGTGAGAATTGCAGCTTTTCTCTTTCTTCGAATAGTTGTAAGTGTTTTTCTTGGACCGGCCTTTGGGAATGGTCGAACAATTTCCGGTGAAAAGGCCTGTGAATCCTGTGATGAACCAATTTGTTCATTTTCTTTGTTGCTTGTCTGTTCAAGTTCACTGGTGGAGGTAGACGGAACGGGATCAGGTTGAATAGGTTGAGTGGTTGCTTGTTCGGGACGGTCATTCCGTCCAGATTCAGGATCTGGGCGGTCGGTTACAAAGCTTGGCGAAAACTCATCGTCCGTGAAAATTTTATCATTGTAGGGGAAGATTCCAGCCTTCTTAAACCCGTTCATGATATTCATACTTGTCTGAGCAAATGGCAGTGAATCAGCGACTATTTTTGGGATATCATAAATGGTTATAGTCTTCCCTGGGTTGTTTCGCAGCCATGTGTCTTGTGCAGAGGCGCAATATTTTTTGAAGGGTCCGAATACTGAGACGTCCAACGGCTGCAGTTTGTGGCTACAATGCGGGGGGAAAGATAACATAACAACGCCATTATCTTTAGCTAAATTCAATGTCTCCACGTGTAAATGAGAGGAGTGATTGTCTAATACAAGCAAAATGCGGTTATCATTAGACGGTTTTACATGTTTGATAAAGTGTTGCATAAACTGCAGAAATTCAGCATCAGTAACCCATCCACTGGCGTTACCGGCTCCTACACAGTCAGGAGGACCGCTATTAATGAAGTGACTCTTATAATTTTTTCTAGGAAAAACAAACATAGGTGGCACTGTGTTTCCTGAAGCAGAGACAGCTGTAACGACAGTAACATTAGTTCCTCTTTCCCCTGAAGTCATAGCGCCAACGTTACGTTTACCCTTGGCTGCTACAATTTTATTCGGCTTCAGAACTGTGGACACCCCTGTTTCATCCACATTCCAAATTTGTGACGCAGTGAATCCATATTTGTCCATAACTTCTGCTAACTTGTCAAAAAAAACTTTAACATTCTGAGCATTAAATGATGTTGCCCTACCGAGGCTGGTTGGTTCAGGCTTACGAATAGACAACTCGGCATGACGTTTTAAAAACTTCGTTAGCCATTCTTTCCCGGCCATTTTATTGGTAGTCCAGGATGCTGGAATTTTTATTCTGAATTTAACAGCACACTCGTAGGCAAGGCGACGAACATCTTTTGGGGAGTATCCATAGAATATTGATGCCATTTGGAGCAAGTATGTTTTCAAAGAATCTTCTTGCTCGGGAGTAAATACCTGCCTTGGTTTTACATAGCCCATTGAAGGATCACCTCTTTCAGATTCCGATTTCTTCATAAATCTGGTCAAAGTCATTCGCTTGACATCGAACTCCTTGGCGGCGGCATTCACACTTTTACCTTCATTGACAGCATTAGCAGCATCATTTAACTGTTGAGTAGAGTAAGAACCTCTTGAGGTCTTCCTTTTATAAGTCCGCATGCTAAAACAAAACAAAAACATAAATCATTTCCATATTAAATCATGGGGTTAGTTGAGCAACAGTTGCCCAACAAACCCCCACTCGAATATTTGAATTAAAAGTGAGGTTATGAAAAAACGGTATGAATTGAAACAAAATCCTTATTAGATATCAAAAATACATTAAATTTATGAACCTTTAACACTTACTTGATTTGAAATGGGTAACATTTCACTCGTAGAGAAGAAATATACACAAACACGATTTTTTTACTTTTTGGTCGCAAAATAAACAAAGCACGCGCGTGCCTTACTCGATTGATAAATCGCTACTGGCGGTCGTGCGATGAGTTCCCCTCCCCCGCCCCTTCGTTTCCTTCATTTGATGTCCTAGCGTCCGTTGCATAGTTTCGGAGATATTTTGATTGCCCAACTTACCCCTATGCTCAACTAGCCCCGCCCTACCCTACTACAAAATGCATCCACCTGCAAGTCAATTTCAGTAGAAGGTACCTAACTAAAGGAAAATGCTCTATTCGTGTTTGTAATATGTAATAACTATAAAATGTTCTCATGCTATAGAATAGAACACCTGGCCTTGAAATAAACTTCCGGGACAAAAATAAATGACATTTAATCGTTTTCTCTATAGAAACTTTATCAGTTAAAATAGCTTCATATACAGGGAGGCCCAAAGTTAGTGGGTGATTAGACGCTCATGAAAAATTTTGAAAAAATAAGTTAGGATACCCGATCTACATTTTTAATTTTTTTTAATATTATAGCACTTCCGGTTATACCAGAAGTTTATAAAACCTTCCTAATTGAATTTCTTTATTTATTTACAGATGAGTTTTATAATATGATTTTGCCCGAAAACTCAAATATTTCGAGAATATACGATAATCTTCACTTTTGAAAAATACGTTTCGAAAAATGACTTTGTACCACCAATTCCAATAAATGAAAATTAACCATACTTGATGGTATTTGATGTTAGATTATTATTTTTGTCGATGTTTATACAGGATGTTCAGAAAGGATTTTTAAAAGTTAAGAAGTTCAAAATGCAACTTTCTTGTTTTAAATGGAACACCCCGTATTTTTTTATATAATTAGATGCAAAATTAAATTTTAAATCGATCGACATTATGTTTCTACACTTCGAGTTAATATTTTCATAGTTATTAGTGAGCAACTGTACGAAATATCTATAAGAATATCGCTGCTAAATAACGTGATTTCAGTATTTTATGAAGAATGTTATTCAATTCAACTATTTCCATTGAAACGAAAAATTCTTGAGAAGAATTTGGGGTTTTTGGTAACATTTTGTTTTAATATAAGCAACCCTGCGCTTTCACCATTAACGTGTGCCAAAACAATTGATATTTTTTGTTATCATTGAAAGTTCACATAATAAAAAGAAAAAAAAAAATAAGACATTGTGGGTCTGTAACTTTGTAAGTATCAACAATATGAAAAATTCTTTCAAGACTTTTTTGTGGTGCGTTAGATGGGCTATAAAATTGCTATTTAACTTTTTGTCCTATCTGCAAAAATTGAGCATAAAAACGTAAAAAACGCAAAATTCAAAAAAATTGAAATTTTAGGTCAGTAGAAAGTCAAATGTATTGCAGATAAAAATTTGACTCAAATAAAATTTTTAATGACAAATTTAATACTGAATAGTCTGCGAAAGTAAATAACACAAAAAAATGATGTTTTCTGTGTTTTCTCAATAAGCCTTTGTCTAAATGACTGAAAGCTTTTGAACGAATTTTTGTTTGGACATATTCTACGTTTTACGACCCTTTGGGAAGGCAAGGATTAAAAAAGATCGACTTTTTTGGCACACCCTAGTATCCAGAAAAATACTTATATATACTTAAATAAAATAAAATCGTTGAGAGACAGATCTGACGGTCGGATCATTTGGGGTCAACGGTCTAAGGTTGTAAGACCTTTAACTAGATCACAAACAAGTGTAAATAAACACCCAAGGGATAAAAATTCGATGGTTACATAATGTTTCATTTCCTTGGACAACTGAGAATCAAAATACTTGGATAAGATGTATTTCTTTCTCTGAAACTGTGGCAAATATTGATTTCTGTAATTTTTAAGTAACAACGATAACAAATGTAAGTATTCTATAATTGTTTGGTTATTTTTCCTAATACCTGCTAACAATTTCCAGTAACAGACCGAAACTAAAGGTAAACTATATATCCTTCCTAAAAATAATCATTGAAGTTCCTACTCAACTCTCCAAAAAAAAAAAAAACCCAGGCCAAAAGTTTTTGGACAATTTCATCTGTATCAATACAGTGGAGGAAAAATGTATTATGTGTAATGGAGTTTTGGTGGAGGGTTTTAATCAATTTATCTCCTCTGTCAATTTTAAATACACAACAGTTTCAATTTGTATCTAATTAGTAATTACGTAGTAACGTTGGAGTTGTGTGCCTTGCTAGAGACAGGCAGTTAAATAATTACATTTCCTGTTGACTGTCCAGTTCTCCTCTAGGAACAATTAATTATCTAGTTTTCGAGTGGTTAATGGATGTTCACTATTTTGTTGATTAACCCGGGTTAGGGAAATAGTGGAACAGGTCTGGAAACAATATTTCAAAATTTTACGAAACTATATATTTATCCACATAAGTAGAAAGAACACTGTTTGTCTAAATGTATTAGGGATGATTTTTTTTTATTATGGAGAGGTTAATCAAAGGCAAATTCTATGGTGAATGATATACACTATCTCACTTGACCCAGTTACTTCACATTATTTTCAAAATATAGAAAGAGCCAATAGAGTTCACGAATTTGTCACTATAATACCAACCTACCTATTGATTTTTAGAGGTAAAGTGGTAGTCTTTTATCTTGCGCTGACTTTTCGTCACTTCACTGAAACTCAACAATATAGCATCAAGGTGTTCAGAAGCTTTGTTAATGTTAAATAAAATTAAGGTTTGCATGAACTGTCTTCACGCGACAAGCCTTTAAGACAATTAATTATTAATTGCGACCTTTTGGCTATTAAAGTGCTGAAAAAGTTAGATGTTAACGAAATAGAATTATTAAGTTCCTCTCCTTCTCTACCGACCTGTTAATTTTGTAACGTCATCTGTGGATCGGTCAGCAATCAATTAAAATTAATTCTCTTACACGCAACTTACACGAAACGTTGAAATTGACAACAACTAATAATTACAGCAACTAACAACAACAACAAAGTTTGATCTACCCTAGCTAGATCGAATTCTCTCGAATTTCTATCTTGGCAATAAGGAATTGGGAGGAGTTGAATATAAAAATATGTAGATCGGATACTGCCAAAGAAAATGAGTTGGTAGATTTAAATAATAAGAAAGACGATCGGTTTGCTATGCTTTTTAGCCCCTTTACATGAAAATTTTCATAAAGAATAATAGACTATAAGCTGCGGAGCGAAGGAATGGCTATTGTAAACTGTAATAGGGTTCTAGGAAATTTCATCACGCGATATTTCATCACACGATATTTTATCACAATACTTTATCACATTATCGACTCATCACGTACAATCTCAATACGTCATACCATAACATAACTGTACCCAATCCTTTGGTGGTGCAAAGCACAAATCGGTGGTGCATAGCATTAAAAACTCTGTAATTATTATATACTAGCCAAACTCAGTCGATTTCTAATTTTTGTGATTTAAGATTTCATTATATTCTTCAACCTTCTAAAAAATTTCATGTTATTCTCTTATATGAAGTCCTCTGGGGTGATACTTTTTTAACCCCCATATCTTCGAAACCAACCTCTACGGGTATAATCCGAAATAGAATTTTAAGTAAAAGTGGAAGTAACAACATATTTTATGGAAATTATTTGTCTTTGGTGGTTTGTTGGGAGTAGACAATTTTAGAATCCGGATGTACTTCAAGAGATCATTTAGTATTTCCTTATTTATATACAATTATTTACTATATTACTATTATAAATCATGACCGAACTTATCGCTATCATTATCATTATCCCTAAATCAGAGTAAAGTGTAAGGCATGTCGGTAAGGTCTTGTCTTGTATTAGCAAAGTCTGTAAAGTTTTCTGCTAGAACGAGATAAGTTCGTGTATATTCGATCGCACAGTTTTATTAACAAGCATTTTTTGAATATTTCAAGTGTCACTGATTAATGTTTTGGTAATTGTCTAGATCCGGGTATTCACCTTAAAATGGGGTAGAAAACGGATGAGAAGGATGGGGGCGGACTTATAGAACACCATTCTAGTCTTTTTAGGCGGCGGCGGACTCGTACAGGCACAGGGGGTGAAAATTTAAAATAGGGGTAAATTGTAACTGTGTTTTATACAACATAGCGAGGAAGTGTAGGGGGTGTAGAAATGACCTTGTAAAACATTAAAAAGAAGTTTATAGCAAATAAAATAACGCCTTGGTTTATAGATTCGAGTATTTCTTTTTTCACCCCTGAGCCTTCAACCCTCTGCCTCCACCTAAAACCTCTTTTTTAATGTTCTATAAGGTAATCTACTACCCCTCCTATCTATTCCTGTACCTCTCTTCAATCGACAGCCATATCATATATACAATTACAATTTACCCCATTTTAAATTTTGAACTCCACCCCCTGTAGTGCGCTATCGCCTAAAAATCCCTAAATGGTGTTATATAAATCCACCCCTTCTCCTTCCGATTCGTTTTCTACCCCATTTTAGGGTGAGTTGCCGGATCTACACAATTACCAATATTCTTTTATTGACTGCTAATTTATTATTTAAGAATTCCAAAAATCATTTCCATTACGTCCAAAAGAAGACAGATGCTTAAATAAAGTTAGGTTAGGTTAGGTTATGTTACTGTTATTATACTTTTTATTTTATTTTGATCGTATGTCCAAACACCGAAACAGTATTTAATTACACATAAAACATAAACTTATTCAGCGTTTGGCCTACGTCAAATGAAATGGCTGTCTTGTATCAAAATACAACATCCACTGGAACATTCGTTTATATTTAATAATAAATTGTAACAATATGTAAAACTACGCATTTTTTATCTTGGTCACGAATGTGATTGATGACTACTAAAAAGCTTGCAATTCATCATGATGTGCTCGTACGATACGGCGATGTGGTGCAGATGTTCCACCATCCTTTCATGTTTTGTTCAATTAATCATCAAAGCGAATTAATAAAGTGAAAACGATAACTAAGCAAATCGAAGTAATTCGTTTCCTTGTTCTATTTCAGCCTTGCTCATTTTCAGGTCTTTAACTTTTTTTGAATCGTTGAGACAGCAAATTGAAAACAAAATGCTCCTGTTTTAGATAGGTGGGTACCTAAATAAACTTTTTTATTTATTTTTTTGAAAGCAGTAGTCAGTGGTGGCTTGTAGGTCAAATACATGGGAGGTCCAATTTAAAAACTTTCACTCCATTTCATATTTGATACATTTTTACCTTTTGGTGGATTGCCTACATTGCCCACATGCAACTATATTGTAATATGGTGTGCAAAAGTCCCATATCCAAATTTATAAGAAGGTGCAGAAACAAGTTTATTTTCTGATGAGTACTTAGTAAGATTGAACAAGTTTAGAGTTGTCATAGGAAGTGCATGATCCGCAGGGGACATCGGACCTCCCTGGGGGACTAGAAAAACAAAATTTACTTTAGTTCTTAAATCTATACTTTATAAACAGTAATCAGATAGGTAACTGTGGAAATTGAAAAAATAAAAATCTTTTTGTAAACTCTCCCTCTCAAAATCTTGGAAATGTCACTTGGTATCTATTGGATGATTACTTATTTTTACGGTAATAGTAGTATTGGCAGATTTTGTAATATTTTATAGTCGTAAAAACCGATAACTTCGTTATTTGAATGCGAACGCAGTTTAGAAAGACGTAGGTATATAGAACTTCTTTTCTACGTGTTTTTGTACAGGTAATAAAAACGAAGAAGGGTGGCGTTTCGATAAGAACACGGTTTAGAGAAACAACACCCCTTACGATCATTTTCAATTGATTTAGAGGTAATATAGTACGAATAAATGCCATTTGAAAAAATGAAGAATTTGTTAAACGTCTGAGACGAAAATTCGAAAATGCGAGGTAATATTGATATCTCTATGTGAGTTGTAAATAACCAAAATACATACCAGAGATGTGCAAATGTTAAAAAAAATCAAATTGTTCTTTACGATCAAAGTAAATATATATAATACTAGCAGCAATACCCGGCATTGCTCGGGTAAGAATATATTACACATTACTCGAATCAGAGTCAAAACTCTGGGTGGAATGAAATCATGTAAGAGTTCATAACTGAATAATATTATGAATAAATAAAAACCCAAAAGCAATTAACTGGGCACATGTAGATAGCAGATAGAGCAGCTTAGGCATACGTGTGAGATTCTAGATAACGAGGTCATTACGGCAACTGACAATCTCTGGGGGTGTGGTAGGCGATTACGAAAGAGGCGGAAACATGGTGGTGTGCACACTTTGTGAGCATTCTATCTCTGGAACGCGTAAAGCCACGATACAACGCAGATTGAGGGGTTGCTGGGTTGTGGAAATTATTTGAAAAGCTCATACAGTAATTGTAACATCAATACTAAATGTTTTATAAATTTGCAAAGTTTGATAATTAAATGAGGACGACGGGAAATTTTGGCAAAATGGCGGATAAAGGAGAATTCCAAATGGTCGTCAAAGCGGAGCTTCGAGCGATCGGGACAATTTTGGAAGCGTTAAAAAAGACTAATGGAGGAGCAAATTGGAATTTGTAAATGTATAGAATGTTGAAAAAGGCAACAGTATTTTAGGCCCAAGAAAACGTGAGCTAACAATAGTGGACGAGTTCAGCAAAATCTCATCCAATTTCTTTTAAAGGAAGGGGGAGTCATTGAAAATTTTTAAATTTAAAAAATTATTATGATTTCATTTCCACTTTTAATGAAAAACTCATTGTAGGGCAAAAGCGTGGGGGGATGGAAGGTGTCCCACCACATCTTACCGTATCATACTAAAGCGAGAGGGAAGGATCCCCATCAAAGGCAAAAAAACTTACGTAATGAATGAACGTCCCATAGAGAAAGATTCCCACATACTTTCTTATGACATCTGCATGTCTTTTCTACCTTTAGGCGTTGTTGCTCATAAAGTAAACCTACTCTCTCTACCTGATGTCGGGTATGGGTAAGGGGTAACATTTGAATCTTATGCAACTCAGTACACGTGAAATAAGTGAAACTTCTTTGGCGATCTCTATACCTTTATAACGAATAAATAATGTTTGGTGAAAGGAATTTGCAGGATTTATGTTTTAAAATTGAAAACACATACATACATCAAATTTTTTTCGCCTACGTTTATTTTTCCAAGTGCTTAAGAAACCGTAAACTATCAATAACTACAAGGAATTAAAATTAATACATAATAATACTCACTTCTAAATAAATATTAATTGTTGTTAAATAAACATTTACTGTAATACACTTACTGTAATATGCCGGTCACTAACAGTTGACTGTAATACCGATATGCGCATGCGCGCCTTTCTATTGTCATAGCTTCGCGAGACGAATCGTTACGAAATGTGTCGTTTCATGGCCTTGAGATTTTACTCTCATCGCGCCCAAAGAAATTCCACTTCAAAAATAATGTTGTTTTTGGTGGTTCAAACAGCAATATCTCAAATTGGTGTTTATTTATATCAAAACATGTAGTGAAAAATCTATAAGTTTGAAAATATTTCGGAATTTGTTCATCTCGATTCCCGTCCTAATAGCAAAAAGTAAAAGAGCGCTAAAATTACAAAGTTCGTGGTTTAAATTACCACTTCAAATTTAAAATGCGGAAAAACCATATTTGGAAAATTTTGGATTTTTCTATTTTTATTTTAGGCAATGCACCACAGAGACTTCAACTTTCGATAAAAATTTTACAAATTAAACTGGACTACACTGTTTGTTCTAATCAATTCCAGAATTTTTAAAGAGACAATAAATTAAAAATAAAACTTGTTGGTAATTATTGTAACAATGTTTTCTCATGTACATTTAGCTACATTTGTTTGTAATTGTTTCAAGTCTCCTCTCATCAATTGGGATGACTTTTAATACTTTCTTTTAAACTTATTCACCTCATTAATAATTTCAGTCAACGTTGTGAAGTTCGAACTTTTAATTTATTTAGATTTCTTGTGATGCCAGAAAGAAAAACAAGATCACACATATCTACTTATCATCTTCCAACTAAGAATAATATTATTGATTATTATTAGTTGGCATAAATTGTCTTATTTCGGGCAAAAGAACCAAAAATTGATCGTTTTAGACACTTGACGGGTGACTATGAGTGGTTATGCGGTCAATGCTTTGACCAACTCTGTTTTATAGCAAGGGAGCAAGAGCCTGTCATCCCCAGAGATTGTGTCAGTTGCAGTAATGTTCTCATTATCCTTATCTAGAAACCATTATATACGTACTCAATTAATCACTATTTGTCGGTTCAACGCTCACACTAACTTATTTGCTTTACAAAAATTGGAGCAAGTAGTTTTGTTTTTTTTTTTTTATTAAAAGGGAGGCGTCGGAAAACGCTCAATGGAAAAGAAGCTTCTAAGTCCTTTTAATCGAAATACTACAGTTAAAGTTAGATTTTCACTAGACTTTTAATTTTCATACCTTCTTGTCTTGGTTTTTTCTTAAGTCAAGAGCTTCCGAATTTGTATACAATTTAATTAATACCTCATGGTATATTATTTTAAATTTTGATAATTAAAAAAATAACTAGTAATTTTATAGTACAGTCTAGAAATTTGCAAGAGTGTAATGTTTAATGGATACTTATCCCTACTTAGAAGTATTATCTATTTTACATCGTTGGGGGTTTTGTTATTAACAGGATTGTTTATATAAACGTTCAAATCTTACGTTTACAGTATCCTTTAAAGTCTATGGTATGCTGTCAGCCCTGTTTCCAGAAATGTTCGAAAGACAAGAAATTATGACCAAGACAAAAAAACTACTTTTTCAAGTCAAGATAAGAGTCGGTCGTTGAGATCAAGAAATTTGTATTGGTGAAACTAACTTCGGCTAAAGTGATAAATTCTTGAAAAACTATCAAATTAACATTTCATTCTCTTTAAAGTACGCGAATTGGGATATATAGAGTTTATGTTAGCTACTCACGCTTTATAAGACCTTTACTTTGAGTGCATCTGTTCCGTCTATATGAGCAGCGTGCGTCGACTGACAAGCTAACCCACAAAAATAACACGCGGGCGTACACGGACTGTCTTTAATTAAAGAAGGTTCGTTCCAAAAAATCGAAGGTTCTTTACTAAAAGTTTGGACATGAATGAGATTACCCTGGTGTTTTAAAATCTTTCATCAAATACAGAATAAAAAAAATATTAAGTAACTTAAAATTATATGTATACTGTTGTTTCTGGAAAGCTCTAACGATGAAATGAAACAATCATTAACTCGTGTTTTTTGGTATTTTAAAACACCCTTAACGCAGTTGCAATCGAAGGACGTTCCTATTCAAAGAGTTGTAATTATGGAATAACGTTTGTGTCCAACTTTCAAATCATTATGAAAAATAAATTATCTATCACAGACAGACTGGTAAACACTCTATGTATAGAGATTTACCATTTCCTATGGATTTACTAAGTTTAATTTCACAGGTAAATAATCAAGATTAAAAAGGACCTTATTAACCACTAATAAACCCATAACCAGTGAAAAATCTCAATAGATGGCGTTCACCACATGATCTGTAGTAATCTAATCTCATAATTAACCAAATCTTGTATGAAAGTGTGAAAATTAAACTACTATTCAGAATCGTTTACAAATTATGGTAAGTAATTGTTACTTACTGGCTTTCCTGTTATCTATTTAAATTCTTTTAGTAAATATAAGTACATGTTTAGAGTACGTACATAATAAGAACAAACTAGTTATTGGGTATATACAAGGTGTAGGTATCAAAAATATGGTACGAAAAATACATTCGATTTTTGGAAATTTTGAACACTTTCCATCTTTTCTTTTTCAGTTAATTATTTTAGCAAGTACCTCATTTCACAATTATGTAGATACTTAAATTGAACGTAAAAATACTTATTAGAATTTCGCAAATAATGGAATAAAATGGTATGTACTTTTTCAACAATATTTTTGGATAAATTACACATACAGTGAAACCAAATAGATTGGAATAAATTCATCAAAAATTTGGTCCTGAATTTTCTAGGCATGTCGCATATAGATAACCCACCATACGTGAGGAAGCGTGATGACCTGTATATATTGTGGGCTGTGGTAATTACACATCTTTAGACCTACACTACGGAATTAATTAAAATGGATCAAGAAGAATTTCGGCAACCCACTGTACGTGTAAGTCTTTATTTCATTTCATCATGTATGGTGGTTTGCCTACATAGGATGGATACTTATATTTCTTTTTGAATTCTAACAACAAAATGGTTCAATTTCTTCTTTTTCAAGTAAGAGGTCCCAATAGTTAACAAACAATTGAAATTGATCATTGACAATTCTACAAGTAAACTTTAAAATTAATATTTTTGAATTTTTCTCGAAAGAATTTCCGTTGTGTAGAACAAAAATCTGCATTTAGCCAAATCTCTTTCTTTATTACCTATTATTGAGATGTAAAAAAAAATTGCTATTAAAAACGAAAATTAACCTTTTGAGGGCTTTTTAAGGAATTTATAACAATGTTTTTCTTGATTTCACGGTATATTCAAGTGCATTTGCAAATCTAAGGCAAACCTATGTTTGTAAACTAGTTAAGTAATAGACTACATATACATAAATAGATATCTATATACTCTTAACAATAACATATACGTAATGAGTACGTACCTAATATTAATTTGGGTTATTTACAAATACCATCAACTTAGTATAAATCGCCCTAATACGTGTATATTAAATAAACTAAACATAATGGAAGTAAGTATTAGGTACGTTAGTACGTTACAACAAATTACAAAAGGAATACGTGTAGGTACATTATTTTTTAAAAAACTATTTATACTCCCTACAATTCTAATGTTGCAAGAACAACAAAATAAAAGTGGGTACAAAAAATAGAAAAGATATTACAACGGTTGTATAACGTCTTGCACTCTAAGCTATTTTTATATAGGTAGTAACGAGTACGAGTACATATTAGCTAATCGTTTAATTAATCATATGGGGTGCTTCATAAAAATACATTAAATTTACCAAATGTTTGACGAAAATAAATTATTACCCCCTTTGAAACACCCTGTATGACATTCTAAAGTAGAACTTCACTCCTCTAGTTAAGTAGTGAGTTTGTAGAATAGGAGGTATAACCTAGTTAGTATTAGCATGCTTAATAAATTTTTGTTTAGTTTCTACTTATACTTAGGGAGTGAAACGAGCGGAGTATCTAGGACAAGGGTGTTGATAGCTTTAAAATTTTCATCGAACGGTTTGGAGGAAAAATATTTTATATATATTTATTATATTATATATATTTTATATTATATTTTAAATACATTTATTAATCTTGTTTATATTGCACTGTGTTCAATTATATTAAAAAAAAAAAGAAACGTTGTTGTACCTACAGGTACAATTTTTAATTATTTATTATCCTTATAATATTCATTTATTCATTGATTCATTCATTCACGTTAGCAATATATTTATTTGTTTTGATGGTAAAATTTATAGCGAACTAACTTAATCCTTAAGATTACCTGGTAGCTATAGCATGAATAGAATAGAATTTGTCTTGTAAAACGTCTAAAAGGCATCTAATTTAAATTTTCCACTTATACTTTAGATTGCTTTATTTGCATTCATTTGTATCTAAATGGTTTGATGGTAGAATACACAGAAGCAGCACAAGCGAATCCATTTAAGAACACACAATAGGCACTTTGTAAAGACAGAAGATATAGATCCTGTTGTCATAAATAAATTCATTAATAATTTAACTTTGATTGTAAATTTTCTGAAGATTTTAGAATTTACGAATGCGAACGTGAATTGGCCCTAATTACAAGCAAAAAATTTTTAGTTCTACTTTCATTTACTTCGATACCTTTGTTAGAATATTTAAAACAAAAAATAAATAAATTTGAGTGTTAAATGGAGAAGGTTTGTTTTGACCACCTATTGTGTATTATTATATTGGAACAAGTTGGTTTTCTGTATATACCGTATTTCGGACTTATAAATATATATTATAAATAATTTGTATATTCATATCTAAGAAGTTGAGCCCTAATTCCATTATAAATTGAATTTTTCGATTTTAAAATATACAATTATCACACGCCGAAAACAAAGGGAAAATACTAAATTCGTTGGAACAATTTGAAATAAAAAAAAATCATAAAATTTAAACAAAACACCACAAATGACCAGCAGGAATTCAAGAAATCGGTGCCTATTAACTCCCGTCCAAGTCAGGTAAAGTAGGTAATTGACGAAGGGCTCAAATTAAAGGTCTTGGGATTCGCTATAACTTTTGTTTGAAACGTTTTATATTTAAAACTTCAGCTTGCCTTCTACATTTAAAAAACTTGTTTTTGTCAACTTTGAACGATTGTGGTGAGCAGTTGTTCGCTTTTCTTGAGTGGCAAATATGTGGAAATATCTTCTTTCAACCTCCTGTTCATCCTAGATAGGGTCCCATTTTAATGTTTTATTATATATGTGATTTTTTAAGCATGAAATTTCTACCCAAATTTTTATCTATTGGAATTTTAAGTGATAGTTATTTGTACATTATAAGCCTGTAAATATTATTTTCCTATAAAATTGTTTCTATATTGCTACTTGACTTTTCTTCTTTTCTTAACGATAATTTAATTGCCGAAGTACTTTCCCATAATTCCTTTATTAGTTCAGCTCTTTGTACTAACAGCATGACCCCTACAATTCTTTCTTCTCTCTAATTGCTATTTTATGGTGGGTTTCTTCGGTGCATTGGGTTCTTTATCTTTATTTCTCTATATTTTTTGACTATCGGCGTTTCCAAATTTTAGTACCTTATTATTGGGTCTCTACTTTCATTTGCATATTTTAAACACCTTCTCATCTATCTTTCTGATTTTCTAACTTTCAAACTAAAGTCAGTTCTGACAAAGTTTTTCTGTCTGCAAGTTCAATTCTACATTCATTTTTTAGTCTTCAGTTTAGTTCTGTTAATGAAATATTTTGTATACCGTTTATTTCTTCGCACCTCCGTCAGCAGAACACAACGAAACTAAAATTCATTGTTAGTTTTTTTCTTATAAATGACGACTTCTGTTTGATTATTTACTAAGTTTAATTTGAAATATTTCGTTTTTTTTATGTCTAAGTTTTCTAATAATGATAACTTTTTGCCTTTATAAATGTTGACGTGAAGAATTTACGTATTTTCATTATCTAAATCAGGGATGAGCAACACGCGGCCCGCGGGCCGCATGCGGCCCGTTAAACTTGTTTATGCGGCCCGACAAGCATTTCTAAAATTGAATTTATTTTATCCACTTTCTCCCATCAATATATTATTATAAAATTAATTAAAATAAAATTGTAGTACAGACTATAAACCGAAACAATTTTATGTGACGGTTAGGTTTTCCTACAATTTTTTTAAACTTTCAAATTTGTAATACATAATAGCCCATCGGAAATGCAAACAAAACAACGGAAGGTTGCAGATGAGCACAGGCATTTCCAAGAAAAGTGGAAATTTGATTATTATTTCACTTTCGTCAAAGATAAAGCTGTATGCTTAATATGTTCAGAGACTGTGTCGACATTAAAAGAATATAATATAAAAAGGCATTACGATACAAAACATGAACAATAATATAAAAACGTAACATGACAACTCCGTATAGATAAGTTTAATCAAATACTGGCAAAAAAAAGAAAATCTTTGCGGACGGAGAGATGATAAAAGAATGACTGCTGTTGTAGAAATAGCATTTCCTGATAAAATAAATTTTATTTCAAACATTAGTTTATCAAGATCAAGACTGAGTGATGCACGAAAGTGTTACTTTATGTGCGGCCCGCCAAAAAATTTTAAATTTTAAATTGGCCCGTTGATTAAAAAGGTTGCTCACCCCTGATCTAAATTATGTTTATTGGTAAAATAGTGGTCTGAAAATCCGGTTTTTTGTTTATGCTCTAAACATGCTCTTTTATGCGTTTTTTAATCGCTCTACCAATTTGTCCGATATAGGTGGCATTACATGAGTCACAAAATAATTGGTAAATGCCACTTTTTTCTTTATTGTCTTCCTTAGGTTTGTCGTTTACCAATAGATTTTTTAAAGTTGTTTAAACCTATATATTGTTCCTTAAATTTTATAAATAATGTATTTTATAAAATAAAAAATAGATTAAAGAAATTTAATTTATCGGCAAAACAGACCAATACAGAAACTTAAAAAAAACTGTTGGTGAACAACAAATCTAAGGAAGGCAATAAAGAAAAAAAGTGGCATTCACCAATTATTTCATGACTCATGTAATGCTACCTATATCGGACAAAGTGGGAGAGCGATTAAAAAACGCATAAAAGAGCATATTTACAGCATAAACAAAAAAGACAAAAAAACGGATTTTCAAACCATTGTTCTACTAATAAACATAATTTAGATATTGATTCTTCACGACAACATTAATAAAGGCAAAAAGTTATCATTATTAGAAAACATTGAAATAAAAAAAGCGAAATATTTAAAATTAAACTTTTTTTTTCTCCACTCCTCCTATATAGGTGGTAAGTCTCCCTATAAATATTAATTAATAACTGTAAATTTAGTAGTACTCATGTACTCTTGAAAATGTTAGAATCTACCGAAACAATATTGTCGAGGTTGACTAATAAAATTGGTGATAACTTTATCAGTGACTTTTCTTTCTTCTTTTATAAGGTTATTATAATGTTTCACAATAAATGCAGCAGTGAAAGTTTAATGTTTTTTCTATTTGAAATACCCAAATACCATTCAATTCCATACTATTCTTAATTTCGTTTGAACAACCGTGCGTAACTCGAACACGAAAATAGTAGTACCTAAAACCTTACCAAACGTTTCGTTTCTTTTTCTCACATTATAACATATATATGCGGCTATAAATTTTGGCACGCGACCATATGTCCACTTTGCATATTCTGAATGAGTAATTAGATGATGGTTTGTAAATAAATTAATAGCGGTGTGACACGTGCGCGCCCGCACGATCGCGAGAACGCTGCTTAAAGAACGCATTAAAAATTAAATAGTTTACAAGTTGTTGTTGCCGCCTGTTTAATGCTTATGAGATGTGGACGAACACATATATCGTATATACATAAATATTTACTAAACCGCTTGTTTACTTGTGTGGTATCTTTTAATGAACATTTTCAACCAAGAAGTGATTTTGGTTGAGTATTTTTATACAAATGTCGTACTTAATGATTATAGCAGGCACAATTAATTTTAAAAATGTCACAAATTAGCAATTCAAAGACTATCAAAGATTTTCAGAGATTCTATCTTACGGAAATAAGTCGAAACGTGGAATTAATTTAATTCATTCTAACGCTATTAATTAATATTATTTATAACAATATAAATCAAGTTTACGTCATTCTAAATTTAATACACTAAAATAATTAACTATTTTAATTATAGATATGTATAATATTATGAATTTTACATTATTTAAGTAGTAAGAGCTTTCTTTATTGAACAAAAAAGTTATATATACATAAACATAATTTATTTTCCAACCTATAAATTTTTCTTATTATTATATATAAACTAAGCAATTCCCTTCATTTTCCCTTATAATCATTTTTTTCCTGTATTTCCCTCCTTTTTCACACCTCTCCTTGTTAAAAATTGTTTCAATAGGGCCAGACCACTACCATCCGCATTTATTATGCTTCCAAGTTCCTTCCTCTCATTCTTTCCCGTTACTTCTTTTAATACATGCTCCATTGATTCACTCCTTTCTCCACATACTCTACACAATTTCTTACTTTCCTCCATCCAAAACTTATTCTCATTACACTCATTCCCCATTCTGAATCTAGCTATTATCTCTATACCCTTTCCTTCTCTTAGATATACTGGCACCTCATCCCCTTGCCATTCTACCCATATAAACTCCCTCATACCTTTCGCGTATCTTGATTCCCATATTTTTCTCAAATCCTCTTACTATTTTATTACATCTTTTCCCCACCATCTTACTAACATTCAATCCCTTTTCTCTCCACTTTTCCATTTGTTCTTTACTTATTGCCATTTCTGTTAAGGCCTTATCCCTTTCCACATCATATTTATTTTTTTTTCCGATCCCCAATATCTGTTTCTTCCATATCTCTTTTCGTAGATCCCCATCCGGTAATCACCCAATTTTTCTTCATATTTTACAGCCCTCCTTCTTGTATCTTCCACCATTTTCCCACATTTTGTTTACCTTCTTAAGATGTAGTCTTATTTAAGTATTGCAGTCCTTATTTATTTTTTCAGTACCTATTGCCTCATTTATGAAACTTAAAGTATAGAAATCGGCCACATTCTCGTTTTTTTTAACCTGAAGTGAAACTTAAATGTAAATATTTTGCATTAAAAGCTCATGTTAAATTATTACGAATGCCAAATTTTCAAAATTAAATTCCTATTATTTATTACTTTTTAAAGTCCTAACGAAGAACTTTCTTGAAAAATCCTCTATCCATGTTATGTCGTTAGTACCTACTGTTAGTAGATAAGATATGACAGTTCTGAATCTTACGGCTTTTATTTTTACGTTGCAGGTAGTGCACATTCACAGTACGACTATTAAGCAAAAATTGCATGCTTTCGAAAAACGAATTCGCTGGTCAATTAAAGGTCAATTCTAGTTTTTAAATGAGAATACAGTAAGACCCCGCTTAACGCGGGGGATACGTTCCATCAAAGTAGAGCGTAATGCGAAACAGCGCTAAACGAGGCTATCTTAACATGTAAATAATGGGGTTAGGGGAAGATGAATAAAAAAATGGTTAGGTATTAAATTTAATAATTATGTTTTTTTAATAAAAATAAAACCAAACATTTATTTCTTACAAAAATAAAAACAATATAAACGAATATACTTATAAAAACATATAAAATTCAAGGTCAGTCATATCATTCAGTCTATTTTGTGTTTCCATTTTTTTGCCTTTTTGTCAAGAAGGCATCTAATGTAGTTTGCGTTTTCCTTTTGCGTTCTGTTAGAAGATGTTGATAAGTGGATAAAGTTTTTATAACACCCCGTCTTGCTTTTGAACTCCTGTCAAACTTTGGATCATTTTCAACAAATTGCTGCATAATTTCAGTTATAGTGGTCAAACCCCTTTTTACAAACGCCATCTAAAGTTCTTTTTGTTCTTCTTCGAAATCACTACCATCAATATTTTTGTTTTCTTCTTGCTCAGTTAATTCCGTGAGCTCATAATTAGAAAGACTGTTTCGGATATGTTATGTACATATTTGGAAACCTAGCGATGCGCACAATTTCGGGGAATCCCCGGGTTTAAATAAAAGAGCGCTAAACCGAAACAGCGCTAAACGAATCAGCGTTAAGCGGGGTCTTACTGTATATCTAAAAAATAGAAATTTTATATAGAGGATGATGTTGATTTTTCTCTTAGTATTTTCATTGGAATTTAAGAGAAATAAGGAACAATTACTTCATGATTATAGTATACATGTGCAGGGTGATAAAATTTAACTTTTATATACAATTTTACTTAATTTGGTTTCCCGGGGTAAGTTAATTTTAATTTGCTGTCAGTGAAGCTATGTATAAGTAATGGATTACCAAGAGAAAAATAAAAAACCTACATAAAACTGATAATATACAAAATACAATAAAAAATAACCATTTAAATGTTTTTAACCCTCAAAAATCACACATTTTTACGAATGATACAAAGACTTTTCATTTGATTCTTACTATTTGTTCAGCATTAATTGTATTATTAATGCTTTTTAATTGGTTTACTAAATCAGATGCTGCAAAGCTGTCAAGTACATTTAGTTATAGTGTTATATTAAACAAAATAATATTAAATAACTGATTGAGACATATCTGTAAAATTTGTTGTTAAAATTCAATTTGAGAAAAAAACAATAAGAAGAGAATATTGTGTATGTGGTTGGAATAAACCTCCTCTAACCATGCGCCCATTTCGTTAATTTCCGCATTGAAAATGTACGTCTAAAATTGATTTTTGTTTGTTGTACTTTTACCCTGTTTATGTAACTATGTAGGCATTAGGTATAAATAAAATATAAATCGGTCTTAATATACTTTTGTATTTGAAAAATAAAGTCAGTACGATTCCTTATAAAAAAGAGATTACTTTTCTTAAATAAACGGTTTAATGGAATTTTACTTATTCAGAGATTACGTTTATTCGAGGGATTTACTTAGTAATGTTTCTGGATTTACACAATTTTTTAAATGTCTTTTTTATTCAGAAAAGATTTATTTACCTACTAATATAATGGTGTACAGTTGTTGTTACTACTTAGAGAAACGTAAATTTCAAACGATTATTCAAAATAACAAAAAGGATCGAACTTTGAATACTTTTCAAAAGAAAAAATATAAGTAGAACGGGTGTATACATGTATATATGTAAAATTTACCTAAATACTTGAAAAACTAAAATTTCTTCCGGGCAACTAATAAACAAAGCAATAATACACCTTCATCCGGAAGAAGTACATAAGTACATAAAGCTGCCACATAAGAAACGCCTAACAAGTTATTTTCTCTGGAATATAGGCAAAAATTGGTTTTCAGTTTAGCCTAATGTGTACGATATTTTTAATAAAGACAGTTTGGAAAAGGGGAAAAGGGGAATATTTACATACCATAACCTAAAGTTTAACGTGATAAGATAAAGGTGACTACTGACTATTTGATCTCCGGATGATAGTTTACTTTTCGAACTCAAATGCATCACGGTCTCCAGAAGAAATTTGGGTCACAAAATGATTACGGAAGAAAGTGACAACTCCGAAATAGAACATGGAATAATACATAAGTCCTGGGTCACCTTTTTGTCGGAACTGTCAAACGAAGGCGATTACCATCGAGTTTTTACAGATTATTGGTAAATAACGAGATCAATAAATAACCACAATAAAAGCCATCTGTAGAGATGTGCCACTATTTGTAGGTTCACAACATGAAAGTGTTGTTAACGAATACTACAGGCGATCGATATCGAGCCACTTTCCGAGTATTCTACAATGTAAAGTGTCTCAAGGAATAAAATACCAAAAATGACCGCAACAAAAGTTGTCCGTTTTTTTTTATCCGTGTTTAAACATTGTTGTGTTCAAAATAGCCTACATTTTTGCATTTATCTCGAGAACTATTGGATTTCTCTTCATGCTCCACTGAGATGATAATATGTAGAGAATTGTAAGACCTTTAAAATAAAATTTGAATCATCTTGGTAGGAGCTATTATCACTGAAAAAAGAAAGTGTGCTGGGACACATAGAAGTGAAACTTCAACGGGCATGTGGAAAAACGAAAGGCAACGGACAAGTGGAAAAACGAATCGCAACAAAATTTTCATTTGAAGTTTTACGGTCAGATTGTTAATGTACTTGTTCAATTTGAAAAACTGCCCGTAAAACTTTTGCTGCGATTCGTTTTTTCACTTGTCCGTTGCGATTCGTTTTTCCACTTGTCCGTTGAAGTTTCACTTCTACTACCTATGTGTCCCAGCACACATTCTTTTTCATAGGTTTACTGAAAATTATTACTTGGTTAGGTAAGGTAACTTAATGAATGCATTTTTTTTCCGTCAACACTTGTGTCATTCGTTGTCGTTCACTTTTGTTGTGACTTTCAAAAAACAACTGTCGGCAAAGTTTTCCTTAACAAACTCTATTTATTCATACGTTTTCTACACAGACCGCAAATAAAGGCAATGATGCCCAGCCACGTGGAGAGCAGAGGTATTAAAAACAACAGCTGAGTAGCACACGCCGCCGGGACTCTAGCGGACTACCCGCTCTCCGCGCGGCTGCGCATTATACCCATTTAATGCAGCCGTTGCCCTCTCCCCGCCACGGCAGTCTTTCTCTCTCTCACAATCAATCGCTTCCGCCTCTCACTACGCGATGTACCGACTATCCCCTTCACGCGCCCGTAACGCTTTTTCGTGAGTAAAAAAAAAACCGTAATACCCCGTCTATATAGAAGCTTCACTTCAAAAATGTGAAAACCTCTCGAAAAAGCCAATTTTTCAAAAAAATCATAACCGTCTATTTAACAATTGCAGCATTGATCTTCTGGGAAAATGTTCTGATCAAAGCGTATATATGGTATAATAAGGGAGCAGATGAGGGGTTTTGCCAGACTTTTTACACAATTGCAATTAACAGTATTAATTAAAATAGATACAAATAATTTTGCAACGGTCTTCTGACTAATGTATTGTGACGAACATGTATATGCATGTATGTGGAAATCGATTCGCTCTATAGCGTGTGTACTCGGCGGCGTCCTTTGATTCAGCTTTTACCGGTAATAAATCTTCTGCGAGTGACAAGAGGTTTCATACATGGCTGTTTTTTGCAGATGAATTATTCCTTCTGGAAATTCTAGAATCCTTCCAGACTTTTCTAGCATGTTCCACAGGTAAACGTAAACAGCCGCCTCTAGGCCCAGAGCGTAGCTTACTTCCAGATGCGAAACATAAACATTCGAAAGCGATATACAGAGTGATATAAATAAAGTGAATCATTAGTTATTAGTGTGAAAGTGTACAAATTGTTATTGTTAAATAAATAATTTTACATAGAAAATTCGGCACAGTAGGCACGTTAAAATTTCGAATAAATTATTAAAGTACCTAAACAACAAATGAACCAAATATATTTTCTTTATTTATTTTGCCTTAAGCAACCAAAAATCGCTTACAAACTTTGCCATTAGAATTTTTAGTTTTAAAATTTATTAAAACACAGTTAATTACCGCAGTTTTGAAATCTACGGGTGAAATATCGTCAAAATTGTATACAATGCTAATTAAAAAATAACGAATGCTTTGTTTTTACAACAGAATAACATTTTACTAACAATAAAAATAATCAATAATGAATATTCTGCCATAACGAACAAAAGCTTTAACCCTTTTGTGTTCGTTATAACCTTATTCGACTTTTACTTCTTTCAGATGCGTATTTTGTTTTTTATTTGTATTACCTTTATACGTAATATATTTTTTACTTGTCTATTCTTTATTGAGCCGAAGCTTTTCTATTTCTATCCTGACATAAAAATAAATTTGAAATGATTTATTTCACGTCGTATCACGGAGAATACTTGTGAATTGTGTATGAAAAATTTACCAACAATGTATCCATGTACGTAATTGCTCGATAAGTAGCTGAAGAAAAAGTTTCTCTTCGTAGATAGATTCGTAGAAAATTATAGTACCTTTTCCGGAAAGCTCTATAAATATTTTATCGAGTGAGCGAGACTAATGTTACCATTAAGTTCGGAAGCTCACACCTTTTCAATAAAATATCTCTTTATCTGAAGTTGAGATTGGTATCTTCATTGTTTGAAATTGAACAGAAAACAAATAAACTGAATATCACCCTGTTTTAAAAATTTATTAAGTTTATCAAGTTGTACAAGTTGCGTAGTAATGGTGTTTTTCCAAGAAACAGGAAACTGTAATAGAGTTTTCACTCGTTCTAGGTATACGTTGTTGTAAGAAAACTCTAAAATGTACTTATAAGATAAACCGAAGTAAGAACATATTTGCAAAGTGTTTCTTTAATTAAATAATTATAGCTGACTGATTAAACAGGGGCGAATCAGGCATACTTCCTTAGGAGAGGGTGAGATAAGAATAATCTGCGTCTGGTAATAAAAAATATAAAGGGTGTCAAATCAATATCTGATTTTTCATAAAAAGGTTACAAATCTTGAATGAATATAAAAATGAGTATACAGTATACAAAGTGTTTCATGTAATAGAACATAAGTTTAGTTTGCAACACCCTGTATAGTGGAGTCAGAAGTAAATTTTAATTGTAGTATAATCATCCTTGCAGGTTTTGCACCAACTCATCTTCTGTGGTTAATAATCGAGCTACTGTACCTACTAAAATGCATTCATAGATAAGACTTTAAGGTGGTGCTGTTAAAAATTGATATAAATCAAAGTTAATGACCTTTGAAAAACACGAACACTGTATTTTGGTGTACCTTATTATTATGATACGAACCTTTACTTATTTTTATTCTGACGTAATTAAATATGTAGGTACATATTTGCATTTCCAGAAAACTAAAACAACCCACATCTCTAAATATTTGTGAAGAAGTCTTCGTCTACTCGTTTTTACTCTTATTTCTGCTCCTTACTTTCTTTCATGAAAAACACGTTCTTCAAAATAAGCAATGAGTCTTATAAAGTTCAAAACGAAAGAAGACGGAATCGATTCTTTTATTGAAAACAGAAATATATCTTTAGGAATGGTCGGTGCTGATAATAGGCACAGGGCACGTGCCCACTTTCATTAAAAACGAAAAAAAAAAAACAAACATTGTCAATTACGTCCGTATAAAAATATTTCAGTTATTCTTCAAGTTCATAACAAGTATACAAATATACCGTCCTTCAGAATTTAAAAAATTAAAAGTTAAACAAGCCTGATATGTTGGTAAAATTTCTGTTTATCTTGTGCTTTTTGAGAAAAGGAATAACTAACCCTTCATGCATCAGATGATGCCTTCTGGCTTCCATCTACATCATTTTCATTTCTAAATCTTTTCCATCTGTGGTATTTTTATCATTTCAAACGTTTGTAATTTATTTTCCTACCCTTACTAAGCCTTGCTCCAAAAATATACATTTATTAATTTTCACCGGTAGGATTTATATCACCATCTGTTGGGTAGTTGTTGTTATGTAAATATTTTATGTGTAGGCAAGGCCTTTAAAAAGTTTCAATCTTTTTCTTGTCCAACTGAAACGACGACGCACCTTATATTACGTGAAAGCATGTAAATCACACTAATAAGAGTGTCTTTGTTCTTGCTCAGAAATTTATCCACAATATCATATTTAGATTACTGTTTTGATAATATTGGATCGCCTCAGCACGCCATACACAATCTCGGTAAATCACTGATCCAACACAGGCAGCTTCTAAAGAGTGAGTTGACATAATATCCACATACATGCATTGTATGGCCATCTGGTGAATATTATCTGCTGTTACAGAAGTACACAGTACGTAAAGTTACCTTCGTAGGGCCTTGTTGAACGCAGAAAATGTCCAAACGATGGCGATATACTGGCAGTATGTTGATATTATATCATCTCGTTTTTCGGTTTTTCCAGTAATTTATCGAGACTATTGATGACGCTTTATCTAATAAGATCAAAATATCGATCCTTATGTGGTAGTTTCGATTTGACAAAAAAAAAAGAATGAGCACAAAAGTGATTTTGCTTTGGATAAAAATATTTCGACTTTGTGATTCTTTGGTTTATATCTCTACTATACCGTTGTTCCCATTCAGAGTTATCTGACTAAAAGTAGTATCCAGTGCTTTAAAATAAATTCATGCCTCTATATTTAAGTGTGCATGTACGTATACCTAGTACCTAAGTAAACTATTATAGTAACGACTACTTTGTGTGATGAAAATGCTTCTATATCTACCTACAAGAATACATTTTTGTACAAGTCATCCGAGACACTCACTCGTGTGTATATATCTAACAAAAATGAAGGGATTCTGTCAGAAAATATTTAATCAAACCAATCCTCCAAAAAGCCGTCCAAATGAGAATTTTAAAAGCCATCAACTGAGAGTTGCTTCCCCACATATAAAATAAACAGACTAAACAAAGAACGGGCACTTTGGGAATCATAAAGAAAATTGGCGAAGGGGAAAACTGGGGTCAAGGTTTTTGCTTGTTCTTGGATTCACTTTTGTATTACGTTAACCTATCTAAGAGGCTGCTGCTAAAAGTGTAGGGTGCTTATTTTAAATCTCATTATTCGAAAGTCGAAGATGATTTTTACTTTTAATTTAATTATTTTTTATACACTATTTAAAAAAACTAAAAAATCAAAATCTTCGTTTTTAAATAATTGTATTTTCAATTTAGAGGTTAAAATTACTGGTCATTTTTTCAATTTTTAGGAGGAAGATCAAAAATTCTGTCTTTGTACCCACTTGAAGAAGTATAATATTTGTTTCGTGTTCTAATAGTGTTATAAATACCTAATAAACAAAATTTCATTGTCGGTCATAATAAACATTCCATCAATCAACGTCATCTTTGAATATATAAAAAAAAAACACGTGACTTCCGATCCATATAAACACCAACACAGGTTTTCAATTAAGATACAAGAACAATGATTATAAGTAATTCACTTATAGCAAGGAGACTTGTATGCAGAGGATATAACTTCAGACACAAAACATGATATTTTTATGCTAAATAGTGTTAGGAGGAGTGGGCAGGGCTAATGCAATTGTAATCATGCAAAGTGAATCATCTGTTCGTTTACATCATTGCGCACTGGTATTTTGCGCAACTTACTTTATCATGGTTACCATTGCGTCAGCCGTTAGCCCTGCCCACTTCTGCTAACACTGTTTGGCGTACGTTTCCTTAGCAAGTTAGTTCTCCTGTATATGTATAGGTAGTCTCCAATATTTATACGTAGTTAACTTTATTGTTATTTATAAACTGTTCATATTTATATGTCGCAGGCACATACAAAAGTTTTATAAAATGTCAAGGCTTTTAGAAATTGTATTGTAAAACGTACAAATTGGTGGTGAAGTTTTAAATAGTAACGCCAGAAAAGGGGATGAAAACTACAAAATTTGAAAAGCAATAATGTAAACGAATACAATTTGTAAAAAGGATTTGTCTTTAAAAATCCGCATTGTTTAACGGAACACTTATCTACTCAGTACTGTGCATATTGTTAATGTACTAGATCCTTTGAATGGTCTGCAACGATAGAAAATGTAATCTCGAAAATGGCAAATTCGTATTACGAATTGATTAAATAAAAAAAAAAATAAGTCCTTAATACCAAGTTTTAAAGTCGTATCTTATAAGGACGTTTATAATTTGGGTGGGAATTTCGAAAAAATACCAACATTTACGAACACCTTGTATTAACAGGACAGCATATTTTAGTTTTATTTTATTTTGATGGAGTTCATAATAAAGTCAAATTTAAGGAAATCGCGTTTTTTTTTTTATTTTTAACAAAAGAAATAAAACTAAACATAACAAAAAACAATAAAATAAATGGAAAAATAAAATATTTCTAAATTTTCATGTTTTCTATTATCTCTGCGACAAATACGCTTTTACAATCTTCTTTGACAATAGCAATAATGCGGAACAATGTAAGTAGAGAATAACCGATAAGTTCGAGTTAATTTCGCAACAAGCACTCGTTAAGTCATTGCCAAAGATAAACAAAACCTATTTAAGTCGCAGGGAAATCAGAAAACACGAAAATTTAGATATTTGACTGTTTTAGTTTGTTTGTTGTTATGTTGTTTCATTTATTTTGTTAAAAACAAAAAAAAATCGATATTTCCATAAATTTGATTTTTTTTATTAAGAAGGCCATCGAAATAAAATTAAACTAAAATTTATTATACTGTTAATAGAGGGTACTCGCAAATATTGGTCAATCTATGCAAAGGGCCTACATTGAAAATTTGCACATCACAGAGTACTAATGACATTGAAAAAAAAAAAGAAAATGAAATGTTCCGTTAAAAAATACGGATTTTTCAAGTATCAGAATGAAACACTGTACACTAACTACATCCCATCATGCAAGGCTTAAAGAAGTATAATCCTTAAGGACAGAATCATACCGTAACATGTTATTGCTATTTACACTTTTCTCAACGATTATCAACAAGATTTTTTGGTGTATGATTAATAGTTTCTACGTATGCTTGATGGAAATTAATTTCACATTAAATAAGACTTAGAAGATAGTTTTTTCTAATATTGTGGAAATTGATTTCTAAATTTTATTTAATTTGTTGGAGTTATGTGTATGATATTTGTCAATTATTAGAACACGAAAAATTATGTTATGAAAATTTTTGTTTTGATTTTGAATGTAGAAAGGCTTGATTGGGACGTATCCTCATTTATTTCCATTATATATTGTTAGGTTAGCCATAAAGCATTATTTTGGGAAGAATTTGCATTTGCTCATTTTTTTAACGAGCCAAAAAGTACGTCAAGTTTCAACTACGTAATTAAAAAAAATGACAACTTTTACGACTTCTTCTTCTTACATCATATTAGCGTATTGATTTTTCTTTTCTTCTTTATTACAATTCGTACTACTAGCTTCCCAGAATAATAACTCTTGATCAAAAATGCTTTTTTTTTTATTTCCATAATAATATTCCAGAAATCCGTTGTTTGTGAAAAATAAGCAGCCCCTTAGATTCAGTAAATAACTACCAGGCCAATGAACTTCCTGACATGATATCAAAAAATAATCCCGCACAAAAGAAGGGAACATCGAAAAAAACAAGAGCAAGCTTGTTATGCAGGGATTCGAACTCAAAGAAAAAGGAAACAAATGATACGGCGACGAAAGTTGGATGGGAATGAGGAAAAAGTTCGATTCGAATTTGGCACTTACCACTTAAGATCCATGTTCGGATAGACAGTGACGGCCATCGTGACGACGGAACGTCCACTCTGGTTCGATGGGGAGATGGGGATAGTCGAAGCGGTTGAGTTCCTGAAAACCAGCCATTAATCAACACTGTGATACATCGTTCGCTCTCAAAGCAACGGCTAAAAGGTTACAGCTCCAGCAGGAACAAGGACGACGGATTGGGAGCGTGAATAAAATGTCGGGGTTCAAGGACACAAAAGGACAAAGGGTATAGATACGAAACTAATGAAATACCATTATAACCAGTATTTACACACAAAGTAGCTGATTTCTATCGATACCGAATGGTGTTTTTAAATGTGCCTCTAATCAGTGACTGGTGCAAGAATAATTGTAAAATTAAACATATAATAGAAATTGTAAAACAATTAAGTTACTTTTTTCCTCAATAATGGATTTTCATCAAGAAAATCTCAAAACTGAATTTAAATTTTATATTTTGTACGCAAATATCATTTCTATATATATGTCTGTTTATGTAGTTTTTAATTATTTTGAAAATAAACAAATACAGACAAAATGATTTGACTTTCATATTTCACTTTTGATACAGTGTTTTAATAACAGGATTCAAAAATCTGAATAGATTTTACTTGAGTCCAGTGAAACTATAAAAACAGTAATAAAAATATGAAAAAGCTACCAAAATATTAATAGCTGGTTACGTAAAGTTACGTCACATAATATTATTTTTATATTATTGTACTGTCACCTTAGAAGTTGAATTGAGGATTTCCGTATGTGCGTAAGTGAACGTTGTAAGGACTTTTTCAGTACGGAACAACTTCAGTAAATAGCGAAATTAAAGCAAACAAGTATTTTATTGCGTAATTGAAAGTTTTACGCAAAACAGAGAGTAAAACAAAACCATAGAAAGTAGATTCAATTTTGACTAAATTTTTAATTAAAGTAAAATTATATAGTCATATTAATACACTGTTGGAAAAGAACTGCTAGAACACCAATACTCAATTTTGTTCTTGTTTAATAGTTGTTTCTAACAAAAACAAATATCGTTTAGTTTACAAGAAATAGTTTTCACACCGAGTTTTGTACTTTATAGTACAAAAGGTGTCAAAAGTACATGACAGAAGTTGTAAAATGAAGTGTAAAAAAGGTTGTTCTAAAGGGAATTGTTTTAGAATAAGCAACAAGTGTAGTTATTTTTTAGTAAATTATTTATTTATCTTAACGTAATATCTTGTATGAAGTGAAATAACGTAGTTGTTGTTTTAACTTCAAAATTATAGATTTAGATGCACAAGTTTTAGGAGTGACATTTAATTTTGTATTCGTAACAACACAAATTTTTCATTCATCTATTGCATCCTCTATCTATGTTCATAGATATGGGAAGCAACAGGAAAAAATAGTTTATACAGTGGATCCAGAAAAAAAGAAAATATATATACTTATGAGTAATTACAAAAAAGTTGTTGTTTTTACATTTTCATAAATGTTATTACAACAGAAAAGTATGTTTATTTCTGCAATTAAGGAAGTGTTTTTGAATAATCGAAGATGTCAAAATCTCTACAGAAAAGGCATTCAAACAATCGCAAGTTGTTATTTTAACGTTCTCTAGTTATGAAGACTGGAAAAACTTTGGCGGTTGTTGTAGAACGAACAAAATAGCTCAAACCCCAACGCCAAAACACGACACTTTAGTTGTCCTAAGCACTTTTCGGTAACAAGGTTACCTTCTTCAGGGACTGAAGTGAACTAAACCTAAAAGAGAACTAATCCTAATATATACTGAAAGTTGTTAAGGTTCAGTGAACATGGTTCAGCAGCAATAGTGATGACGTTCAATGGACCTTGACAATAACAAAAAATAATAATTAAACTAGACTAAATAGCGGAGATCCAGGGATAGGACCCTTGTCATTATTAAGTAAAATTTGGTTATTTTTACAAATGTATAAACTTTCAAAACTATCTAGTAGACAATTACTCCTAACTTCCTTAACTAATTGAAGATTATTAATATTAATTTTATGTTCTTCAGTGAGAATATGTTGGGCTTCACTAGATTTTTCGGCTCTACCAAACCGTGCATGAGCTAAATGCTCCTTGAACCTAGTTTGGATCGAGCGTCTAGTTTGTCCAATATATTTTTTACTACAGTCATTACAGCTAATTTCATATATCCCCGACTTTTCTAAGAAAGGAATTATATCCTTGGGGTTACCGAGGAGAGTTTGAAGGGAGTTACCACTTGAACTGTATGCAATGCGAAAACCAAGTTTACGAAAAATGCCTTCGAATCCTCGAGTAAATCTTGGCAAGTATGGCATAGTAATAAGCTTGGTTTTACTGGTGTCTGTTTGAAAAGTCGAAGATCTTGAAACAGAATTCTTAAATTTAATCTTATTAACTAATTTATCAATGATGTTACTATTGTAACCATTGCCAATCGCAATTTTCTTAATTGTACAGAGTTCCCTATGATAACTACTTTTACTAAGAGGAGAACTAAGCAATCTATGTACAAGAAAATTAAAACTAGCCAGTGTATGTTGAACGCAATGATTAGAGTCATTGGTTATAAATCTAGAGGTATTAGTGGGTTTTCTATAGATTCTAGTCTATAGATGTCAAATTCTAAATTCCCATTTCTAAAATCTCTAAAACTGGTAGCTTGCCATCTTTCTCCAATTCAACAGTAAATTTGACCAAAAGGAAACGTGAATTTAAAACATCAAGAAAGTCTTGGAAACTTCTGGAACTCAAATCGAAGATAGCGAAAATGTCGTTCACGTATCTAAACCTATTACGAACGGGTTGATGACCTTATTAGTAATGGACCTTATTCCAAACTAAATAAAAATCCTTTACCTAGTATCATTGCGGAATTCACTAAAACTGTAAAACAATGTCACAACATTATTACTCCTGCATTAAAACGGAAGTTACTTGTATTAGGTCCAACAGTTCCTCGCATGTACTGTTTGCCCAAGATACATAAACCAGGTAAGTCAGTGCGACCGATTGTCTTTGCAATTGGTTCACCGACTTATAAGCTAGCCAAATGGTTGACAAATGAATTCAACAACCTCCCAATTAAACCACCTAGTTTTTCAGTTAAGAATTCACTTGAATTCATAAACAAAGTCAAAGATATTAAGCTAAAAGACAGTGAGGTTATTGTTTCATTTGATGTTTGTTCCCTTTTTCCAAGTGTGCCAGTTCCGCTTACTTTGACATATTTAGAGGATTTACTTAAAAAAATGGTTTCTCCGATGACATTGTAGTTGAGTACATTACTCTACCTTCAATGTGCATGCGGCAAAATTATTTTCAAATAAACCGTTGCTTCTACGAACAGAAAGAAGGAACAGCTATAGGAAATTCCTTATCAGTGTTGAATTGGAGAAAGATGGCAAGCTACCAGTTTTAGATGCGCTGGTTATAAGAAATGGGAATTCTTTAGAATTTGATATTGTGACGTGTTCGGTCACAGAAAACACAATTAACAAAACAAAACAACGAGTTTATTTAATTATTAAAATTAATTTGACTACACTACAGTTATGAACAAGTCCGCACAATTTATTTCACTAAAAGTTGCTTTTTAATCGCCGTTCCGGTAGACACTATTTATCGCTCTCTATGAACACTATCGCCTCTATGGTTCACCTGTATCGCCTATCGATCGCTTTGCATCAGCTGTTACTGTAAACTGTCAACTGACTCGGTGTGAGTGTCTCGTCCGCTTTTATAGTCTTCTCAGCCTTTTTCTAGGGTATTCTACAGCCGTCTAGTAATTCAATTGTTTTCCCATTGATCTTTGCTGGTGTTTTCTAGATGTATCAGGAAAGCCGAGAATATTCCTTATGTAATCAGGGAAGATGTTCATTAATTATGTTCACACCAACTTAATTGGCAAGTACTCGTAACACTGCCCCCTTCTTAGAATTGATCGTCCCGATCAATGTCTTGACCTTTGTAGGGCGCCAGGCGGTCCAAGTGTACAACTTTCATCTTGGCCTTTGGTCCTCTCTGAATACGGTAGACCACGTCATTCAGCCTTCTGACCACAGTGTAAGGTCCTTCCCAGGCTCGCTGTAGCTTCGGTGAGCGTCCTTTCCGACGGACAGGATTGTAAAGCCACACCTGGTCCCCTTCTCTGAATCCTGTGCTGTTGGCTCTCCGGTCGTACCTGGTCTTCATGCGGTCACTCCCTACTTGGATTTTGTTACGAACGGCTCTATGGATGGTATCGAGTCGTTCCTCTAGCTGCTGTGCGTAGTCGGTAGCTGAAGGTCGCCGATCTTCTGGGTGTCCAAACCGGATGTCCATCGGTAACTTCAGCTCTCTTCCAAATAAAATGCTGGCTGGTGTTCTGCCGGTGGTCTCATGAACCGCACTTCGATAGGCCAACAGGAACAAAGGTATATGCTGGTCCCAGTCTGTCTGATGATCGTTAACAACCATTTTCAAATTGGTTTCTAGCGTCGCGTTAAACCGTTCGACCATTCCGTCAGATTGTGGATGTAATGGAGTGGTCCTAGTTTTCTGTACTCCTAGCAGCTCACAGACTTCCCGGAATACTGCGGATTCAAAGTTCCGTCCCTGGTCAGAGTGGATCTCCATCGGAACTCCATACCGGCTGATCCATTGGTTGACCAACATTCCAGCGACCGTAGTAGCTTCTTGATTTGGGATTGCGTACACTTCGGGCCATTTGCTAAAATAGTCCATCACTACCAAGATGTACTTATTGCCAGCAGCTGTTGTTGGGAATGGTCCTGCTACGTCCAGAGCTATTCTCTCAAATGGGGCACCAACATTGTACTGTTTCATTCGCCCTCGGCTTCGAGTCTGAGGTCCCTTGGCTGACGCACACGTTGGACACTTCCTACACCAATTTTCGACGTCTCTTCTACACTTTAGCCAATAAAATCGCTCTCGCACCTTCTCCAACGTCTTTGTTACTCCGAAGTGCCCTCCACCAACACCTCCATGGACTTCTGTCAGCACCTCATTGACTCTGTTCTTCGGGAGAACTACTTGATGTCGAATTTTAGTTCCGTCAGGGCTTTCCCACACTCGTTTTAGTACCCCATTCTCGACGATGAGCGAATCCCATAAGGCCCAATAGCTCTTCGTGATGGTACTCGTACTACTAACATCTGCCCAGGTAGGTCGTGCTGTTCCTGCCTTTTTCCACCGCAGTATCGGTTTAATGTCTTCGTCGTTATCTTGGTCTTTCGCCAGGTCTTCGTTCTGCCAGTGTTCTTCAGGTTCCACCATCGTCTGACAGATCCTTGCCAAGTTGACTGGTTCCTTCTTTTCGGCGGCCATGCAATGTTTGCAGTTCTTCGAGCATGGTCTTCGCGAGAGGGAATCAGCGTTACCATGTTGTTTTCCAGCACGATGCTCGATGCTGAAGTCGTATACTTGTAGCCGCTGTAGCCATCGAGCCAGTTGTCCTTCTGGGTTTTTAAATTGCAGCAGCCATTTCAGGGACGCATGGTCTGTCCTTAGCAGGAATTTTCGTCCGTAGAGATACTTATGGAAATGTTCGAGAGTTTTGACGACTGCCAGCAATTCTCTACGGGTCACGCAATAGTTTCGTTCCGGCTTTGACAGTGCCTTACTGAAGTAGCCAATGACTTTTTCTTTTCCTTCCTGCATCTGCGACAGTACACCACCAATTCCTACATTGCTGGCATCCGTATCGACAATGAAGTCTGTGTCGAACTGTGGGTACGTCAGTATTGGGGCTTGAGAAAGGGTAGACTTCAGTGTTTCAAAAGCTTGCTGACATCGTTCTGACCATTGGAAAGGGACACCATCCTCTGTTAACTTGTGGAGCGGTCGAGCTATATCTGCAAATCCCTTTACGAATCGTCGGTAATAGGAACACAGCCCCAAAAAGCTTCTCAAGTCGTGTTGGTTCTTCGGGACAGGCCAACTTCTCACAGCTTCAGTCTTGTCAGGATCAGTTCTTATTCCTTCTGAGGTGATAACGTGGCCAAGATATTTCACCTCCTTACAAAACAGATGGCATTTCTTGGGACTGAGTTTCAACTTGGCTGCTGAAAGCTTCTTGATCACTTCTTCGACATTCTGGAGGTGGTCTTCGAATGTCTTTCCCAGTACTATCACGTCGTCTAGGTACACCAGACAAACCTTCCAATTGAGCCCTTGTAGCACATTTTCCATAAGTCGCTCGAAGGTGGCGGGAGCGTTACATAGTCCAAATGGCATAACGTTAAAGTGCCACAGCCCGTAACCAGTCGTGAATGCGGTCTTCTGCTTGTCTTGTGGATCCAGTTCAACTTGCCAGTATCCACTCTTCAAATCCAACGTTGAAAACCATTTGGCACCAACCAAACTGTCAAGGGTGTCGTCGATTCTGGGTAAGGGATAGCTGTCCTTTAAGGTTACGTCGTTGAGCTTCCTGTAGTCAACGCAGAACCTGGTCGATCCATCCTTCTTCCTAACCAACACTATCGGAGAAGCCCAAGCACTTTGTGATGGTTCGATTACCCCCTGTTCTTCCATGTTCTTCACCAGGTTGTTGACTTCTTCTTGCTTAGCCCATGGAACTCTTCTAGATGGTTGTTTAATAGGACGAGCTGATCCCGTGTCTATACGGTGGTATGTCAGATTCGTTCTCCCAAAGTCGTTGTCAGAGAGGGCGAAGACGTTTCGATATTTGTTGAGCAGTTCTTCGAACTTTCTAATTTGTTCGCTGTTAAGGTTTGTGGCCGAACGCTGCACTAAGTCTCGAAGAACGGTTGGAAGCGGTTCGCTCTCTGCCCTTGTGGATTCAGCTTCGACTTCGCATTGGAGGATGGACACCACGGGTTCAAGGACTCCTACTTCCATTCCTTTACACACTTTCTGTTCGAAGTCCTTCAAATTGACCACTCTGACAGATGCGTTCGGCGTCCCAGTTCGAATCAGTGTTCGTCCTATCAGTATGGCTTTCTGTGTCAAATCCGGGTTTTTGGCTTCTACTATCCCCACCAAACCATCCGCACCTTCGCCGTCGATGTTTATTTTGAGAACTACCTCGGATCTAGCAGGTAGTAATCGGTCTTCTGCTACGATGACCTTTCGAAGACCGTACTCTTTGGTGGGGTTTGTCATCACCAACTCTTCCTTGCCGATGCGTAAAATGCCGGAGCCCAAATCCAGATTAATTTTGTTTCGTTCAAGAAGATCCAATCCAATGATCACGTCGTCGGCGACATCGGCTACCAGTGCCCTGTGTCGAAGGCATACTTCTCCCAATCTCAATTCGATGTCGCATTCTCCTCTAATCGGCGCTGTTTCTCCGGTAACCGTGGTCAAACGTAGCTTCCTCTGCAGGGGACGGATTCTCCACTCGTTAACGATGTTCGGCCGGATTATGGTCTTAGAAGCTCCCGTATCGACCACCATTCTAACCTTCTTGTTGTTGATGTGACCTTCGACGAATAAGGACTTGCTTCCGTTTAGTTGGGAAACGACGATTTCTGCTGGGGCTTGGTGGGGAGAAGCCAACTTGCGCCCCTCAAAGTTGGCTGATCTTAGTTTCCCGACTGCTGTCGGTCCGCACGGCGTTCTTCGGCCGGGCAGTCTCGCCGTAAATGTCCGTGCCTTCCACATTCCCAGCACCTTGGTCTTCCTTTGTTTTTGTCACAGTCTCGGGAAAAGTGACCGACCTTCCCGCATTCCCAACATTTGGCCGATTCTCTCTTGTCGTTGATGGTAGTCTTCTTGACAGTTTCGACGCATTCTTTAATCAGCCTTGTGACTTCATTCTTGTATTCGTCGTCTTCAACAGCTGTTTGGCGTACACGCACGTGGCCCTTGGAAGCTTGTTTTGCAGCTTCGAATTCTAAGGCGTGCGCCAGTGCGTCACTCGCAGTCTTATGGCGGGCTAAACGAAGAACTTGCTGTAAGTCGGTGTCCCTCACGCCATCGACGAATGTTTGGACTGCTAGCTGGTCTGCGAAGTCCTGCGAAGCGGTAGGATAGGCCAATCTAACTAGACGTTCCACATCGGCCTCGAACTCCTGTAGATTTTCTGATGTCTTCTGATTGCGACACTTCAGTTGAGTCTGGTACACTTGTTGTAAATGTTTGTCGCCATATCTCATTTCAAGTCGCTCTAGCAGCGCAGAGAAGTCTCGTTGTTGGCGCTCTGGAATACCTTGAAGGACATCCAATGCTTCTCCTCGCAGAGCTATGACCAGCGCCGTTGCTTTCTCAAAGTCGTTCCAGTTGTTTGCTTCTGCCGCTGCCTCGAACTGTCGTTTGTATACAGACCAGCAAACTTTTCCGTCGAAAGTCGGTGGTTTAATTCTAATCGTCTTCGCAGGGTCTTCGCACTTTACTTCACTGGCCGGTTTTATGTTCTCGAACTTCTGTCGCATCTTCTCTACTTCCTTTTGTACCTCTTCTTTCAACTCATCTCTTAGCTTCTCTTGTCTCGCCTCCAACTCTTGTCGTACTTCTTTTAATTCTTCTTGCACTTCGGTTCTGACTTCCTTCAGCTTTACCCTTAATTCTTCCTGCATCGCTTCCATCTTTTCTTGACCAGCTTCTATTTTATTCTTCAATTCTTCTTGTGCCAATTTCATTTCTTCCTGTCCACATTCCATTCTTTCTTGTCCAGCTTCCATTTTATTCTTCATTTCTTCCTGGCCTGCCTTCATTTCTTCCTGGCCTGCCTTCATTGCCTTCATCATTTCCATTAAAGCCTTTATTTGTTCTTCCATTATCGCTGATTGTTTTCTTGTTACTGGCATAAGGCTTCAAAATTCTTCTTCTCTTCGGACCTCTTCTACGATCTGTCGCACTAACTTTCTTCGGGAATCTTCAATTCCCTTACTATCCCACTTCTGACACCAAATGTGACGTGTTCGGTCACAGAAAACACAATTAACAAAACAAAACAACGAGTTTATTTAATTATTAAAATTAATTTGACTACACTACAGTTATGAACAAGTCCGCACAATTTATTTCACTAAAAGTTGCTTTTTAATCGCCGTTCCGGTAGACACTATTTATCGCTCTCTATGAACACTATCGCCTCTATGGTTCACCTGTATCGCCTATCGATCGCTTTGCATCAGCTGTTACTGTAAACTGTCAACTGACTCGGTGTGAGTGTCTCGTCCGCTTTTATAGTCTTCTCAGCCTTTTTCTAGGGTATTCTACAGCCGTCTAGTAATTCAATTGTTTTCCCATTGATCTTTGCTGGTGTTTTCTAGATGTATCAGGAAAGCCGAGAATATTCCTTATGTAATCAGGGAAGATGTTCATTAATTATGTTCACACCAACTTAATTGGCAAGTACTCGTAACAATATCTATAGAAAACCTACTAATACCTCTAGATTTATAACCAACGACTCTAATCATTGCGTTCAACATAAAATGGCTAGTTTTAATTTCCTTGTACATAGATTGCTTAGTTTTCCTCTTTGTAAAAGTAGTTATCATAGGGAACTGTGTACAATTAAGAAAATTGCGATTGACAATGGTTACAATAGTAACATCATTGATAAATTAGTTAATAAGATTAAATTTAAGAATTCTGTTTCAAGATCTTCGACTTTTCAAACTGACACCAGTAAGACCAAGTTTATTACTATGCCATACGAGCCAAGATTTACTCGAGGATTCGAAGGCATTTTACGTAAACTTGGTTTTCGCATTGCATACAGTTCAAGTGGTAACTCCCTTCAAATTCTCCTCGGTAACCCCAAGGATAAAATTCCTTTCTAAGAAAAGTCGGGGATATATGAAATTAGTTGTAATGACTGTAGTAAAAAATATATTGGACAAACTAGACGCTCGATCCAAACTAGGTTCAAGGAGCATTTAGCTCATGCACGGTTTGGTAGAGCCGAAAAATCTAGTGAAGCCCAACATATTCTTACTGAAGAACATAAAATTAATAATAATAATCTTAAATTAGTTAAGGAAGTTAGGAGTAATTGTTTACTAGATAGTTGTGAAAGTTTATACATTTGTAAAAATAACCAAATTTTACTTAATAATGACAAGGGTCCTATCCCTGGATCTCCGCTATTTAGTCTAGTTTAATTATTATTTTTTGTTATTGTCAAGGTCCATTGAACATCATCACTATTGCTGCTGAACCATGTTCACTGAACCTTAACAACTTTTAGTATATATTAGGATTAGTTCTCTTTTAGGTTTAGTTTACTTCAGTCCCTGATGAAGGTAACCTTGTTACCGAAAAGTGCTTCGGACAACTAAAGTGTCGTGTTTTGGCGTTGGGGTTTGAGCTGTTTTGTTCGTTCTTCTCTAGTTATTATGTGAATTGCACGAAATAATTCAGTATAAACTAAGCATTTCCGTTTGTACGTTTTCATTTTGTGAATAGCGAAACTATTCTTTGCTAAAAATTACATTCAACATAGATGACCTTACTTCTTCTTATTGTTGGACACAACAAATGCTAATTTGTTAAATGTAGTTTAATGAAGATTGTATATCGTACAAAAAATAGGAGTGGACCTGCTGGAACTACAATTTTTTGTTGGCCTAACAAATTCTTTCTAACAGTGTACATTTCTAAGAATAGTTCAGTTGATATTAGTTTATTTAGATCTAAATAATGACGTATTGTTTCGCTATTGAGAGTGGCTATTGCGCTATAGGTACAGAGTATTTCAATGGAAACTAAACAAACCTTAGCAATTTCTACGTTTAAAGGAGTTTTTCGTTAAATAGAAGTTCGCTATATGGAATTTCCATTAGTTATCTATTAATTAGTATTTATTGCACTTCAATGTTGGGTAATGAGAACTATTAGGAAAATAGTTGTTGGTTAGTGGTGTTCTGTAGAAATCGCAAGCCGTGGTTCACGATTTGATCTCATTAGATCTCATCAGCACGCAGCCGATAGTTCAGGCACTCACTGTCCAACGAGTAACTTATCACTAATTGTGTGCTCATGAGACTCAATAATGAGAGTTCAAGCCTTTTTCTATAAGTTAACAGAGTTTAAATATATATTTTAATCAAGTTTTTCGAGGTATTTTAATTTATTATTCTTTTTTTTACTTAAAGTGAATTTAAAAAATATTCAAACCAATAAGTTTGATGTCCAAACTTCTTATAAAAAGTAGAAAAGGTATATTAAAATTAGCTTAACGACTTCATTGTCAATAAAACTATAAAATTATGAAAGTGTACGGTACTTGACACAATTGGATTCATTGTAGTATTGAGTTGTCTGCGCATTCACCCCAAGTATAAGACTTGTGAGATTTCGAAATTCCTCTAGTGAATTTTCAGATTTAGTTGTAACATAATGTATGTATGGATATGTCATTCATAAAAGAAAATATATAGAAGTGTGCCTGTTATTTATGTAAGTTTATCTAATAAGGAACTTGATCTCGTGAACTTAGAAACTTTGCATTTCAAATAAATTTACTGTTAACTGTTTAACGGAGTACAAAACCTAGCGATAGCTGCATGTAGAATATACGTATATATATATACTTTTCCTGTATTAATATTCATACCTTGCAGATTTTACATAAACAATTTAGGTAGAGGATTAGCCACGTATGGTTAGATTTCTGAATAGATATTCATTTAACCAGAAGCTGACCAACTTTGATTTGATTTACTCCTAATTTATTATAAGTTGTTTAAAAGAGCTATTGTAAATTCTACTGTAAAAAGATTATTTGCGGAAAATCTTATACGGAAATGTTTTTACTGATTTTTCTCACTAAAATAGTCTAACCGCTTATCTAATTAAATAAAGACAATACGGAATTGTTAATTTTTTCGTTGGTGGTTTCAAAGAAAAACAAAATAAGGACAGGAAAGAGTGGTAAAGAAAATAGCCCAACAGTAAATTAGATATGTAACTAAAACAATTTAACAAAAAAAGCAGCGAGATACAACGATTATTTTTATTGGTCCCACGACACGGGAAGGTAGTACCTACATATATTTATCAAGTTACGAACTAAAATAAATTGTTTTAAGACCACAAAACTCATTTAGACACCGATAGAAAAGTCGTAATAGGCTGAAACACAACCACTACTGAATTAGCAGAAACCTTTCTTTTCACACTTTCGATTAGTTACCTACAGAGAATTATATTAAAGAAATTCATTATTAAAGTGACATAAACAACATTTATTGCCTTCTAACAAATACCTTAAGTAATTGTATTACGTAACAAATTAAATTAAAAGGCTAGTGAGTATTTACATCCATTTTCGGTCAATAGGTAAACAAATATATCATGTATTTTTTTGAGTAGGTATTAACATTGAGTAAAATATTAAACGTTGAATATATTAAATTACTATTCAGTACTTTAACTAGTCACTAATTAGGTTAGATTAGATCAAGGGCGTAGCGGATTTTGTCGAGAAGGGAACTCATGGCCTTAGCATTCTTAGCGCTCTTCGGCAAATATTAAACGGGGCTCTTCTAAGGGAAACATTCTTTAAGCTTTCAAAATATGATACTGATTGGCATTAATAATTATTATATTGTTTGTTCATAATCATGATAATTTTATTGAAGTACGTATTTCTTAATAATTTTTATGTAAAATATGTATCAATGAATGATAAAATTTATTAATATCGCCTGAAATTTCAAAAATAAAGTTATAAATGTTTATTTATATCATGATAATAATATTAATGTACCAAATATTCCTTTAGTTGAATTTTTTTACAAAATTCACTCTTCGCGCTTTTTTTTCACACTAATAACGAATCTAAGAAAAAATCCCTCGGGAAAAATAAAAGCCCGAGAAAAAAATACCCTCGGAAAAAATGCCCCCTTGGAATGAAATGCCGGCAAAATCATTATTAATTTATTGAAACATTTAAAAGCTTTTACCTAATATTTAGTAAAATAATTAGTCTTAGTGAGTTTATATGATATTTGTAATATTTGTGTAAGTTGTATGTGTAGCCATCTGAACATAGTTTCGGGTTGGTTCCCTTGTTACTTTGAATGAACTCCATTATTGAAAATAATCTTTATATAAATTTCACGCCTTCATTTAACACTTTTGTATAATAAATAGAGAGTGGTTACAGATATCCATCCGGTACTTAAATTGTTGTTGTTGCTTGCAAATTGAAAACCTCATGGTGAGGGGTGAAAACTTTGTTTAGACCAAATTACTTTCAATTCCATTATAAATTTGGATTCCCAATGTGGGGTAAATAATTTCTTTAGACATTATAAGCAAAATTTCCAAATTGCATTTGCTCTGTGTGACTTTTAAATTTAGCTGGTACAGTTTGTATAATTGACATTTATCTACGTAGAACTAAGAATTTTGTTATCCTAGGGGGTTTTTTCGGGAGGCACTTTTTCCTGTTTTTTTTCCGGAGAATTTTTTCTGATGTTGTTTCATCTTCAATTGATTAAGTTCCTTAGCTTGGAAGTCGTATCTTTTGACATAGTTGATCTTATATATGTTTTTATAAGCTATAGATATAAAAAAATATTTTCATTTTCTTATTGAAACGCGTAATCTTATAAGTCTCAAAGACAGGTAATAGTAAAACTAATTTTTATCTTCCCTGGTTTTACAATTTTTTTTATAGGAAACGCACCACAAGAGATCTCTTAGATTACGAATAAGTGGCTGAAACGACTGGTCTCACCTTTTATTTGGTCTATGAATATATCTGGTAAATCCTGTGGTTTTGCTCTATTACTCTACTTAGTCTACGTATATTATAACAATAATTTATAATTATCTCCGGATTTTACTACAATTTTGAACGAAGGAAAATAAAACGTTCTGATTTTTGGGGTAGGTGTGTTTTCTTTATTAAAGTATCAAAAATTTTCTATCAAATGAGATTTTGTAATTTCGGGAATAGGTCGCACGAGAGATCCCCCTAGTAGAAGTATTTAAACCCCTTTATAATGTAAATTTTAAGGGGTGGGAAGAGTTCTTGGATAGTAAATGCGGTAATAAAAATAAAAAGTTGTTTTTTTTCAACAATAAAAATATTCCTATAAAAATAAAGTGATTTACGCATTCATCTCGTCATTATCGGCGACTTCGGTACTTTTAACAACGGTCGTCAATTTTCTCGCTTTTTCATTTTAAATGCTATCTCTTTTAAAATTTACGATGAAATAACCTTTGAAAGCATTCGGTTTATAAAGGAACATCAAAGTGACGGCGCTATAGGAAAAATAGAGAGGTATCTGTGCCATTCCTATTACTTTTTTTAAATAGTTCCAGTTGTTTCACGTACCTACATATTTCATAAATAAGTTTGCCAAACGTTGAAATTATTTTTATGTCTGTAACGTGAACTCTGGCAAGCTGTTCTATTATTTACTGATACATGATCTGAAACTGGTCCACTGGACTATTAACCCTTATCATTACAAACATAAATTGGCTTTTAATCGATCGTATCCCAGATTAAAAATTTCTATGTGACGATCAAATAAGGACAGTTGCATTTCTTTTCTATGTATAGTTTATTCAATTTTAATAATTTCATACATCAAAAAGAGAAATTCTGGATTGAATAACTATACAGTGTGTTCAAAATAAGATCGGATAGAATTGGGATCTTGTAAACGGTAAGAGAAACGGAGGAGTCGATTTAATTAGAGATAAGTTGAGTATTTTTTGCCTAACAATATACTGTATACAAAGTTTTTAAAATTCCGAGCAGTTCCGGATGAATGTACCATATCAAAATCCTTTTATTTTTTCTTGGCTTTATTTGTGAACGGATATCAAAATAAACTGTACTTTTGCACTGCAACTTTTTCTGGCTATCAAATGGTGGGATTACTTTTGAAGTCTGACGTTTCGTTTTCGAGGGACCATTATTAGTTTAAATCTATTATAGTATTCTGTTATTTTTAGTACAAAACATATAGTCCGAAGCTACATAAATTTCCACCAAGCTGAAAATCAGTAAGATTGTTTAAAATACGATTGAAAATAAAATTTGAAAGTTCCCCATCTTTCCCCTGTATGGAAAATTTTTTATTCAAGGTTAAAGGTCAAAAAAAATGAGTTTTTCGCGATTTTCAGCAAAACGGTAAGTTTTATCATAAAATTACCCCAGACAAAAATTGTAAATCATAAAATTATCTATGAAATACGTCTCAATATGTTTTTTCCTTAAAGCCACAGTTTCTGAGATATCAGGTAAAAATTTTATACGCCAGTGTAACCTCGAGACAACATCTGTCTCCTGTTCAATTGTATGCGTGGCTAGGGTCTTATACCTGCTTTATGTCAGTGTGCCCAATAAATGAAATGGTGTTAGTCTCAGGGTTGCCAGATTAGGGGATTTTCCCCAAAAAATAGGGGATTTTTTTTCCCTTTGGGTATTTTTTGGGAATATATATTATTAGGGGAATTCTGGGGAAAATTTTTCCTCTACAATCTTTTTTCTGTTTGCACTAAATATTTTCTAGTTCTTGGAGATTTAAGAGATACATATTTTATGGATAATTTCATGATCTACAATTTTTGTCTGGGGTAATTTTATGATAAAACTTACCGTTATGCTGAAAATCGCGAAAAACTCATTTTTTTGACCTTTAACCTTGAATAAATTTTTTTTTTATACAGGGAAAGATGGGGAACTTTCATATATTATTTTTAATCATATTTTAAACAATCTCACTGATTTTCAGCTTGGTGGGAATTTATGTAGCTTTACTCTTATTTTTTGGTCTAATTTGACCGGACTACTAAAGCCATTTTTAATCCATAATACGATGATATTACACAATTGTTTAAACTCGTTTTTAACCTATTTTAGGAATTATGCAAAAGTTTTCCTGGGTACGGATCTGAAGATCATCAAAATTTTCTCTTGGGGGAAGTCATAACACTATGAAAGTTAATGAATATCCATCAATTTTTTTAGTTACTAAAGTGTAAAAAGAAAGAACATACTTTGTAACACTTTCGTTATTACAATTTTTTTAAATTAATTATTAAAATAAATTGTTGAATTTTTTGTGCTTTATTGATTTTCATATCGTTATAGCTCGGAGCCGTACTCAATAAAATTTTTTTATTAATAATACCTAAAACAATCTAAAAACCTGTTCAAACATTTGCAAATTAAATACAATCAAATTAAGAATTAAAAATAGCTTTAGATTTTGTAGTAAAAATTACAAGGCCGTATTATAAAAAATTTAGCTTAACTTTAGCTATCTAGTACGTTCTACAACACCGCCAAAGTTTCCAGTTATTAGATAAGATAAGGACATCTCAAAATATAAATAAATTAGAGTAATTTTGGAACCAGATTCGAAATCGTTTTCAAAAATGATTTTATTGTAGTGAGTCCTAGTCCCAGGTAAGGATGGGATAGCACTAGGATAGTATAAACAGTAAGAGGTACGGAATTGATTAAATTTAGGAAGAATTGCGAATTTTTGGGCTTAGCAATATACTGTGTAGACCGTTTCAAAATTCTTAGTAGTTCCAAAAATATTCGGAAAAAATAGAAATTTTTCAAAATTGTATTTTTCCTGACTTTATTTTGTGTTGCCAAGTCTTCAGCGCTATCCAATGGGCAACACTTTTGAGGTTCGACATTTTGTCTTCGAGGGGGCACCATCAGTTTAATTTTTTGTAATATGGACCTGTTGCTATTACAACAAAATCTAAAGCCATTTTAAATTCTTAATTAGATGATATTACACTTGCAATTGCTTAAACACGTTTTTAACTTTTTTTTTCTGAGTTCAAAACTCTGAACGCTACCAATATTGCAATAACAATTTTTTGAGCAAAAATTTACCATTCGGATTTTAGAATTTTTTTTGCTGGGAAAATATCGAAGCCGGGTGTTCTAACTCGCCTAAAAAAATAATGTCTTGAGTAATGAGTGTAAGAAAGTAAAAAATTACAGTTCCAGAAATTTAAGGTTAAAACTTGGGTTATTTAATTTTATTCCGTTCTTTAATTGAGACTGAGTCGCTTCATTATCAAACAGAAGCCGGAGCGGATTTATTATTTTAAGAAGGGATGGTTCATAAAAGATTTTCTCCTTTAAATTCCATAGTTGAATTGTTATAATTTGCTTATTAAATACATTGAGTTCTAGAAAATAAATTAATCCAGAAAGTTGGCAATTTGCAAGGATTCAAAAAAAAGTTTTAATTTTACATATAAAAAAATAAATAAAAATAAAAATTGGTCCATTCGTTCATAAATGACAGAGCTTCAAAGTTGCGTCACTTTTTTGGAACTGAGTGTATTATGGTAACTAAGTGGAATTTTGATCCCGAAGGGGGTCCATCATTGAACCGAACGTAAATTTATTTTTATTTTTCCCACGCAACCGCCGCGTGGTTTGTTTCGCTTAAAAATTCGGCAATTATGTCATTGAACACCCACTCCCCGCTTTTATTGATATTTTAGTATATTCTATAGTTCAGCATACTGAAAAAGAGGACTCGTTTCTTTCGTGTATCTTTTCCTATAGATAATCCCAGGCAATTCAGTAAAAACAACATTCGGTTAAGTTAAGTACGATTCATAAAGTTGCGGTAGGAAAAGACTACAAGAACAATATGTTGTTGTCGTTTTCTGTTTTCAACAATGTGTAAAAAAGGATTTATCATTTAATTTAAATGGACTTGCGTTAAATGATTGATTGCGCTGGCTGTTACTTGGTGAAAGTTTAAATCCATATTAAGTAAAACAGAATTAAACTTTTTACAACTTTTTTATTTTTCACAACTATAGTTTCGCTACACTGTAGCTTTTTCAAATGAGTAAATTTTGTAACTACTTAAATTGATAAAAACATCTTATTTATAATCCACCTTAACCTAAGGAGTGGGGGTTGTATGTAATGAAGACGAAATTTATTTATTAATTATTCAATATTTCATTGATTTTAATTTTTTTTCGTGGGACCCTATTTTTTGTTTTTTATTTTTTCCAAAATAGAAGTAGCCTAAGTTACTCCTTATTACATCAGATATCTGCCAGTGAAAGTCCCGTCAAAATCGATCCAGCCGTTTCAGAGATTAGCCAGAACAAACAGACAGACAGACAGACAAAAATTGTAAAAAATGTTATTTTGGTACCTATATGTACCGTGTATAAATTTAGTAAAAAGCGGTTATTTTAATATTACAAACAGATACTCCAATTTTATTTATTTGTATAGATGGAAATTGTTTGTAAATACAGGGTGTCCCATAAGTCGACGTCTAAACAAAAGAGGGTCGTTGGGGAGGTCATTTCCAATCAAAATAACCATATTTGTTATTACTGTTGATGGTTCCTTAGTTATTACAGTATTTTGTTATTTTTTTCAAAAATCGTTTAGTGTACCTACGTTGATGGTAATTTCTTTGCGTGTCATTCTTTATAATTACAATTTTTATGGTCGTACATATCCATTAGTGGTATTGTCAAATATTGTACCTTGTCAATTTAGACACATAGCAGTTTCACTAAATTTTTTTTTTAATTTGAAGAAGTGACGGAAACAGGGAAGAAGCCTACAACCGAAAATGTTTAAGTATTGCAAAGAGTTACTCTCATAAGGTGTTTAGTGAGAATAATGTCAAGTATAAACACCTTCAAAAGTTATGCCGATTGTAAATAATTTCAAAATTCCAACGAGTTATCTCCATTTTAATAAGGACTACGTAGTTCGATGGCAGTGTTTTTTCTTACGTCAACGTCACCATCCTTTATGAGACCGAAGAATTTTCAATTATTGCAGACTCATATTTTACTCCACTAATCAATTCTTAAAGGCCCCCGTAACGTAGATAAAATGTGACGGACAGGCTACTGGCGATGAGTTTGATTAATTACGTTCGCAAAGAATGCTGTCTTTATTCGTTCATTATGCGATTATTACCACTTATGTTATAAGTACGTGTATAAATAGATCACGTTCAATAGCACGCATTTCTGACTGATCCATTTGGTGTAAAGTAGGTAGGTATTATTTATAACGCGCTTATCTTTGTATGGATGTAAGTATTGGTATGTATATGTAGTTATGTTGTTTCTATAATGAAACAAAGTCGTTTGAATGCAATTTAAACTAGTGATAAATTTGACGGTCTGTAACGGTAATGGATTCCGATAAATGGAACACATTTGATCGAGTTTAAAAACAGGAGCTGATTCACTTTTATCACACAGCGCGGCTTTTTGTTCGGAGTCGTAGAGTGGATAAAAGTTTTCTTAATTATAGATAATATTTATTGGCTACAGCCGAACCTCAATAACTCTAATTTCAAATGACCCCAATACTAGTTCAAATTTTAGAATAAGATATTTATTTTGTATCAAAAATGTTTAATTTATTTACGTACAAACACAAAGTTAAAAAACATTGACGGAACTGCCTATAAATTTTGTACTCGAAATTTATTAATTTTTACACCCTCTCTCCACATAATCGGACTTTAACGCCCCCTCCACCTCCTCATGAGCTCTAAACGATGCCAACTTTCTGCTTCTAAAATCAATACAAATACAAACGTTGACCCCCTTCACATGACTGTAACGACGCCAAGTAGAACTCCATTTTCCTCCAACTTGCTTTACCTTACCTTAATAAATTGACAGTCCAAATGTAATTATTCATTTTAAATGCCCTTATATCTATATTTAATGTATGTATTTGCGTTTGGATAGTTTTAAAACAAATTTTATTTGGAAAATACTAAATTAAAACTAATACAAGGGGGTTAGTTACAGTATAGCGTTACCAGCAAAGCAAACCAGTAAATTTTCTTTTATTTAATAGCTAAAGCTAAAAGGAATTTTGAAATTCTTGGCTGGAGAGGAACGCCGAGCTAGTAGACCGTCATCGATCGATTCAAATATCCAACACAAAGGGAAAGGAATGTTCAAAATGAACACTCGAAAAGAGTGTTTCTAATAAGGAAGTTAGAACAACAAAATGGTATAATTTACAAACAACTCAAACTGGATGATCAAAATAGAAACGATAAAGAAGCTAAATTCATCCACATCAAGAAACCGCTCAACAAAAGAAGAGGGGGAAGACCCAATAATTCGGTAGTTTATTACCAAAATAATTGGAACAAAGTGGCATTAAAAAGTTGACTAAATAGACAGAAGACCAAACTGGAAGACCCGCATAAAAATACTGCTATGGAAGAAGAAGAAAAAGAAGCTTCATTAATCCAGTAGGTGCATGGGTTCTAAAGAAGTTTAAACAAAACAGCATTAAAAAATTGGTTAAATGTACAACCAACGCAAACTAGATAACCCTAAAAACAAAAAGGAAAGAAGCTTAGTCACCCACATTAAAAACTACTAAGAAAGAAGAAAAATAAAAAGATGAAGTTTCCTTAATCCAGTAGGTATTTGGGTTCTAAGGAAGCAGTATTAAGGAGACATTAATTCAGCACCTAGTTTTTAGGAAAGTTAGAACAAAGTAGCATAAATGGTTGGTCAGATATATAAACGACTCAAATTGGATAACCCCAAATGAGACGGCAAAAAAAAACTAAAAGTCATTCATATAAAGAAACTGCTAAACAACAAGAAGAGGAGGTAGATTCATTAATTCAAAACTTGGTTTCCAAGAAATTTAGAATAAAGTTGCATTGAAAGGGTGGTTAGGTTAGGTTCCAAATAAGGACCCTAGAGAATCTGAATGTTATCCATACCAAGAAACCGCTGAGAAAAAAAAAATAAAAAGAGGAAACCTCGTTAACCCAGTGATTTCTTTCAAATGAGTTAAAAATAGAATATACATACGACTCAAACAAGATGATCCAAAGCGAGATGAGATCGTAACGGTGGCTTTGATACGGCACCCGGACGTCAAAAGCCTAAATTGACGTTTCATCTGCTTTGCAATACCGTGGTTTGGTTATGGTATGTAAAGTTCCCCCGCCCCCTCTCCCTTTTCCACCTCCTCCAACCAACATTATTAAAACATGTTTTTCTAAAAAAAAAATACATACAAGTTCTATATATAATGGGATCGTTTGGCGTTCGGGTGCCGCACTGGAGTTACCCTTACGGTTTTGTCACAGACAGAGAGAAACAGGAGGCTAAATATTACCAACATCAAAAAATGCTGAATAGGATGAGGTAGTATTCTCGATGAAATCCCATAGTGGAACATGGGGGCGTCAAAAGTGTTCGACGTTTCGTCTTATCACACTGTTCAGCAACCATGATCCACCATGTAGATTTCATCAGGAATACGTGTTTAGAATCCGAAAATACAGCTTCTCAAGAAGACGAAGCATCTTAATCCGCTTCAGACAAAGACAAAGCGGCATTTAAAAGATGACCCATTTAAAAATTCATCAAACATTTAAACAACTCAAACTGGATGACCGAAACGAAGATGAATGCTACCGATACCAAAAAATAAAATGAAATAAAGAGGTGTCTAATTATGACAGTCGTTCAACTGCGCCCTATTTTAAGGCATGTACAGATTCAGTCCTTGAGTTCCCCAAATATTGTCCATAGAAGAGTTGGAGCTGTCTACCTGTAAAACAAACTTACCGAAACCAGTGGTATGCAATGAACGTAATAACGCGATCAAAATAATTCTGAACTTATAGTGGTATATCGGTCGTATAGGAAAGCTATCTTCCTATAGAAAAATAAACGTTACTTTTCTCAAACCAGCAGTCAAAATTAACAGTGACTATCATCATTACTTCAACAGAGTATCTGGACAGATAATGCCAAAGAGTCTGTCTGAGAAATGAAATCTCTCAACAAGATTCTACACTGATTGTGAGTTAAATAATTTAGATGATGAATGGATTACCAGATCTTCCGACGTTTCGTCAAAATATTTCTATCTGCCACTGTAGGGTGCTTTCAGAAGACTTCCATAGAATTATAAAAGAGAAAGCCGGGAATTTGAAAAGTGTTTGGATTAAATTGCTGCAAATTCAGATAAAAGCAGCTGTGATAGCTTAGGCAAAGCGATTATATCTTTATAAGTGTAAGGAAAAATGTGAGGAACATAGGAGAAAAAAATAAGTGTCTCTGGTCTTGATGGTTGTGGATTGTTCCAGATTGGGAGGAGGAGGATTCACACCTCGATCAGTAATATCAGCATCGCTCAAAGATTGTTAAATACGTAGTAGAAGAACTCCTCTTTATCAGCTATTATACATTTATGCATTAAAAATCGTCAATTTTTGATAAAAATTAATATATTACAAATTATAGACATGAACAACATTTAAAGATTATGGTTGGTATAAAGTTAGTAATATAATTGATTATTGTCCCAACCATATCCTAATATTTGGTCTCCATTATTTAACCAAATCTAACACCTTTTTTAGGAAGCGTGTTTTGTTTAATTAAATTTTACACCTTGTACTTTTTTATGTGATGGACTTTAACTGTAGGTATATAATTTGATGGATGGATTTCGTTTCGAAGCAGTTATACATACAATGCACGTATCAATCAAATTCTCTGAATAGTTTATAATGAGAACGGTTTCGCTCTATAATAATAGATAGATACAATATCAAAGAGATTTTTAAATAGTTGGACAATGCGGAATGAGAATGAGACCAGAGAAAACAATACGGAGACAATAATCAATACAAATCGTGACCATGAACGCAGGCTTTAATAGATAATAATTATTGTCTGTAGCCACTTCGATGCCATATTCTCAATCAGCTGTATTTTCTATACAAAACCAAATACACATATACAAACATCCTACTTTATAATTCTATGTACTAATATTCTATTATGCATAATAAGCCAGCAGCGTTCCTATCGTATCAAAGCCGCAAAACTGTGCGAATGTGTGTCATCTGCTACCGCAATACATCATGAACTTTAATGCAAATTTATCTGTACATACATACTTACATACATGATACATGTTGTATGTATGAATCTGTGTGATTATTGAAGAAGATGTGAAAGAGAAACATCTGTGCTCTGTTTACATAAATCGAGCGCGTACAGTTTATAAAAAGAATGATATAATTGCCATAAAACTGCTACTATAATCACAATTTGCAATTAAATTGGTCGAGAGTTATAATTTGTAATAAACATTCAGTCATTTTTTAATTTCAAAACTAAGCGGATGGATAATGAAATGTTACTATTACGCGTATACAATTTTTAATTTATCTATCAAATTAAAAATTCAAAAAGGAAACTACAGCAGGGCCTCGATAATCTGAATATCTACAAAATTTATACCCTGTTCGGATCTGTAGAGCGTTTGGATTACAGTGTGTAGATAGTTTGAAAGGTATTTTTGGAAATGAAACAATGATTTTTGTAATTGAAGGTACAAATAAGTTTTAATTATTAGGTATTATATAATAATAATATTTTTGCATATGTATTATTACACTTTTTGAAGTGAAACTTCTTTGGGCGCGATGAGAGTAAAATCTCAAGGCCATGAAACGACACATTTCGTAACGATTCGTCTCGCGAAGCTATGACAATAGAAAGGCACGCATGCGCTTATCGGTATTACAGTAAGCTGTTAGTGACCGGCATCTCACAGCAGTTACTATATTACAGTAAGTGTATTACAGTAAATGTTTATTTAACAACAATTATTATTTATTTAAGAGGGAGTATTATTATGTATTAATTTTAATTCCTTGTAGTTATTGATAGAGTTTACGGTTTCGTAAGCACTTGGAAAAATAAACGGAGGCGAAAAAAATTGATGTATGTATGTGTTTTCATTTTTAAAACATAAATCCTGAAAATTCTCGTACTCTCTATTCCTTTCACAAAACATTACTTATTCGTTATAAAGGTATAGAGATCACCAATGAGGTTTCACTTCTTTCATGTGTACTGAGTTGCACATGATTATTATTTTTTTCTTTTAGCAAGTAGTATTAGGTGACATAGAAAATGCTTTATCCCTCAATTTCTGCAATAGCATTTTTTCTGGAATTGAAATATCTACTTCATCCGCTCATTTATTTTATGCAGACAAAACTCGAGTATGTGGAATTCTTGCCATTGGTTACGTTTCTTCAAATACTTATTCGTTTTCGCTGTCATTCTAATTTAGTACTTGTCTTAATATCTCTTCATCAGTTAAAGGCTCCTGACAATCAATGTTATCACCGATGATCGCAGGCCTTCACGGACGGCGTTCGTATGGTAACCAAGTATTTTCCGGGTTGTTATGCCGTGATCCTGTCTTTCTTCTGCTTCTTCTGCCGAGACAATCTCAGCAGCAGGAGCAGCAGAAATCTACTGAGGATGCCAGCAGTTGAGACTGGCGAAACGTTTAGTAAAGGATGAAGACAGGACCACGGCATAACAACCCGGAAAATCCAAATGTTGGCGAGATTTGTTCTCTGGTTCGAATAACGAGAGCCACAGAGGTTTCCAAGACTTTTTAATTAGATTCTAAGACAGTTGTTCTCAACTATTAACACCTAAAGTGAATTAGACAGCACTGCGAATTCATTTAATCATTGAGTGATAGCGTCTTGCAGGACCGCGTGACCAGAGGAGGGGTCGTTCAGTTTATAGAGGCGTTCGGATATGTAGGGGTTCAGATTATCGTATTTGTAGTGTCTCAAAACTGAATGTACAACTTTTACTCTTATATGGTAAGATTAACAGCGCCCTCAAACAACAGAAAGGTTGTAATTTATTTTTAAGGTCGATTTAGGTATTCCTCCAATAAGATTTTTCTTAGATAGATAAAAATCTACAATTTGACCTTGAACTTGAATTTCAAAGTCATTTGAAGGTCAAACCGGTTTCACCTTAAAGAAAATTAATTAATTAATTAATTAAGCAAAAAGAATATTGTATCGAGCGGGTGTGTGTTTTACTTTAATAGCAATAACCAATTTCAATCTTTCTCTACTTTCCCAACTTCACAGTAACTTTTCCAACTTCGTTTCCATAATAATATGAATAGGACTATAACGAACATTAAAAAAATATAGACCTTTAGGGGTGGTATTTTGCAAACTTATTTTATAGGGGATGATTGCGTTATGCACGCAATATGTGTGCAACAAATTTTCTGCCAGTGGACTGTCTTCAATGGTATATCAAATTTTACTTTTTTAGAGGTTAAATTTTAAAAACTATCTTAGTACTCGTCTAAGTTGCATATGGAACGTTTATACAAAATTTCAAGTCTCTAAATCTAGAGGTTTATCCTATTGTTTATAGGCGTGCCATCTAGGGATCAGCTGGATTCTTACGCAACAAACATATTTCCAGATTCCCATTGAGCGCAAAATATTGTTTAGATTATTATTATTATTATCTTAGGGATTGAAAGGGCCTTTAAAAATTTTAAAGTTAGACCTCTTAAAAGTCTAGTATAATATATAATATAACACTCCAAAGAATGTTTTTGGCCTTTTGAACACCATAAACTCCATAGACGTAGTAAGATAGACTGAACAGTCCCGACAAACCGTGTATGAAAATGTGGCCAGAAATTAGAAAAAGAGAGACTGCTTTGGGAGGAGTTGCTGTCTCTCTCTAACTGTGCGATGGAGGGGAGAACAGTAAGCAATCAAATTACATCGATGGTAACCGTCAACAAAAAACCGTGTGCTACCGCTCGCCTCTTCTTCCCCCCCCCCTCCAGCGCACAGTTAGACAGAGACAGCAACTCCTCCCAAAGCAGTCCCTCTCTTTCTAATTTCTGGCCAGCAGCCGAGGCTCATGTTCAGTCTATTCTTACTACGTCTATGATGAATTCTAAAATTATCGGGAAAACTGCTTTTATTTTTCTTTGAGATCAACTACATTGTTGATTTCTTAACAATTGTAAACTAAACAATTTTTTAAGTCATGAATTATTCTGAACTGTAATCATTTAGATTAAGATTAATTCGCTTCTTACGACTTACGGGTCGCCAAAGTGGATCTACTATTTGAAACTACAAAAAAAGCAATGACAGATTCATAGTGACTGCTCAAAAAATCATTTTTCATAAGGGTACTGTGAGATTGAAAGTAGAACGAACAAAATAGCTCAAACCCCAACGCCAAAACACGACACTTTAGTTGTCCGAAGCACTTTTCGGTAACAAAGTTACCTTCTTCAGGGACTGAAGTGAACTAAACCTAAAAGAGAACTTATCCTAATATATACTGAAAGTTGTTAAGGTTCAGTGAACATGGTTCAGCAGCAATGGTGATGATGTTCAGTGGACCTTGACAATAACATAAGATGATAATTAAACTAAACTAAATAGCGGCGATCCAGGGATAGGACCCTTGTCATTGTTAAGTAAAATTTGGTTATTTTTACAAATGTATAAACTTTCAAAACTATCTAGTAGACAATTATTCCTAACTTCCTTAACTAATTTAAGATTATTAATATTAATATTATGTTCTTCAGTAAGAATATGTTGGGCAACACTAGATTTTTCGGCTCTACCAAACCGTGCATGAGCTAAATGCTCCTTGAACCTAGTTTGGATCGAGCGTCTAGTTTGTCCAATATATTTTTTACTACAGTCATTACAGCTAATTTCATATATCCCCGACTTTTCTAAGAAAGGAATTTTATCCTTGGGGTTACCGAGGAAAGTTTGAAGGGAGTTACCACTTGAACTGTAGGCAATGCGAAAACCAAGTTTACGAAAAATGCCTTCGAATCCTCGAGTAAATCTTGGCTCGTATGGCATAGTAATAAACTTGGTCTTACTGGTGTCTGTTTGAAAAGTCGAAGATCTTGAAACAGAATTCTTAAATTTAATCTTATTAACTAATTTATCAATGATGTTACTATTGTAACCATTGTCAATCGCAATTTTTCTTAATTGTACAGAGTTCCTTATGATATCTACTTTTACTAAGAGGAAAACTAAGCAATCTATGTACAAGGAAATTAAAACTAGCCATTTTATGTTGAACACAATGATTAGAGTCGTTGGTTATAAATCTAGAGGTATTAGTGGGTTTTCTATAGATATCAAATTCTAAAGAATTCCCATTTCTTATAACCAGCGCATCTAAAAATGGTAGTTTGCCATCTTTCTCCAATTCAACAGTAAATTTGACCGAACCGAAACGTGAATTTAAAACGTCAAGAAAGTCTTGGAGACTTCTGGAGCTCAAATCGAAGATAGCGAAAATGTCGTCCACGTATCTAAGCCATATTCGAGGAAAAAACTTTAGGTGGCTAAGGTCACTTTCAAAACGACTCATGAATAGGTCGGCTATGAAGGGTGATAAGGAATTCCCCATAGCTGTTCCTTCTTTCTGTTCGTAGAAGCAACCGTTTATTTGAAAATAATTTTGCCGCATGCACATTGAAGTTAGAGTAATGTACTCAGCTACAATATCATCGGAGAAACCATTTTCTTTAAGTAAATCCTCTAAATATGTCAAAGTAAGCGGAACTGGCACACTTGGAAAAAGGGAACAAACATCAAATGAAACAATAACCTCACTGTCTTTGAGCTTAATATCTTTGACTTTGTTTATGAATTCAATTGAATTCTTAACAGAAAAACTAGGTGGTTTAATTGGGAGGTTGTTGAATTCATTTGTCAACCATTTGGCTAGCTTATAAGTCGGTGAACCAATTGCAGAGACAATCGGTCGCACTGACTTACCTGGTTTATGTATCTTGGGCAAACAGTACATGCGGGGAACTGTTGGACCTGATACAAGTAACTTACGTTTTAATGCAGGAGTAATAATGTTGTGACATTGTTTTACAATTTTAGTGAATTCCGCAATCATACTAGGCAAAGGATTTTTATTTAGTTTGGAATAAGGTCCATTACTAATAAGGCCATCAACCCGTTCGTAATAGTCCTTTCTATCTAATATCACAACTTTATTACCTTTGTCAGCTTTAACATAAAAACAATCCCTATCTCTCAATTTTTTGATAACTTTTCTGTTAGCATTGTTAATGCGTGAACTGTGAGTTTTTAAATTGTTTTTTAGTTTAAGTTTGCAAGCCTCCCTGATATAACCTTTGGAATTGTCGTCTAGATGTTGAATTGAACTCTCAACATGCGCTACAACGTTTGCCAAGGCCGTAGCAGGAGAAGGCAAAGCAAACTTTAAACCTTTATTGAGCAAATTAATCTCAGCATTATCAAAAACTTGAGATGAGAGATTTTCTACAATGTTTTCGACTTTCTTAGGAAGTGGTTTAGAGTATATACCTAACTTAAGTAACTTCTTTCGGTGAATGTCCACCTTTTTATGAAATTTACAATCTATAGATAAGAACATCTTCCTTTGAAACTCACTCCATTGTACGAATTCCGAATTACTTAATTTATAAGTTAAAGACTTAAATAAGCTATACGCCTCTAATTCAAGTAGACTACGTTTAGAGTACAAGAAATCCAGTTCTAAATCAAGCCATTTACGCTTAGCAAAAGTGGTTATTTTATCAATAACTTTACAATTACTTGAAACTTTAATATTCATAAAATCTGGAAAACGAGAGTTACGTTTACAGGTTTTTAAGAATTGGATATCTGCACTAATTAATCTAATCTTACAACTAAGTTTATGATACCTGTTTAAATCCGATGACCGGGAAGCCATTACGAATGAAGACTGGAAAAACTTTGGCGGTTGTTGCAGAACGAACAAAATAGCTCAAACCCCAACGCCAAAACACGACACTTTAGTTGTCCGAAGCACTTTTCGGTAACAAAGTTACCTTCTTCAGGGACTGAAGTGAACTAAACCTAAAAGAGAACTTATCCTAATATATACTGAAAGTTGTTAAGGTTCAGTGAACATGGTTCAGCAGCAATGGTGATGATGTTCAGTGGACCTTGACAATAACATAAGATGATAATTAAACTAAACTAAATAGCGGCGATCCAGGGATAGGACCCTTGTCATTGTTAAGTAAAATTTGGTTATTTTTACAAATGTATAAACTTTCAAAACTATCTAGTAGACAATTATTCCTAACTTCCTTAACTAATTTAAGATTATTAATATTAATATTATGTTCTTCAGTAAGAATATGTTGGGCAACACTAGATTTTTCGGCTCTACCAAACCGTGCATGAGCTAAATGCTCCTTGAACCTAGTTTGGATCGAGCGTCTAGTTTGTCCAATATATTTTTTACTACAGTCATTACAGCTAATTTCATATATCCCCGACTTTTCTAAGAAAGGAATTTTATCCTTGGGGTTACCGGGGAAAGTTTGAAGGGAGTTACCACTTGAACTGTAGGCAATGCGAAAACCAAGTTTACGAAAAATGCCTTCGAATCCTCGAGTAAATCTTGGCTCGTATGGCATAGTAATAAACTTGGTCTTACTGGTGTCTGTTTGAAAAGTCGAAGATCTTGAAACAGAATTCTTAAATTTAATCTTATTAACTAATTTATCAATGATGTTACTATTGTAACCATTGTCAATCGCAATTTTCTTAATTGTACAGAGTTCCTTATGATATCTACTTTTACTAAGAGGAAAACTAAGCAATCTATGTACAAGGAAATTAAAACTAGCCATTTTATGTTGAACACAATGATTAGAGTCGTTGGTTATAAATCTAGAGGTATTAGTGGGTTTTCTATAGATATCAAATTCTAAAGAATTCCCATTTCTTATAACCAGCGCATCTAAAAATGGTAGTTTGCCATCTTTCTCCAATTCAACAGTAAATTTGACCGAACCGAAACGTGAATTTAAAACGTCAAGAAAGTCTTGGAGACTTCTGGAGCTCAAATCGAAGATAGCGAAAATGTCGTCCACGTATCTAAGCCATATTCGAGGAAAAAACTTTAGGTGGCTAAGGTCACTTTCAAAACGACTCATGAATAGGTCGGCTATGAAGGGTGATAAGGAATTCCCCATAGCTGTTCCTTCTTTCTGTTCGTAGAAGCAACCGTTTATTTGAAAATAATTTTGCCGCATGCACATTGAAGTTAGAGTAATGTACTCAGCTACAATATCATCGGAGAAACCATTTTCTTTAAGTAAATCCTCTAAATATGTCAAAGTAAGCGGAACTGGCACACTTGGAAAAAGGGAACAAACATCAAATGAAACAATAACCTCACTGTCTTTGAGCTTAATATCTTTGACTTTGTTTATGAATTCAATTGAATTCTTAACAGAAAAACTAGGTGGTTTTTCAACTTTTATTAAGCCAATATATTAGATACACAGCGTTGAATTTCTAAAAAGTAATGAAAGATCTATAATCAACGCCCACAAAACCATTAATACACTGTTTCATGTAACTGTTATTTTTTCTTGATAGTAATGAAATTTCTCAGTTTTAACATTACATTCAACAGACCGAATACTTTAAGAAGTAGTATGCTTTTTAAGTGATTTTTTTGGACAAAAACTTTAGACTGTAACGTTTTTTTTTTTTACGAAAAATCCCGTTACTAAAGTTTTACTTATTTCTATTCAGTTTGTGTTTGTCTTAGTTTAGTTTTATTGATTTCTTCTTAATGTTGATCGACCTTCCGTCTTATCATCAAGGCTAGCAACCTTTGCGCAGCACTACGCGTTCGATGGAAGGATCTACAAAACTTTCCGGTCGGTGCTGAGGATTTCACCCTCTAGCCTTGGTACCGACGAGACGTGTGTGTGTGTGTTTTTTTTTCTGTTCGTGTTTTGTGCTTTTACTTGTGTAAACTTTTAACTTTTTAATATTTAGCGTAAAATAATTTCAATTTAAGTATTTCGTTAATTTTCATTAATTTTTCATAATTTCCGGAAGCACCCTTTTCAATTGTTATTTTTTAATTCACTTTAACTTTTTCAGACAATTTTTTTTTGTTGCCACGAGGCATTTAATATATCTGATTTTATCTTTTTAATCCTTTGGACCTTTGTGGGAATTTTGTAGTTTATTTATCGATTTAACTTTTCACACCTTAGTTTTAGTAATTTTCAATTTTTTAAATATACCTATTCCTTGTGGTGTCTGATAAGTGATTTGGTGAATCTTTTGGCTTTTGTTCTGACCTCGACAGAGACTCACCTGCACCCTTCCTTTTCTTCCCTTGTTTTTTTAGGCATCTTCAATGCCGAGAATTTTTTAATTTTTATTTAATATTCTTTGTTTTAGGATAATTTTCATTTTTTCTGTACATAATATTTGTCAGCCCACCCACCGTACTTCAGACGGACACTGAGGCTGGGAGTACGGGTCGGGGTGAAGACATCACCATATTTTGCTTCCCCAGGCTAAGGGACCTTTTTGTTATACGAAATACCTCGTATGGCCGATAATTACCTGCAGGCGGCACTCAATATACATATATAAAGAGGTTGGTTCCCCACAGATATTAAGAAGGTAGCCTGGCATTTACATCCCTCAGAGAAGTCCCCTTCAAAGACCTCGAAAGCAGCCCTAGTCCCAACTTTGGCGTAGGATGTAATTTTTGGTGGGCTACAATTGTAAGTAATGTTGTTTTTTTTTGTAAATTATGTCAATATACTCTTCAAGTTTTTTTGTTGTGTTTTTTATGAGAGGTTCGAGCTCTCACAGCGTCAGGATCCTTCTGGAACCACCACTGCTCTACCCGGAGCACAGTAAGTTCTTCTTTATTTGACAAAGTGGCGCCCGAGCAATTTTATTTTTCTAAATTTGGTTAATTCATTTTTTTTATAACTAACTATTATTATTTTGAACCAATAAGTAATAGTTTTGTTAAAGGACTTCTAATACATTGTTTACAAAAATTTTGTTTTTGAGTTTAAATATAGGATAGTGTTTTACAATTCGACTTTGATTTTAACTTCAAGGTTATTTGAAGATTAATTCCACATTTTTTAAGACTTTATAAGGTTGTTTCGGTTTGACAACAGCATCATTTATCAATTTGATACTTTGGAGCACCCTTCTAACCACCTTAAATCATGTTATCCTCTCCATTAAAATTTCCTGGTATATTGTTCTTTTTGGAGCTTTTTTGAACTTGAGATCAATTTGACCATCAAACGTCCTTGAGCTTCAAGGCCAATGTCAGATTATTATTATTCGATGTTATTGTTCGATTCCAACAACTTATTTAGACACAATGTTTTGATTTCTAGCAGAATATTTCCGATGAGAGATTAAAATGGAACACTCTGTATAAAAATACAATTCAATTGACCCTTTTTGATCCTATCAGGCACTTGTGGTCGCTTTATGTTTACGGAACTTTGAGACACCCTGAATATCGCACCTAAATTTTATTGGAAGTAATCTTAGTTTCTCCAATTTAACGTTTCCTTTTTTTCTCCCTTTGCCCCTGGCCATACCTTTTTTATTATCAGAACGTTTGATTCCATTGTGTGCAACTGATTTATAGGAAAAGAAAGGGGGCGAGACGGGCACTGCTGGATGTAATTTACCGGACCGTTTTCATCCGAATCTTTCAGGACAATAAAAACTGGTTGAGAGGTGAAAAAATACGTATATTCGGGACACTAGTAATAAAGGTTCACTGTCAATCGACCCTCTGCGTCTTCCAATTTTTCGTTACCTCCTCCTGCTATCGGGTCACGGCAATCTTCTACCCCCAATTCTAGACGTAGACGTACTTGATTAATCCTGGCAATTTAAAGAAGCTATTGCATCTACGACGATCTCATTCTCCTTCCTTTAATCAGTCCTAGTGTCAATTAAGCTTGCAAACCATTTGGTTTTGTCGAGTGTTAAATTCTACCGCTTATAAATTAGAAGTGCACTTTGTTCAATTCAATTAATAGGACAAGCAATTAATTGTTTATTAAACAATGCTTGATTGTGATGACAAAAATTTTATTTATTGTATCTACGGGGTGATTCATATACAGGACACTAACCCAATTTCAAAACTGGTACATATAATCAATAAAATCGTTGAGAGACAGATCTGACGGTCAGTGGCGTCGCCAGGGTAAGTCCACGGGGTGGGGGATCAAAACATCAAACTCGTATAATCCACAAAACATGTATCTATTAAAATGGGTTCATTCCCACTTCAGGACGTGGCTTAAATTTTCCCCACTTTGGGACCAGCGTCTTAATTGTTAATAACGCACACGAGCTATACGCGTATTATACAGTTTAAATTATGTACTTCTATGACCCCTATGAGCCCTAAAGCACTTGAATTCGGTCAAACATGTTAATATATAAATTAAAAGTAACTTGGAAATTTATAAAATAAGAAAGTTAAACCCAGTAAAATATTATGTATAAAAGACCGATAAGACTAAGATTACCTAATAATTTAAGGTGAATAAAAATAAAAATAGACTGAAAACATTTGTAAAAATTTACTTTTAAAACGATATTCCAATTCAGTCCGAAGATACGTCTAGAGTCTAGAGGGTAAGCTAAAAACCTACTCTGTATATTGTTACAATTGCGATACGTTTCTTCATTTTAAAAGAAGTCAAACTTAGCTCTTTAGAATCTACTGTTACTAACGACTAATACCTTTAAATTTATTTAGATTTGTTTCCATTAATACCCATTGGCTAAAGAGCACGTCTGAAAAAGTTTGCACCAAATGGAAAATTTTTTTAATATTAATTTTAGGAAAAAAAAATTGTTATTCATAAAAAGTTCTGCAAGGCTTAAACCGAAAATGCAACTATCAGATATCAAATTTTTTCAGTGGTATATAGTCCGGTCAATTTAGACATTCGAAGCTACATAAATTCCCACCAAGCTGAAAATCAGTAAGATTGTTTAAAATATGATTAAAAATAAAATTTGAAAGTTCCCCATCTTTCCCCTGTATGGAAAAAAATTTATTCAAGGTCAAAGGTCAAAAAACGAGTTTTTCGCGATTTTCAGTCAAACGGTAAGTTTTATCATAAAAATACTTCAGACAAAAATTGTTGATCATAAAATTATCTATACAATATGTATGAATATTTTTTTCCTAAGAGCCACCGTTTCTGAGATATCAGGTTAAATGAAACCCAATCCCTTATTTTATACGCCAGTGTAACCTCGAGACAACATCTGTCTCCTGTTCAATTGTATGCGTGGCTAGGGTCCTATACCTGCTTTATGTCAGTGTGCCCAATAAATGAAATACTGTTAGTCTCAGGGTTGCCAGATTGGGGGATTTTCCCCAATAAATAGGGGATTTTTTCCTTTGGGGAATTTTTTGGCGATATATTTTTCAGGGGAATTCTTCAGGGGAAAAATTTTCCTCTACAATCTTTTTTCTATTTGCACTAAATATTTCCTAGTTCTTGGGGATTTATTTGTCACATAGCTTATTTTAGGGTATTTTAGAGATACATATTTTATAAATAATTTTATGATCTAAAATTTTTGTCTGGGGTAATTTTATGATAAAACTTACCGTTTTGCTGAAAAACGCGAAAAACTCATTTTGTTGACCTTTAACCTTGAATTAAATTTTTTCTATACAGGGGAAATATGGGGAACTTTCAAATTTTATTTTTAATCATTTATCTTTAATCTTTATTTGTGAACGGATATCAAAATAAACTGTACTTTTGCATTGCCACTTTTTCTGGCTATTAAATGGTGGCATTACCTACTTTTGAAGTCCGACGTTTCGTTTTCGAGGGACCATTATTAGTTTAAATCTATTGTAATAGTATGCTGTTATTTTTAGTACAAAACCTAAGACATTTGAAGATACATAAATTCCCACCAAGCTGAAAATAAGTAAGATTGTTTAAAATATGATTGAAAATAAAATTTGAAAGTTCCCCATCTTTCCCCTGCATGGAAAAATTTTTATTCAAGGTTAAAGGTAAAAAAATGAGTTTTTTCAGCAAAACGGTAAGTTTTATCATAAAGACTAGGGGATTTTCTCCAAAAAATAGGGGAAAATTTTTTCCTTTGGGGTATTTTTTGGGGATATATATTTTCAGGGGAATCTGAGGAAAAATTTTCCTCTCAATCTTTTTTCTATTCGCACTAAATACCTATTTTCTAGTTCTTGGGGATTTATTTGTAATATAGCTTATTTTGGGGTATTTTAGAGATACATATTTTATAGATAATTTTATGATCTACAATTTTTGTCTGGGGTAATTTTATGATAAAACTTACCGTTTTGCTGAAAATCGCGAAAAACTCATTTTTTTGACCTTTAACCTTGAATTAAATTTTTTCTATACAGGGGAAATATGGGGAACTTTCAAATTTTATTTTTAATCATGCTTTAAATAATCTCACTGATTTTTAGCTTGGTGGGAATTTATGTAGCTTTACTCTTATTTTTTGGTCTAATTTGACCGGACTAATACGAATTTTGTCAAAAAATATGAATTTTGCTCAACAATAAAATACTTTTATTTTTGAAATATGAAAAAAAAGTTATTACAAAAACTTTCCTCTAATGACGTTTTACGTCAACATACCGATTTTGAATAAGATTTTCATGCTTTATGAAAATTTTACTTTTTAAATTGTTTTAATACACCTGTAACTGACAATTTTGAATTCACTTAAAAAACTTGAAACGGTCGAATAGAGTACAATTCTATACCAATTTTTGGTTATCATGTTCGGCGGTGTGGTTAGGTTAGGTTAGGTTACGTTAGATTAAAAGACCGTTAGTTTTCGTTTTTTTTATGCTTTTTCAATTTTAAATTTGTCAGTTACGATGGTGTATCAAAAAATATTACAAATTAAAATTTTCTAAAAGTACTAATATCCTATCCAAAATCGGGATGTTAACTTACAATAACATTCGAAACAAGTTGTAACAACGTTTTTAAAATTAAGATACTTTACTTTTGAGCAAAATTCATATTTTATGACATACTTTTCGCACTTTCAGTTTCAGGTATTTTTTTCTTCAAATTAATAATAAAAACAGATTTTTTTGTTATCAACGTTCCAGACATACTGTATACTTATACATACTACATAACTTAATTACCGATCGGTCCCGAAATGGGACTAACAATAAAACTATTACAGGGCAAGTGGAACTAAAAATGCAAAATATATTTTAGAAGTGTAAATTTTACAAAATAAAATCTCATCGGTCAATCGGGGTCGACGGTTGTAGAAGTTGCTTGCCTTATTTATTGTCAAGTCACATGTAAATGTAAATAAACACTTAAAGAACAAATATTCATATAAAAAATAATGTCGATGAGTTCCGTAATTTCTTTGGAAAACTTAAAATTCTGGCTGTATATGTATATTTTCAAAAAGCTTAAAATACTTAAAACGTAATTTTCTTCAGAAATGATAGATTAAATGTGATTATTAAACGACCTTTCGAATTTACAAAGTTTTCATTAAATGTAAACAGTTCAACACCGAACAGGAAAACTGAAAAAGAAAACAAGGCATCGGTAACGTGCTTTTGGGGTTCTATAGGTATTTCAAAAGACAAACAAATCAGAACTTTTTTAAGATCATCTATAACCAACCTGTAGGTCACCTCTAGTTGGCAGGACCTTTAAATTTGAACTAACGAAAGATTGTGGTTTATTTTTATATTCCCCTTGAACTTTTATTTCCGCTTGGTGTTACTCTTGTCAAATTCACATAAATCATATGTTTAGTAGAAAGACAAATTAGAAGAAAAATGTGAGAGATGAAAACGCGGTCATGTTGTGCGTGGTACGTGGGAGTAGCTTTCTAATTGTGGACCGTACGCGAACGAGATCGCCTCGATAAATAATATGGAACGTCTCTACCGTGGTATTATCAATCATAACCGAAATTAACTCGGGCCTATGGATGTATACGTTTGAGTACCTATATGTGTGTTTATGTGCGTATCTGCGATCTTTCAAGAAAATCTAACCTGTCATTTATTAAGTAGCGGCTAAATTTCAACATTCGTATGCATTATACGAGTTATGCCTTATTGTTTAGTAAAGTTTTGGTCTGGGGCAAACAACAGATTTATTTGTAAAGGAAAACACATGTTTAATTTTACTAATTTATTGTAACTTAACAATTGTTTCGCTACACTGTAGCTTCATCAGAAGTAGATAATTACATACCTAAACTACTAAAGAAAACTTATCTAATTTATACTATTTTGGGTTAGGACTGTAATAAGAGGGGAGAAAGAAAGAATTGAGTAATGGGGAATTATTTAAATCTAATTAAAAATTTTTTTTTTTAACAAAGATGAACAAATACACTTGACTATGTTTCACAATATATTTATTGAAACTCTTACAATTGTTTCGGCTGTGAGGCCATTTTCAAAGAGATATTACAATAAATGTTAAAATTGAAGATGTACAATATTTATACCTGGCTCACAAAAATAAGTTCAATAGCGGTGAAATGACGAAATCTAATTGGTCGTTGGTGATTAACCTGTTGTTGTTATTAGCCTTAGCTATTTCGAAAATTTCTAATAAATTCAGGCGTTTACTTTTCGGGACATTGTGTAGTAATTTAACATTATCTACATCTGGGAAGTGTTTATACAAAATACAATGTTCCGAAAATCCTGTACATGTATTTGAATTTTTTATGGATTTTATGTGATCATTTATCCGATTTTTTAGCGATCGACCTGTTTGTCCAATATAGATTGCTTCACAGTTTTTACAATTAATTTCATACACCCCCGACTTAGATAATAGATCTATTTTTTCTTTATTGTTGACCAATAATGATTTTAAATTGGTCTTATTTACATTTATTGTCTTTATGTTCAGCTTTTTTAATTTATTACATATAGTATAACTTAAATCAGGAATATAATTAATCAAACAATAGTTTTTTACTTTCATATCTTGTGACGTGGGTGTATAAAATTTTCTTTGTAATAAATTAAGTTTCTTCTTTGCGATTAATTTGTTGACCAATGAAATTTCATATCCGTTATTTATAGCTAAAGTTTTAATTACGTTTAATTCTTTTTTGTATTCAACAGTATTTAGAGGTAAAGATAATAATCTATGTATAAATGAATGGAATGCACTTAGTTTAATGTTATTTGACTGTTTGGAATCTGCATGGGGTAATATATCGGTGAAAGTAGGTTTTCTGTAAATACCAAATGAGATGTAATCACTGTTCCTTTTCAAGGTTAAATCCAAATAATTGAGGAATTTGTCAGTCTCGTATTCAATTGTGAATTTAATGGTGTCGTAAAAGCTATTTAGTAAATTCAAAAATAATTTTAACTGCCTGTCTGAACCTGTCCAAATACAAAAAATGTCATCTACGTATCTTGTCCAAAAGAAAACATGATTTAATAGGTTGTTTTTTTTGTGCGAATAGTTTGTTTTCAAAATTAGACATAAATATTTCACTTAAGAGAGATGATAAGGGGGAACCCATTGGTAAGCCATTAAGTTGTTTGTAATATTTACTATTGAATTTAAAATAAGATTGATTTAAACAGGTTTCTAAGAGTAAATTTAATTCTTGTTTCTGGGGTATAGATAGGCTTTGACTATTGAATATTATGTGGGAAACAATTTCTAGTAAAGGGATTTGAGGAATAGACGGGAATAAATTAGTTACATCAAAAGAAACTAACTTGGCGTTAGTCGGTATTTTTAAGTTTTTAATTTTGTTTACAAGTTCTAAAGAATTTTTTATCGCGAAATTAGGGTTGAAATTAATTAAATTTGGTAATATAGAGTTTAATTTTTTACAAAGTTTGTAGGCAGGAGCGTTTATATAAGACACCACAGGTCTCATGGGAAAACCTTGTTTATGTATTTTAGGTAAACTATATAGAATGGGAGCTTGGGGATTCATAGTAGTTAAAAAATAGTTTTTATCTGTGAGAATGTTTGAGCTATTTTTTAGAACTTTTTTAATTTCTAACTGAAATTTGGCTGTGGGATCTGACGAAAGAAGTTTGAAATTCTCATTTTCAATTAGAGATAAGGTTTTATTAATATAATCAGATTTCTCTAAAATAGTGCAAAGTTTCATATTTACGTAAATCTAATTGATCGTTTAACAGTAAATCTGTTTTTTGAATTTAATTATTTCCATTGTTTCCAATAATGACAACTTATTAACTATCAATAGTGACCATTTGATGAAACATAATTTAAAACAAATAAATAAAACAAGATTTGGATGTTTCAACAATAATTTAATGTCCTCGACAATATTGTTTCGGCCCACATGTGGTCATTATCAAGAGTGTACATTCACTAAAGTTAAAATTGCAAGATTGTGTATATATATATATATATATATGTACATAAATGGTGGGGAGACATATCTGAAAATTGTTTACAATGATGTTAGTAGTAGTGGAGTGTTATTTGTAGCTAATTCTATTTGGTAATTTCTTATGTTTTTATTTAAATTTACAGCTTTCTTGATTTCTAGAGATTCCAAAAGGTTTAGTTTTTTACTTTTTGAAGCTGAATGTAATAATTTGGCCTTATCTAATTTATGGTGGCTATAAACTGAACTATTTGTTTTGAATGCAACATTCCTGTTGTTTTTGCATGATATTTTTTTAATAACTTCTGAGGGGTGACCTAAATACGTTATTGAGACGTATTTTTTATTTTCAATATTAAAATTAGGATAACCTAATTTAAATTTAATTTTATCTAACAATTTTTTCTACTAAATTAGTATTGTAGTTGCTGTTGTCGACAATTTGCTTTATGATGTTTAATTCTTTTTTATGATTTTCTGAAGACATAGTTACTTTTAACAATTTATGTAGCTAAATTATAGAAATGTATAGACAAATTTTGTAAATAAAATAAGTTTTGAGTGACTTCTGAATAAAAATTAATGCAACTGTATGGTAATATAAAAATTTTCCACTAACTATTAAAATGTGTCTTAATTAAAGTAAACAAACAAGAAAGTCATCATTTTTATTTATAAAAAAACAATGTTTGTTTACGTTTTGTTAGCGTGATATAATTAATTAAAAAGTGGAGTTGCTTATTACAGGACAAAAATGGCAGGTCATTGATCAAATTAACAACTAGTAGTTGTTTCAAAACAACACGCTTTAATTTTGGAACAGTGACCTGTACATTCCACAGTTTTGGTCAAACCAAATTATTTAATCAAGCAGCTAACTTAAAAATAAATAGAAATTGAACATACTTATTTTACCAACTTAGCGGATGACTCAAAATAAAATATGTTTTCAATAAATCCACAAAATTTCACCGAGACACGGTTCGTATATTATGTTCGTTTTAAATTAATAATTATGTTAGCTCTGGCATCAGTTAACTTACATATTTAATTGTTCTTTACGTAGGTATGTTTGAATAAATAGATAGTTGGTATCTATATCCATTTTTTGAATGATTTTAATTTTTATGTATCCATTACTTAAGTTCATTTGGAAGCATTTGCATCCGAAACAAAGAAAAATACAAAATCGTTCCTACCAAAATACAGGGTTGTTCAAAAGAAACGCACAAAATCGATATCTTCTGTACAAGTTATTTTGTAGATAAATGCCGAAAAACACAGTAATTGATACACATTGTTGTTCGTCTTTCTGTAGTAATTTCAGTCCCCTGCCTGCAACCCCTTAATCTGCAGCTACCCTAACTTGCTCTTCATTTTGTTACAGGAAAATCTATCAAGAAGTCAATTTATTTAAATTATCTTAAGATGATGAAACTGTACTGGAATTGTTCTATTATTAGCCTATACTTTAAAAAGCAACTTCCTAATATCACAAATTTTCATAGCTTAATTAACTTCCTTAAAATATTTTCTTGATTCTGATCTGATCAAAATTCATATTGGATATGAAAGTGACATACATAACACCCCCAAAAAGTCTATGTGTGGGCTGACATACTAAATAACATGTTTATTCCTTCGATGAAACTCTTACTGCTGAATTTTACTTATAACAGATTTCCTCTCATTCGACTTAATACCATAATGTTTCTTAACGAGGGTGATTCAGTAATTACTCATGAATGAATATATGGTTTCAACAAGATAATGAACCACAGCATTCTGGTTTAATATTCGAAAGTATATGAATGATTTTTTTCCATTCGATGGATAGGTCGACGGGATTCAGTTGAATGCCCACCAAGGTCTCTAGAATTTAATACTCGTAGATAATATTTAGCAGACATTTGGCGTAGGTCAAGTAGAAGATGGAGGTCACTTTCAGCATTTGTTGCATTGAGTCGAAACAGGTGAATGCTAAAGATCTATTTAGAAGAGTTAATTGTAATTTAAAAAAATAAGTCGAAATGACTGACCATCTAATTTTTGCAGTAACGGAGCCCTTACATGACCTAGGTTGCCGCTTTGCAAAAAAAAAATAAAAGGGGCAGCTACAGATTAAGGGGCTGTTCATAAAATACGTCACGCTAAAATGAGCTTTTTTTGACCCCCCTCCTCCCCGGATGTCACGCTGTGTCACATTCTGTGACCCCCCTGTAAATATTACGTCACAAAGCTAACCCCCCCCCCTTGAACATGATAAATTTTGATTGATAATACACAAATTTTGATAGTCAAAAATATTTATTTAATAATCATAATAAAATTTAAATAAATCAATAAATATCTTCTGTAACGAACAAATAAATAATATTTCTAGATATTTATCAGAAGTCCAAGGATTTTGTAAAAATTCAGTAAAATTTTTTGATGAACGGCCAACGTCACGTTGCCGTAAACCCCCTGTCCCCCTTGTCACATCTTGTCACACGCAGCAAGACCCCTCCCCCCTTGTATACAAACGTATTTTATGAACGGCCCCTAAGAAGTTGCAGGGAGGAGCTGAAAATATTACAGGACGACGAACAAAAAATTGAACCGATTTCCGGGCTACAGCTTTTTTCTAAAAAAAATAACCCGTACAGAAGACATGTACTTTGTGCGTTTCTTTTGAACAATCCTGTATAAGAAAATCAGATATTATTTGTAAAACTGTTATACTGAATCATGAGCTACTCTACAAAGATACACATTAGAGAAATATAGGCAGATAAATTTAATTTTAATAGAAGGAAGAAAAGGTTAATAGACCTGAAAAATTTACATCCAAAAATTTTTAATGTAATAAATTACTTACTAAATTAGAACGTGACAGATGCTTTAGAATGATTTAGCGTACACCAAAAAACAACACAAAATCACTTTTCTAATTTTATGCAATTATTGTACTAGAGCGGGGTTCTCATGAACTACTTCAAGATCACTTTTATCACTGAAGGAATTACTGACACATTATACTGTACCTAATAATTGTAGATGAATGCCTATGTATTAGTGACTAAAATTTTTACTTTACGAATCACTTTTATCGGAATTTCAAAACTTTATGGTTTGGTTTAACAGTAATTGACTAGGTAAGGAACAATCGAAAGCAGTAAGGAGATCCCATTTAATTCTGTTAAATGAGAAAAAAAACTGTGACAGTAAGTAACGTTATTAACTTACGTAATTCCGAACCAGATAATGTTCTAGTTTAAAAGTAAAAGTGCCAAAAAGTGGGCTCCGAAACATACACAAAACAACAACAACAATAACAACAGCGGTGAACGAAAAACGTTCCGTTACAAATAAAATGGAAAAAACGCGCATTCTCACTATTCTGTTATTACGTAGAGAAATAAAAATTGATTTTACGTCTTTCGATAATAATGTCGTGAATCAATTTCTTCTTTCTTTTCTCGGCTCGTCGCGTCGCACCGATCCACAGGTACTTGTAAAGCGCCTTTCATTGTCGGTCTGATTGAATTAAGTTATTAAGGCTTACGTTGGTATGCGTAAGTTGTTTCATTATGCCAATGGTCGATTTTTATTCGATTTATTAGACTTGAATTTTTTATGATAAAAAAAAGTGATTGGCCGGTAAACCACTTTTGACGGTCCATTAACTGTCTAGAATTTATTACTACAGTGAATTTCATTTATAACGACTTCGGTTGTAACGACCTTTTGGTTATAACGACATAACACGTAAGTCCCTTAAATTTAAGAAGAAAATTTGGCTGTAACGACTGGATGTAACGGCGATTTCGATTTTAGCGACTAATTTTAATGAACTATTAATTACAAGATGCTAGAAATCTCATACTCATAGATATTGCGACCGAGTCTAAACACAAAACTTTTTTATCTTTTGTTTACATTCACAGATACTCAGCAGTTGAAGTAATTGTTTATAAATTTTACGGTTCATAAAGTTAAATTTAAGAATTAGGAACTGGGTAAATACTTTTCTTGCCTAATTACCTTCTTTTATTCTTTCTCTCTTTCTTTCTATGTAGCGACTTCCGGATATAGAGATGGAATTTAATGGTCCTTTCATCGTCGTTATAAACGAAATATACTGTATTAGTAAGCACTATACCTAGATATTTTGATTTAAAGTTCGTTTGATGAAAAGATAATCTTTACTACCTATCCATTTCCTTTGGAATTTTTCAGAAGGGAAAAAAGCGGAAAAATAAACTCAACCCAAGGGATATCTACCCAATTCTTTTTTTTTCTCATTGCTGGATACAAAAGGAAGGATGGAAGGAGAATGTTTCGTTTACTATTTATTATGTGGGTTAGTTTATGGAATGTAAAGGTATATCTTTCCCCTGAATGACCGTGATTGGAAGATACGTTTTTATCTTTACAATATAGGCAAAATGCTTTCTCATTTTTGGTAAATTCGGATGAACTAGGGTTTTGTTGGGTTCGTTTTTTCAACACCAGGAAAATACAACTGTCCAAAATACCAAAATTTCAAGAAAATCAGTAATGTGAATCTCAAAGTAGATAATTACATTTTCTTTTATTGTTTAGGAAAGAGGCTATTTAAACAATTACTCAGGGTCTTTGCTCTTTATCGACATCAAAGCATGATCCAAAAAAAAACTACTAGGTATTTTAAAAGGGTAGCTGATAGTAATGTACTTAATATTCTTTGAAAATTTTGTAGTAAGGACAATTTGAATTTTCGAGATACTGGAAATCAACAGATGTAAGTTTCTAGTTTGTCCCGTTGCAGGGGTGAACCAGATAAAGGATAAGGTGGGACACTAATAAAATAACTAATTAACTAATTAATAAACCATAATCAATAAAACAAAACGTTGCGTCGTCTTAATATTCTATTTATTTCTGTTTGTAGTTCTTCTGGGATGTTTGTTTATTAATATAAGGTAATATATTTTCTGCGTTTAAAAATGGAAAGTTTGGGTTCTTTGAAAGTTATTGTTTGCAGACCGTACGTGACTATTTATCATTTCAACATTTTATTGAATCCTAATATATAATTCTTTTGTACATATTTTCAGATTCGTCCAGTCAACGCTAAATTATAGTTATAAATATTCTCAACCCCTTCACAATTTAAGATAATAATATGTCATGGAGTGATTTATTGTAGGGATTGCCAACCTACGACGGAGTGTCCCATTTTAATAATTTTTATAATTTCAAGTGAAGTGAAGTGAAGATACACAATACGTAGATTGTTTAAAGTTTTTAAAGTGGCAGATCGTTAAATATATTTATTAGATTATTTGGTCAAATAACTGACATTGGCATTCAAAAATAGACCTTTATGGTCTTTCAAAATGTCATTAAGAGATAATCATACTTATTTTTGAGTCCATCTTCTCTGCTGACAAGATTTAGCAAATACTGCAAATACTGTAGAACTGTCGTTACAATATTTGCTACCACGTTATGTAATTGGTTATTATTTATTTGAAAACGCCGTGTAAAGTTTTCAAATTTTTTTTGGTTTTGTAGACACAAGTTGTTAACACAATCATAAACATTTTCATTCATTTGAGTGGTATCGTATAAAACAATTCCAGTTAAGTGTTGACAAGGCAGCCAGTTTGTGACAATTTCACTGCTTGAGATGTCACTTTAACAAAATTAGACAGTAGTCACGGACATATGTATAACAGATATTCCTTTTTATTAAAAATTCCTTTCTATATCTTGAAATGACAAAAGAAGAGTAAGTAATAGAGAACGATATGATAATAGACAATGATTTTAAACTTCAAAAGATTTCATTTCTTATTTACTTGTTCCCTTTTCTTTAATATTTAATGAAAAGCACATCCTCCGTCTATAGGGAAGTGTGTTGTTTATATCTTTGTTTTGGTGATTTGGCTATTATATACATTTTATTATTTTATTCCGGTCACAAGTTTCCTTCGTAACTTTGACGACACTTATGTATGTACCTACGTTAAGGATAGATATGCGCATAAGCAAGTGGCACTCGTAAATGTTTCGCTTAAAGTATTCTGAAATTATATTTTATTGCTCTCCAGCGCTCTTTCCAGTGCAGAAATCAGAAATCAGATTGTGAATCGACTGCTCTTGCTGCTTTTGCTTCTTTAACTTTTCCAACTTAACTATGTCTCGGCTCTCGGACTACTTCAATTCTCTCGTGAAATTTATTCAGTTCAGTATTCAGCAACCAGCACCAAGCCAAATAAACTTTAACGTCCACTTCACCAGTTCGTAAACAAAATGATTTAAATAAATATGGCGTTTAGTTCGAAATTCACTTATTATTCTTCTTTACTTTTTATTTTCTTGCTCAATACTACTTGTTTATATTTACTTATTTATAATATAATAGGAAAATAAAAAGTGCCAAAAAAACTAAAATCTTAAATGTTACATAAGATATTTAACAACATAAAATGCGTTTTGACACTTAAAAGGCCTCGTTCGCAGTTACAGACTAAATTAAGATAAACAGCCGAATTCGGTTATAATAGCGAACACGGTTTTAAAAATGAAATTAATAAATTCGATTGTATTCTAAAGTTCATCAAGTATACAGATACATATACATATTGAAAATACCATGCAAAAAATTATTGTAAGTATCATCATAATAATTATTGTTATTGTAGAGCTCCTCATAAAATTATTCAAGAACTAGGTACTTAATACAATATGCAAAATAGTCTTACACTTGCGCCTAAGCAAGTCAAAGCTGACTAGAAAAAGATATACACTGTATTCCGTCAGTATTCTCAAAAAATTAAAAGTGAAGAAGGTATATAAAAAGAAGTTGAATAGGCTAGGTCGCACCCCACTGTCACGTATATAAACATTGGAATAATGACCTTACTGAAAGTCCAATTGTTCCGCCAATGGTTACGTATTGCGACGTCGCTATACTGCCGCGTGTAATACTCCGTTTTGGGCGCCGTAACTTCAAGCAGGGAAGAAATGGAGTTGTTAGACGTTATATGACCCGCTACAATTTTTTGGTTCATGTCTCTATATTTTAAATTAGAGACGAGGGAGTGAGTCTTCTGAGTTTTAGTTCCAACCCTTAAATGAGATATAGTAGGTCCCATTTTTTCACTAGCTACATGTTAATAATATAACTGAGAATTAAAATACTGTTTGAAATAAAAGGATGTCCATTAATCACATTTTATTTTCCATTATCACCCATTATTTCATGAGGGAGGTTGAATTTAAATTATTACAAGCTGAACAATTTAATCTGAATATAGCCGCAGGCAAATTTAACTATGTACCATTAAAAAACCGATGAAATAGTAGAATAGTAGATATTATATTATTTTTAGATAAAAGAGGTACAATTGGCATTTCTATATTATTTTCTAGTTTTCTATTTTGTCATCAGGCCGGATTGCAACAGTTGCTGCTTATTTTATAGCTCAGTTGGATTTTCGAACAAATTGCTTATCAGTAGGAGAAACAATGGCCGTTTTGTGGAACTTTACGATCAATAAACTAGTTCGTGCACTTTTCCTACACAATACAATTTGCTGTAAATCTAAGAAATTACTGCCGCTATAAAATCCGACACAGGCTGGTTCTTATTTATAAATACCTAAGTATTAGCAGTATAAAAGCTTCATTTAATTTCGCATTCAAACTAGAAAATTTTACTAAGTTTCACGAAGAGCACGACTGCACACATCATTGTAAGTTAAAAATATATCAACACTATATCCATGTCTTCTTCTATAAATATAAGAGAAGGAGACAATATATCGAGCTATTTAGTAACTTCATTTTAATACAAACTTCGGCAAAAAATTACACTCGCATCTATCTTAAAATGGAGGGGACATGGGAAAAGTTCCAGCATAATCTTATCAAATCTCATTTAAGGGAGAGGAGTCACTGAAATTTTCCGTTGCATTTTATGTAGGGGAAGGTAAACCCACCGCATTATACTAAATTTCACTAAGGGGTAGGGAGGGATATAAATTAAATGAAGAACAGTTCACGTAATTATTGGATTTTCTCATATGGAAAGTATGCTACAATAAAGGCAGACCAAAACAATAATTGTAGGGACAAAGTTCTCATTGTGCTCCCTTAGGTTTCGAGTGCCTTAAAAGAATTAAAAGAAGAAAAGAATATTTCTTTATGGTATCCGTGTATTTGAACAATTACTTATTTCTTAGAATATTTCCAAGTTAAGACTTTAATTTGTAAGGGTTCGCTTTGAGACGATCTCCCCACCTAATTTAATGTAATCCACCCTAACCATATCAAATCTAATCTCTTAATCAATTTCAGTGTTGTAAACCTGTGTATTTTTAATGATAAGTTATTGTCAAAGATTGTAAGTTGTAAGCTAATTTTAATTAAAGAACAAATTTGACAGTTTGACAATTAATGTTGTCGATTGGTTGCTACAGTCTGGAATTATAACCACATGGAGGCTTAGCAGTATTGATATTGGTCTTGCTTATATAGTTTTTGTCTTGGTCTTGCTAATGTAGTTTTAGTCTTGATCCTGCGTGTTAAGTCTTAGTTTTGCTCGTAGATCTCAAATCTAAAAATCGAAAAATTTATTAAAGTTACTTTTAGGATTTGAATTATCCAGTTCTTTAGATTAAACTAGTTGCTTTTTAGTAGCTTTAAATTCTACACGAACTATATTATCATTTGAACTTTCTTCAAATTTCACTTGATATTGATCCACCTTTTTTTTTTTTCACTCATTTTGCAGTTTTTTTGTTCAAATAGAGAAGAAACCACACCGAAATACACTTTGCTTTACACTTCAAAGTCAATAAGATGATATATATGGAAGTAATACTATTTGTAAATAATATTTTGACGACATAACCATCGTTTTTCGCAAGATCAAGACTAAGACTGCAAACCAAATACCAATTTTGTTAATCACTAATGGCGAAATGAGAAATGAGTGCAATTGTAATTCTTATACGAAAAATCCACTTATATTAATGAAATCGTTGAGAAGTAGCAACAATTCTCATAATTTATAAAAAAAAGATTCTTGAATCTGTAATTGTAATACATCATAGCAAGCAATGTATATTTGTTTATTTCATGAAAGTGTCATTTACTGGTTTTGAAAAGTTAATGAATCTACTTTTTTTATAAACATGTTGTTTTTACTAAAACTTTATTCTAGGCCTACCCTGCCTGTCACGTCCCGTCCTGCCCTGCTTTCGCCTTCCTGTCCTTTTTGTTCTTAAATATTATATACCGTGTGTCCCATTTAAATTAACCACTTGAAAATTGCGCGTCACAGTGTTTTTGTTTGAACTATACAACCAATTTTTATGAAATTTGGTGTACTGCGTGTAATTTGATCCAACATAAAAAATATGATAGTTTTTTGTCGATTATGGAATTCTTTGTAATTTCCATAAGGTTCTAACAGATGGCGGTGTAAGTTCATTTAACAGCACAACACTTGATCATCTTTTGCTATCTATGTTTTGTAAGCATCCACTTGATGGCGCCGTGTTTTGATTTCTTGATCTACAATCCGCTCCACGCCATGTGTTTATGCTTATGACATAACCATCATTTTTGCTTGACTGTATTAAAAAGTTTGAAATTAATTGTTTTAACTGTTACTTATTAAAAATTAAAAGAGTCGGGACAGCGCTAGTGTATTATATTTTATTACTTTAGAAATCCAATTTGCGATTTACGTATTTTCTGTTGACACAAGTCTGCATTATGTCTACCTGTAAATAATACACTCTTATCTATTTACGCAGCTTTCATGAACTTTCATTTCGTTCTAGTACTCGGAAAATGGCAACTACATGCATACAACAAAACGTTTCAAAATAAAAAAAAAAAAAAAGAAAACGTGAAATGCTTAGCGACTGTTTACCATGAACCAATGTCTTTTGTTTTATACAATTCCAATCGTTTGTGGTATAGCTTAGATACTACATACATGGTTCGTGAAATTCACTGTAGATCAACCACGCGGAAGTCGGTTGTTCCTACGCAAATAACTACCTACTACCACGTAGTTTCGAACAAATTAAAAACATGCAAATACAAGTAATAATGTAGATTGAAATTAAAATACGCACGTGGTCGGTTATGAGAACAAAGAAAAGTTACGGTTCAGTGACGGTTCGGGGTGGTTGTCATAAGAGGTACATAACATGAACAGTAGCATTAGCTACAACAAAAAAAATATTTCAAATGCATTTCTCAAATGCCCTTTAGCAATTTTTAAAAAAAGTTATGACACTGCATGTAAGTATTTGAAGCATTAGTCGACTTTTCAATATAATTTCTTTATCATACTTTAATCAGTAAACGAATTATACAACTAAATGCAGTTAGCAAACTAAAACACTTGCTCAGTAGTTAGATAATGTTAGATTGGAGACGCTTGAAATACAACTACCCCCACCACCAAGGTGATGTTAACGGCTGGACAGACTGATGAACCCTGTGGCGACTGACGAGTACGCATTCAATTACAAATTCAAACTATCAATTGTTAACTTGCCCTCATTCGGGAGGTGCCGCTGTTACAGTTAATAATAATAATTTCTTTAAGATTATTAAGAAATTTCCGTTGTCGTTTGACTTGGTTTACATACGAATTAATCCTAAAAGTGTTAGTTAAAGTAGGCAGCAATAAAAAGTATGGAACTAATTCGATAAAACAACGAGTATTATTTCTTTAAAATTCCTCAGATATATACTGTACAAACTTTAGTACATTTTCGTTTTTAGTTAATTTATTGAAAATTTAAGGAAAAATTGGCGTTATAAAATGAAAAGTTGTTTTAGATTTTTCGTTCCAATATTTCTGTTAATGTTTTTGTTGTGATTCCATTTAAAACTAAGTAAAAATGTTTTAATTGGAAATGAACAGGAAGGGGACAGGAAACAGAATGGGGTGTACGGCATGAGTAACACACAAACAAATTAAGTGGCATTGCAAAATGTTAAAATAGATTTCAATAAAATTTGGTACATCGAAATGTTTATGAATATACTTATTTTCTTATACAACTACAAGGGTGAAATCTTCATTCACCCTCCGGTACAATTTTTCAGAACTTCTTTGGTATGTTGAATGAGTACTTAACTTGTTTTTTTTTTTTGGCGAAAAAGAAGATGTTTAAACCGCCAATGTTTGAAAAACTCCCTGTTTTTTTTTGTTAGTAACCTCGTTCAACAGGTCTGAAACCTTGTGATGTTGATAACATTAGAACAACGCAAATCATTGTCTATTAAGTTCAAATTGATAACATTAAACAGTTGTGAAACAAAATCCAAAATGCTGCAGAATTTTTACAGTAAGTATGAAAAGGATTGGTTTCAGTTTGTTGCATTTATTGGATTCTGCACTAATCGAGAGCGTGGTTATATTTAAACTACTCTCTTAAAAACTTTACAATCAAATAAAAAGATTATTGGATATCGGTCGATTAAACACCTTCCATTCCCCCAAAACCGTCATAGATACGGATTTTTACTAAATGACAAAAATGTAGGTACTTTTCCAAAAAAAAAAATACTTGAATAAACAATTCCACCCTACAATAAGGCCATTAAATTTATTTAAGGGAAGAGGTAATTTTTATCCTTGTCATATCGTAAAATTGATAATTATATTTAAGCTTAGCACCTCCTTAGAAAAGTCCACATAGGTACTAAATTTTATTCAAATAGCACTAATAATCATCAAGTAATTTCAAAAATGTTTACTTTTCAAGAAGTTTTGTCGGAAAATATCGTAGGAGGAAAAATTTGTTCGCCCAGAAACTGTTGCAGATATGACTGACAAAATACGAAGCTAAAATATGTGCCTTTCTAAAAAAAATTAATTGAAGTACTCATTCAACACTCCAGAGAAGTGCTGAACAACTGTACCTGAGGGTGGGGAAACTTTTCACCCTTGTCGTTCTACAAGAAAATTGATATTCACATCAGAAATAAGTACATTCATAAATATTTCCAAGTAGGTACAAAATTTTATTGAAATCATACTAAGGGTTTTTGAGTAATTGAAGAAAAATGAACAACGATGCAGTTTGATAAAAAGGTTTATTCACGCTATACGGCACGGAATATTATGGCCAAAATATGAAAATTTCAAAAACTTTAACTTTTGGCTATTATGGTTACCTTTTAAAATTATTTTCATAATATACAGGGTGTTCAAAATGCCCTAAAACTATCAAAGCTATGTTTTTTTAAATAGAACCCCGTGTATATTATTGCATTTTTGGATTGTTCGATCAAAATAAGTGTTTGTTTTGTTAAGGTTTATAACACCTTAACCTTAAGGTTTTTCAAATAATTTGAATTTTATCAAAATCTAACCTAATTTTTATGTATCAAATGTTTAAGAAGTATTTAAGTTATGTAAGCGAAATTTACAATAAAGTATAACAATAGATCATATTTTATATCTCAATTATAATAAACTCGGCATCTTATACACGGTGTCCAAAAATTAATACTACGTAAGTATGAACTTTAAGGGGTTGTAACTTGATTAATTTAAATGGAACGCCATATTTTTTAATATACCAAAAGATGTATTTTTAATTACCTATCGATTGCATTAAAGTGTTCATGAGCTAAGTCATCGCGTTTTTGAAGAAAATGTTAAATAATTGTTTTATGCGCCATTTGGAGTTTATTAAATAAAAGTTCCAATGTATCTAGTTGCCTTTGGTGTTTAGATGTTAGATATTATTTATTATCATCCTTGGGGAATGTTATAAGAATTGTTTATTGGCTTTTCGAGTTTATGCTCAAAGGTTTCCAGAAAAAAAAAACATCCTAAGCCAGTCGTTTTTAAAAGATTATTAAAACAATTTCAGGAAAACGGAAATGTCACTTATAAAAACCCATTACAAGAAAATCAGTCACTGAAGATGAAGAAAATGTCTTTATGGTAGTCGGATCAGTTATCGAAAATATCAATATTAGTCGAAACAGATTTCCAAAAATACAGAACATAAGCCAATCAAGTATTTCAAGATTTCTTTAAAAAACACGGTTTATATCTTCATAAAATCCAGCTTTGTCAAGAACTTTATGGAAATGATTTTGATAACCGAACTGAATTTTGCAAGTGGGTTTTGGATAGTGCCAGAAAATAAAAATTTTTTCGATAGAGTGTAAAAAATTCTTATAACATTCCCCAAGGATAAAACTCATATCAATACGCTCCTTTTTCGAATCAATTTTCATTTTGAATAAGCAACACCTCAATAATAAATAATAACATCTGACTATAAACACCAAAGACAACTAGATACATTGGAACTTTTATTTAAAAAACTTCAATTGGCGCATAAAACGATTATTTAGCGTATCCTTAAAAAACGCGAAAACTTAGCTCATGAACACCTTAATGCCAATCGATAGGTAATTAAAAAATACATCTTCTGGTATGTTAAAAAATATGGCGTTCCATTTAAATTAATCAAGTTACAACCCCTTAAAGTTCATACTTAAGTAGTAATAATTTTTGGAGACCCTGTATAAGATGACGAGTTTATTATAATTGAGATATAAAATATGATCCATTGTTACACTTCATTGTAAATTTCGCTTACATTACTTAAATACTTCTTAAGTATTTGAAACATGAAAATTAGGTTAGATTAAATGAAATTCAAATTATTTAAAAAACCTTAAGGTTTAGGTGTTATAAACTCTACCAAAACAAACACTTATTTTGATCGAAGAATCCAAAAATGCAATAATATATAGGGAGTTTCATTTAAAAAAACATAACTTTGATACTTTTAGGGCATTTGGAACACCCTGTATAACATGAAAATAATTTTAAAAGGTAACCATAATAGACCCCTATATAACCCAAAAGTTAAAGTTTTTGAAATTTTCATATTTTGGCCATAATATTCCGTGCCGTATAGCGTGAATAACCCTGTATAGATAAATTCGGCTAAATCGACTTATTTTTATCCCAGGAGTATGTGTTTGTTCTGTGTTCACGGAATTTTGGGACACTCTGTATGTCATGGGATTTGTATCAAGACGCTAATATAAAAAATATGTACATATAAGAAAAATAGAAAAATACAAGCCGATAATTTATACCAATTATTTTCATTCAACGTACTGCACGTTGAATTCTTCATTAAAATCATGACTATTTTTTCTTAAATGGTAATATACTGAGTATATAAATTAAATTGCAAATCTTGTAATATGTTTTAAGAATTAAATAACATAAAAATATCATTTTTGAATAATAAAACGGACTCAAATTATGCCAACCATTTAATAGTAAATAGTCATGATTTTAATGAAGATTTTAACGTACTGCACAATGAAAATAATTGGTATATATTGTCGACTTTAGAAATTAACAAATTTAAAAATAGTAGTCTATTAATTAACAAACAAACTGAATTAAGCCAATCTCCATTACTGAATATGTTCCCTGCTCCCCCTCCCTTAACAAAATAGTATATAAGGAAATATGTTATCACTTTAGGTTTAAGTTAATAATAAACTTCTGATGAAGCCAAAGTTTGGCGAAACAATTGTAAAGTTGAAGTTGATAAATTAAATCTGTTGAAATTTTTAAACTTGTGTGTTTTTATTCGTCAAATTAATATGAATTTCAACCAAGTATTGATAAAATCAATTAAATAGACTCCTTTAGTATTCAGCAGTGTTGTATTCTTTCAATGAATTATAACAGTAATATTTAATCAGACAGCAAATAAATTAAATTCAGTCGGAAATGATCAATACGTGACGATTATTAAAAATGACGACGCTGGATTTTTCTCACGGTCGCTACTAGCAGTGAAAATTTTCTGAAATACACATAATGGTAACCGTCATTATCCGCTGTAGTACGCCTTCTTTCTTATGCATTTTAATTGCGAAACCGGTCGACCAGTTCCGTTACATTTCTAAAGTACATAATGCATGTTATTAGACATCGTATTTGATCGGATCGTTATGCAAAGGTCAAACTCGCAACTCGAGATTTTCATTGAAGTCCGTTTAATTAATTGTAGCAATGCTCCTAATATATTATTTTCTCTTTCCTCTTTCCTATATCTCTCTCTATCTATGTGTGTTTGTTTGTGGGAATACGTAAGTCACAAACATATTATTAATTAATTAGTTTGTAATTACTAGTTACATTAATATATAAAAGCAAGTTGAGCTGGTTATTTTAATGAAAAGTTGTTCATGTGGTCGCAATTAATGGAATTTTCTAGTTACAAATAAAGGTAATGAACAAACGAACACAATGACTTTGGCACATTTATTGGTTTTGTACTACGAGGAGTTGTCACAAAATATTGGTACTGGTACGCTACAGTGTGCAGATTGTTTTTGCGCAATAAAATAATAAAATAATGACCCATGGGTAAAAAGGTAAATTTAACTACAGTGCACTTTTGGGGTAGTCTTATTACGTTATTACAGGGAGAATTGTGAGTTTTGACATCTATCAAAAATAGTAAAGTGACATCCCCTCTTCTTCAGTCTTTATACTTTGAACGTTGGGTTTTGTTTCGCTCTTAATCTTAAAACAGTAACCTATTATACGTTTAGTAGTTTGTCTGGTGATGTATCTGTCACGACAAAGATAGAGAAGTATGGATCAATTATCAATTACGAAAGAGTATACACCGTCTAGTGTCGAGTTCTTTAGTTTGAAGCAAAGACTGTAACACTACATGCAACCGCACTGTCTATATAACTTATTAGTATACAAACTACTGTATATTTGGCGCGACTGTCCGCGACTTTGTAAACCATAGCATCAATAGATAACGCACCTTCGACGTACCATGTATGTATGTAGTGCCTGATTTATGGTGAATAAATGTTTCACGGCAGTGACACATGTACAAAGGATCAACGAGGAAATTCTGGAGTAGATCGGAAGAAATTCTTGAAATGTCTCTATGACTACAAATATAAGAGAGAAGAGCGTGCGTGCCCCGAGTAGTGAATTTAATCAATATAATATATAAAAATACAAGGGTTTTCTTATGAATTCTCACTTTTCTCCATGACAATCTACTCGTGGTGGTAATGGTAGATATCCCTTAATCTCTCCTTGACAATAAGAGAGTTTAGTTTCGATGGGCGGATAAGATACATCTTTTTTTGTGTAACACATTATTTTTTTAGCGATTTTTAAAGAGTGACAGTAACGTAGTAGAATTTTCTAAAATATTCTAAAATTTATTGGAGTGATAGATTTTTCTAGAATGTAAATAGTATTAAGTGCATAGTGTTAACTAAAAAAAATGTTTAAATAAATTATAAATTTCTACAAAATTTGTTACAGTATTGTATTAATCAAACAAAAACCTTTTCAAGCAAAAATTGTAGCTAAATAATAAACAAAATGAGTCAAATCCGACATTTGAGAAGCAAATTGTTTACGAGGAAAGTAATTGATTATGAAACAATCTTTTTCTACTTATTTTCTGTAGTTAAAAATAAAGAATTCTATGATAATAATAATTTGCTCCTTGGCAAATATCTAAAAATTTCAAGTTCACTGATTAATGTTTCTTGATTTGTTATATAAATTGTTAATTTAGTGGAAGTGTTGGCAGCTTAACATTTCATAAGGAAAGTAAAATGTGTTGCAATCGATTTGACTTATGCTTCATTCAAAATTTGCATTTTGTTTTTATTTATTTATCCATTTTTCGATTTTGCAACTAGGTGGCATTTTTCAATTAACAGTTTTCGGGTTTCAATTTTCCACAGCTATAGAGGGGCATTCAAATCAGCGATTATTTTCAGGAGGTAATTTTCACGCTGTTTATAAAAACTTGTAGATTTTTCTAATGAAAAAGACAATCTAATTGCAATTTTTGAATTGAAAATGGACACAACTTTTATTTACAGCATTTTTGAAATATAGTGCTCTCGTAAAGGCAACGTACCTAATGAAATTTTAATGTTGATGGGTTATAAAGACAAAGTACGGAGCCATGGTATAGTTGTATTTTATTTAATAAAAAAGACCTTAAGAATCCAATTTCGCGGTCAAGTGTGAGTAGAACATTTCACAAATTTGAAGAGTATGGGACAGTACGGGATTGACTTAAAACGGGCCAACCACTCGCTTTAAGGGAAGATAAAAAAATTGATATACTCCTATCAATAAATGAAAGTCTGCATTCTTGAACCAATACTTTAGCGCTTAATAACGATATCCTGTACAGTAATTATTAAAAAGTCAAAAGTATTATCCATATGAAGTGTCTGTACAACATACACTTCTAGAGGATGACTACAAAAGGAGATGATAATAACGTACATATTTCCTCAAAATAATGCCAAAAACTTTATTTCTACTTATTTTTTTAAGTAGTGTTACTTCAACTAATACTTCACTTTTCAGTACTATATTGTCACAACTAATTCACTTGCCATTTCGTCTCTCTTCGATTGGATCGCTCCATCGCTATACTCTTATTCGTACTACTACAATTTTAGGCCTTAACTCTTTAAAACCTTTGGCTGTTTCATTCCCACCAATGCTGGTGGGCGAGCTGTCCCTTCGGCCTACACTCTGGTGCAAAGTCGGAGCTAGAAAGACCGGTGACCTCCCGAATGCTAAGCAATGATCTAGACGTAGACGTAGTAAGAATAGAGTGAACATGAGCCTCGGCTGCTGGCCAGAAATTAGAAATAGAAATACTGCTTTCTGTCTCTGTCTAACTGTGCGCTGGAGGGGGAAGAAGAGGCGAGCGGTAGCAGACGATTTTCGTTTACGGTTACCATCGATGTAATTTGATTGCTTACTGTTCTCCCCTCCATCGCACAGTTAGAGAGAGACAGCAACTCCTCCCAAAGCAGTCTCTCTCTTTCTAATTTCTGGCCACATTTTCATACACGGTTTGTCGGGACTGTTCAGTCTATTCTTACTACGTCTATGGATCTAGACCACTAGACCATGCCGCTCGGTATATTCTATGCCGTCGTGTCCTCTTATTTATAAGATCGGGCCGATTCTCGAATGTTTTCGTCGAGAATATTTACGACTCTTTTGTTACATAGTTAAATGCTACTCACCATACAAGACTTGCTGTATAATGGGTTGCCTAACATGCACTGGCAGGGATACGCGTCACAATATTATTTTAACCGATGTGGCTACTGTTTATTTGAATGGAATGGTACTGTCAAGAGCAATTACTTTAATAAGAAGACACTGGGTAGAGACAAGACACTAAAAATTGCGGACCTATGCTTCTGCATATTATGGTAGTCTGTATTGCTTGCTATTGATGTTATTCATTTCTAAGTCCCTATTGCTATATTGAAAGTTTGAATAGAAATTCAGATCACGATCTATTGTAGACGCAAATACATATGAGAAGTAACGTCATTAATGGATAACGAACCTGAAATAGTTTATAACTGAATCGAAATTGGGTCACCCTGTACTAAGAAAGGAAGTAAATACAACAGTAAATGGAAACTTTTCATCGTTTTTCATTCGTATGCATCTACGTGGAAATTACATCAACAACAAATAGCAGTCTCCTATTATACGATATTTTTTAAAAAACACAAGAGCTATAGCAAGAGCTCTCTTGTTGTGATTGATGAACGTTTTATTGACCAAAACTCACTCGTTATTTCGAAACTCTCCACGCTCGTTAAAATACGAATCGATGCGACGAGGTAAATGTCTTTATAATTATGCGCAGAGGAAAGTCTTTCTAGTGTCGAGTATCGACAACGAAAAAAAATTAGTGCTTTTAAATAGAAAAATTTTTTCGTAGCCAGGTCAGTAGCGTTGTAAAAGCGTAGGGATATAATATGTACATTATTAGAGTTAGATGATATACCTATAAGTAATTATAGATATAAAATTAAGTATTCTAGCCTTCTATACACCATTCATGAAGATAGTTTTTAGCTGCAGTGGTTGATTTCGAAGATATAAGGGCTAAAAGAGTATCACCCCAGAGGGCTTCATATGAGAGAATGACATTAAATTTTCTAGAAAGTTCTAGTTTTCTTCGAATATTTTGAAATTCTGTAAATTTCCATAAGGTTTGAGAATGTTCTTGAAATTTCCACAATTTTCTTGAATGTTGCAGAATTTTCTAGAAGGTCCGAGAATGTTTTAGAATACTCCAGAAGGTTAGAGACTAGATACAAGGTTATAGAATCTAAAAAATTTTAAACGTTCCAGAAATTTTCATAGTGCTCTTGAACGTTATATAATCTACCACACTGATGGAGAAAATAGCTTTTATGAATATAATAATGTGACAGATGTGTCATTTTTTTTTAAAAAAACCGTTGAAAAACAAGGCCGCCGGGACTGCGAAAATTGTGTGGAAGTAATCTATGACGCGTTCCAGAAAGTCCGAGAGTTGCTGGACGTTTCGAGAGTTGCCTAGAAACGTCCATAATACTATAAGGAACAGCGTTGGACAGTTTGACAGTATTTTATAGAATTGAATCGTTGTTGTGTTATAGTTAATTTAATAAACAGTGTTGAGAGAAAAATTACGTGATAATTGTGAATTACGTAACAATAATTTGTTGCTGCTGATTTTGGCAATAGAGTTTCCTATTATTGAATTCGAAAACAACTATTTTCCCCATTGTTAAGTATGAAGCGAAGAGAATAAAATTTTATCGGTTAGAAATACCGGAATGTTAGTTTCCATAAGCACACCATAGATAATTATGATACCTAAAAAGCTAAATACAACAAAGTTACTCGATTTTAACAAGATAATTATTATCAAATCACTTCGTGCCCTTAACACACATATATTGTCATAGATTCAATTTGCAGTTGAGCCTTTTGGCCTGGTGGTTTACATCACAGCTTAGCATTCGGATGGTCACCGGTTCGATTCCGGGTCCGCCTGCACTGGCACAAAATTTTCTGTGGTTTAGGTGAGTATTGGGGCAATAGATAATCTTGAACTTCCTTTGCGTCTCTATTTCGCCTGTCTAGTCTTTCTCTCACCAACCACTGCACATCATCAGATGAATGCAAATCAACGGAAAAAAATGTGTTAATTGTATGTATAAAAATAAATCATACAATTTAAAAATTGATGATAAACATGTGGCTACAAGCGTTGAATGCCCAATATACGCGAGAATGTTAGAAGAAGAAAAAAAAAAGGACTGACTTAGATGTGATGGCGTAGCAATTACAAACAGAATCGCTTATATATAAAAAAAAAACTTTTGGGTGTTTCATTCCCACCAATATTGGTGGGCGGGCTGTCCCCCCTGACCTACACTCTTGTGCAAAGTCGGAGGGGTAGGGCGGAAGGCCCTCTTCAGCCTCCTTCAGGAATCGTGGGAATGGGTGGCTGGTGGTGTGGGGGAAGAAAGATGAGACGGACGAAATGAAGACAGAAGAGAAGTGAAAGACTATCTGTGGAATATTACTACCCCAGCATTTGCCTAAATGATCCAAGGAAACCACAGAAAAACTTGGACCAGAGTAGTCGGCCCCGGAATCGAACCGGTGACCTCCCGAATGCTAAGCAATGATCTAGACCACTAGGCCATGCCGCTCGGTCGCTTATATATATGAATGCACAAAGTTACTTAGCGCATAAAGATGAAATTTTACACCACGTTATGAAGATGACGCCGGCTTTCCTGGCACTGTCCGAAACAAGACTGACAAACGACATTGTAGATAGCGAGGTAAATGTACCGGGCTACAGTGTAATTAGATGCGATGCGGAAAGTAGGAATACCGGAGGTGTCATGTTATATATATAAGAGACGAAATTCAATTCAAGGTAATGTTTATTGATAAAATAGTAGGTAACTGCTGGTGTTTTGCATTAAATGTAAAATTTAATGCGTATAAGGGAACTATCATGGTAGTATATCATTCACCAAGCGCGTCAGATGCCGAATTTATAAAGTTTTTGCACGATAAATTAGATTCACTCGTTACAAAAAATCAATGTATAATGGTAGGGGATTTTAATATTAATTTATTAGTAGATACATATTATTCAAAAAAATTAAAAGTAGAAATGTCTTGTTTGGGCATGAAGCAATATATAGAGAAGCCAACAAGAGTAACTAAAGAGAGCAGTACTCTGATAGACTTAGTATTTGCTAATATTAGTTTAAGGTGCACGGTAAATGACAGACTAAAAATAACGGATCATTCGTGTATAAGGGTTGATTTCAATAAAGGTATAAAGGGTGAAAAATATAGGGAATTTATAAGTAGAGACTATAGTAAATTTAGCATAGAGGAATTTTGCAAAGTAGTAGAAGCATCATTAGAGAATAACAAAGATTTAGGAGTAAGTTATAGAGCTGATAATTTTGTTCAAAGCCTAGTTAATGCATTGGATAGGTGTGCACCAAGAAAAAAATTTTAAATACCAAAAATTTGGGAAGGTAAAAAATGGTACACAGAAGAGTTAAGAGTGGCTGCGAACAAAAGAGACGATGCGTACCTATATTAAAGCATTATATACGTGCAACGAATGGGATTGGTTACAATTCAAAATAGAAAGGAACATAGTAGTTAAACTATTTAGGAAAAAAAAGAAAGAATATTATGAAAAATGATAGATATGAATAAACATGATTCTAAAAGAATGTGGAAATCCTTAAAAGAAATAGTTAGAGGAGAGGCAACAGGAACAAGAACAATACAGAGTATAGATTTTGAAATTTTAGATGATAGAAGCGATTGTAGCTTAGCAGACAGGTTTAATTTATACTATATAAGGAGTATTGATGATATACTCGGCTCTATAGTAGATGTCAGTAATATGCAGGACTTTACAGTAAGAGAGAGAGATGTGTTTATCGATTGCTTTCAGCCGATTAATGAATCTAAAATTGAAAAAATTATTATGAAATTACCTCTTAAAAAAGGGACTGATGAGGGTATAAGTAGTGATATATTAAAGACAAGTGTATATGTTATAAAAGAGGAACTTGTAAAAATAATTAATAACTCGCTAGATAAAGGAGAATTTCCTGACTCATGGAAAACTTCTACGATAATACCAATTCCAAAAGTTGTAAAACCAAGAAAAGCTAGTGAGTATAGGCCGATAAATGTCTTGCCAATTTACGAAAAAGTATTAGAACTAGTAGCTAAAGAGCAAATAGAAAGGTTTCTAGAAACTAATAATATTATAAGCGAGCATCAATCGGGCTTTAGAAAAATTAACTCTTGTGAGTCAGCAATACAGACGACGTTAGATGACTGGAAATTAATAATAAGTAATGGTGAATTAGTAGGTGTCATATTTCTAGACTTGAAGCGGGCTTTTGAGACTGTAGACAGAGAGAGGTTAATAAAAAAATTATATCAATATGGAATGAGAGGAGTGATGCTAGACTGGATAAAGTCGTACTTGAATAATAGATCTCAAAAAGTTAGATTTAATGAACAATGGTCTGTTAGTTTAAAAACCAAATACGGTGTACCTCAAGGATCTGTACTTGGGCCACTGCTGTTTAATATATATATAAATGATATAGTTCAAATTTGTTCAAATGAGTGTAGTATTAAAATGTTTGCGGACGATACGATTATTTACGTGAAAGGAGGTAGTAGTAAAGAAGTAGAAAGTAAGTTAAATTTAGTATTACCTGTAGTTGAAAACTGGATGAATGTAAACAAACTAAAAATGAATGCTTCCAAAACAAAGTATATGATTATTAGAAGTGTTCGTAAAGAGGTAAATAGAGTTAAAAAGGTTAAATGTTTAGATGGTGCTGAAATTGAGCGGGTTGATAAAATTAAATATCTAGGAATTATTATTGATGATCTGCTAAGATTTGAAGATCACTGCGACAGTATGGTAAGGAAAATAGGGAAGAAAATAAGTTTTTTAAATAGAATAGGCCAAGACATATCGATTTTCACTAGATGCATAGTCTATAAATCAATTATAGCACCTCACTTTGATTACTGTTCAACGCTATTGCTAAGCATGGGTGAAACTCAATTGTCTAAACTACAGATATTGCAAAACCGTGCAATGAGAGCTATATTGCATTGCGATAGGTACTCTAGAGTTGAATCGATGTTGCTAGCGTTGCGGTTTATGTCCATAAGACAAAGAGTTCACTACAATGTATGTCTTTTTATTTTTAAAATTGTAAATGGATTACTACCACAAAATTTAAACAACAAATTAACAATAATAGACGATAGGACACGACAAACGGGAAATATTGCAATTCAATTTCATAAAACAAAAAGTGCACAAAAAGGTATATTTTACGAAGGTGTTAAAATGTTTAATAATTTACCGACAGAAATAAAATTGTGTGACAATATTGTGAAATTCAAACGTGAATTAAATAAGTTCATTTTCGCAGAGGTTCCTAGTTCGTAAGAATACGGTGCAATAATTGTATTATTAATAAGATGTTAGAAATTAATATTCAGTATAATAAGTAAGAGTTTCAATGTATTTGTATTTTTGGAAATAGCCGAGAAGGTTAAATAAAGTTCAATCAATCAATCTATTCTTACAATTGCTACCTAAATAGAGGCTGAACAGGATTGTCCGTCTTATCCTTCGGTTTTGCGCTAGACCAGAGTGTAGGAAGAGTGTAGGTTAGAGGACAGGGGGACTGACTACCCACCCATCAGCACCAGAAGCTGGTAAGAATGAAGCACTCACAAGTTTAAAAGTTTTTTTTTATTCATTTAGCAATTCTTGAAGCTCGTTTTTTACAGATCGCTTCTGGAATATCTGCATTTAAAAAGTTCTGAGGTTTGACGTTAAAATAACATTATTTTAGTAATAAAATAATTATCGACTTTGTCAATAAAAGTTAGTCAAAGTATAGCTATAGTATTTTGTCATTAAAATAGTGTTGTTAGTGAAGTCAACCAAAAGGCATGAGGGGGGCTACAGAAATAGGGTCAGGTGGGGTAATTGTAAAAGCGGGATATTTGTAAACAGGCTCTTTATTTAGATGAAATAGGACCCTTGATTATTACAACTAATGGGAATTACAGACTGTGGTGTTCACTTTTGACTGTTAGATGCTTTAGTGCGCTAAACAGCAGGGGAAGAGTGTCGCAATATTTTATGTTAAACAGTGAAAATATTTCTATATAATACACAGAGTTGCTCATTAGTGCGTCAAAGGTTTTATTAAATCAGATTGGAGAATTTTTTTTTATAAGAATGATACAGTATCAAAAAAGTTTGACATATACAGGGTGAATCACTAAATCGGAGCACGTTCCTAACTAGTAGATGGCTCTTCAATTACTGATAATAGTACATTCAAATTTTCTTCGTCACTTGTTCTCTTTTTCCTTTCACATTTCTCATAACTGACATTTCCCGTCCTAGTGAACCTTTCCTTAAGTTTTTCCAAACTGCTAACTGAAGGTTGCCTTCTATTAGGATATCTCTGTGCATACATTCGCTGAGTTAACAAACAATTTTGTTCAGCTGATCCCATAATGAAAATCATGTCAACGAGTTCGTTTTTCTCAAACTGCATAATACCGACTTAACAAAAACCCCTAGTAATATGTGACAAGCAAAAATTGTTCAGGAAAACTATGAACCGAATCAAACTGGTATGATACGACAATGACAATAATGCAAAAATAATTGTAATAGTCACTAATACAGCACGCTTAACGTATTAAATTATTAGATGTATTAGACGCATTACGTATTCATTTATTATTTGCTTGTGCCAACTTGTCAAATCTGACCGATCAGCACACTACATCAAATCAAAAACAAATAATTAGCTGGAAATAACGAAAAAAAGTGAAATATCTCTGAAATTATGAGGTTTAGGTATAAAATATTATAAAGAAACATTAAGCAGAATTAATGCACCATTCCAAAAATTCAATAATATACAGAGTGTTCTATTTAAAAAAATAGAGAAATCGCTCTTTGAAGGTTGCTCAATTGACTGCACCGTAAAAAACACCCTGTATAATAAAATTATGATTTTATTATTTTTTAGGTTTAATACATCCGTTGACAGCATAATTACTAAATATTTCATCTCAACTAATCGTAATACTCGTGCATTGAACTAAAAAGCCAAACCCTGTTGCAACCATTTTTTTTACATTTTCATTATTAACTCAACAATGCAACATCCAAACCCAAAAATCTTTGTATCATTGAAAAGACAATTTTAAGTAGATTATGAAAAACAAATAATATACAGGGTGTTTCATTAAAAAAAAATATGTTGGAACGTGCTCCGATTTAGTGATTCACCCTGTATATGTCAAACTATTTTTAAAATATGCGTCTTTTGATACTGTATCATTCTCATAAAAAAAAGAATTCTCCAATCTGATTTAATGAAGGCCTTATTGACATTTGACGCACTAATAAGCAACCCTGTATAATTTTTGGGATAATTGTGAACATGGCTTTATCAATATAATTTTCATTGGAATTCACATTTGAAAGCGAATTGTTCGCTTTTGTCCCATTAAAAACCTTTATAAAGCCAGTACAAACAAGACGATTGTTCACATTTACCCCTAAGTTTTCGACTGCGTTAATAAGTGAAGGGGTGATTGTAAACTTAACTTTTTTCGCCAAAAAATCGGAATTTGCATATTTAATAACAGAAATTCACTTAAAACCAAACAAGCAGCTAAATTAATCATATAGTCGCCTAAATTTATTCTTCATCTAAGATACATTGGAGCTTCAAAAGTCAAACTTCCAAAATCGTTCACAATTACCCCATCTGGCCCTACCCAAGTAAATTAAAGTTTGGTAAGTACACTTCTTATTCTACAGAATTCAAAAATATCAGTTGATAGTCCAGTGTAACCTCACAATTTTATCGGATAGAATTGATTCTGATAAAAAAAACAAGTTGCTATTTCGATCGGTTCTTTAGGTTCTTTTGGGTGTAATAAGTAAAGGATGGTATCCACACCTAGGATAAAAACACACATCGGCAATGTAAACTTTTATTCCTGAAGCCATTACTCAATTCCTGTCGAAATGAAATATCTTAACCGAAAGCATTCTGAGCGAAATGACCTTTATAAAACAGTTGAGGTCAAGAGAATACACGAAATTTAATATACATGATATATTTCGAGTTTTTTTTTATCTGGGGATAATGGGATATCAATCATAACTGGATTTTAATATCTTGGAAAAGTATAGACGTGCAATTTTTTAAAAGGATATTTAGTTGGTCCACCTACGATATCACCTTAATTTTGACCTTTAAGGTCCTTTAGGCGCCAGCTTATTTTTCTTTATGGAATTAAGTACATTTGCTCTTAATTATTCAGTCGGTGTTTATAAAAAAATTGGTATTTATGAAACGTTAAGAACAATCCAAACCGATGTTTTCAGAAATCATACACCAAAAATAAAAACATTACTCAATACAAGCGATTTTAATAAAATTAACGGAGAACTGTGTTGGCACTAGATGGAACATATTTAATAGATACTATAAAATTAAGATATTAAACACTCGGTGAATAATCCCATAAAACGTACGTAACGTATAGAGTAATGTAATAAAACTTTTGGAATTATTCACTGAGTGTTTCATTTCTTAACTCTATACGTAGTATTAAATAAAAGAGATCTTCAAATACTAATTTTCTGCTTTCTTATATTTATGGTCAAACTATATCGTACTTATAGTTCCCTTAAATAAATACGTAATATGGTACCTTAGGTTCTAAATAGATTATTTTCTTTATCTATAAGTGTGATGCACCTCGCTAGATTTTTGTTATTAACAGAATTAACATAACAGAACATTAAAGTTTACATTAGGTTTCGGTTTTCCTCAAGAACCAAAAAAAATTTTAACAACTTAGAATAAAAAGCGTAAGTATTTGGAAAGTTTCAACTCGTTTGTTGAAACTTTCCAAATACTCTTCTGATAATGATTATTGAAAATGTTTCATCAAAATTACAGCAGTGAAAGTAATTCTATTAAAAAAATTTAGATTATAAACGAAAAGGCAAGTTACTTAATGACATTGAAGTTTATGTGGCACTTGATAAAGACCCTACAACTAAAATAAATAATAACCTCAAAGAAATTCTAACGAAGATAAAGAAAGAGGGCGGCATTAATCAGCAACAAATCAATTCTTTGGTCATTTCTTACCCCAAAAATCTATGATCCTCCTAAGATCCACAAGCCTACTTTATCCTTCAGACATATTGTTTCCATTGTAAATAGTCCTACCAGTAAATTAGGTAAATTCCTTAATATCCCTTTGGATAAGCTACAATATCTTGATATTAACATCAAGACCCATTCGAAATAATTAACAAATTGGAAAATATTAAATTGCCTGACAATTATAGCCTTTTGGTTTACGAAATTGTTTCCTTATTCACAAATATTCTTACTGAACACATAAAAGATTCTATTTCAGAGAACTGGGAGACTGGGACGTATTATAAGATACCACATTTTTGTTTTTAGCACAATTTATATTTATCTATCTATTAGAATTATATATTAATTCAGGATATTTACAGGTTAACAAAAAATTGTATAAACCAGTGTATGGGGTGGCTGTTGAAGGGCCTTTCTAGCTCAATTTTAGAGATTGCTCTTAATAAACTTATTAGAATTTCAATTCCAAAATTCTAATTTTCTATTCCTTTTTCTATAAATATAATGATGAATGTTTTTTCTAGAATCTTTTTTGAGAAAAATTGTTATTAATTTTTATTGAATTAAAGGATTTTAATACAAACACATTGTAGTATTTTTAACATATTTGTTAGTCATCAGTGCAATGTTTTTTCTGTTACAATTTTAACTTTATAAAGTTTTGGTGGTGTCTATTAGTAATCTTGGTAAATTCATTTAGATTATATCTGTGGTAATTTATATAGAAATAAAAAAAAACTTTATCTACTACGTAAGTTATAATTTTGTAACGTTACAATTCGTAGTATTTTTAACGTGTTTGTTAGTCATCAGTGGAATGTTTGTTCTGTTACAATTTTAACTTTATATAGTCTTGGTGGTGTCTTTTTTTGTTTAATTAATTTAGATCATGTCTGTGGTAATTTATTTAAAAAATTTAAGAAAAACTTTATCTACTACGTAAGTTATAATTTTGTAACGTTATCAATTTTCTGTAAACTTTTAATTTAATGTTTAGTCAGAAAAACTGATATTGAATCAATTCAATTGACTTGACCAATGTAAGCAAGCCACAATTAAATTTATTCCAGTTAAAATTCTTACAATATTTTATTCCGATCGTTAAAACTAGGCAAATGGTTCACTTTTTACAACATTTCATTATTTGATATAAAAGAATTTTAAAACATTTCACTGATTGATGTTTATTCCCTCAGGAAATCCAAAACCTAACTCTCTCCAACATTAAAATTTGCAGAATCCTTTTAAATCCTAAGACATGTTCTTCTATGTGGTCAGAAGTATCGACACTCTTAAATCAAGACAAGGAATACTTAATGACCAAAAAAGTACACAGGACATCTTGATCTTGATTTTCAAGTTACGAGAAGAGCTTGGATTTCGAGATCAATACTGTTATCCTGGTGGGAGTATTTTTCAATTTTGTGGCATTAAACCTACACTTATGTACCACTCTTTACTTTATTTTCCTCTCGTTAGGCAAAAAAGCTCGCCATTTGTGTTTTCACCTTTATTTAAATTATTAAGAAACCTTTTCTGGTACTTACCTAAACTGTTGAATGAATATTTCATCAAATATTACGTTTTTAATTTAACCTATATTCACCCTGCTACGACCTTCGTTATCTATTAGTCAGTTGTACTGCATATTATAAAAAATAAAAATAAAGGTACCTACATATTGTGAAATTCATCTTTTTTTTTGGTAGAGAAGGCGTAGAGTTTGTAAACATTCTTATTACTTATATTGCAACCGCTTTAGCCCACACATGTACATATTGGCACAACAGTAATTAATTTGTTAATAAGTTCGTTACCAAAAGCATGTGTAGTGCATGTTTTTTTAAGTCCTGTTTCCTGTTAGCAGGTTAATGTTGTCAATTAAACGCCTACATCTGCATACACATACATATTCATATCATAGGTATATTTCAAATTTAAGCAAACTAGTTCGACCCATTCAATTAGATAGGTACTAGTTGAACCGTGGGTATTTTTTTCTTTTCTATCACACAACAAAAATTGCATTTATATTACAAACCATAAATGTTTTGTGGATTTTGTAATAAATCAATTTGTGTATCTTTGGGACATGGATTAGCTAAATTTAACTAAAATCGTTTATTTTTAGTATAACTTAAACTTTGAAAGGTGCACTTTTTGTGAAACATACTGATTAAATATAAAAAATTAAATAAAACGAACAAGTTTCACCAAAAATTATATTGACTCAACAATATTGTTTCGGCCAGTTCGGCCATTATCAAGAGTAAAATACAGATTACTGAAGTAAACAAATTATGTCTGAATAATATATAGTAGACCTAAAGAGAGGGGGGAACTGGTTACAATTTGTATAAAATTAAGGGTGTATTATGTGATACTAATTCTAATTGGTTGTTAACTACGTTACAATTCTTGTGTAATGCTTTTTTAATTTCCAAATTTTCCAAAAGCGGCAATTTTCTACTTTTCGGAATATTGCTATGTAGGATTTTTATGTTGTCTACGTCTAAACGGTGATCATTGGTGACGCAATGTTCGGTTAAACCGGATTTGCAATCTTTTTTATTAATGGCGTAAGAGTGTTCCGAAATCCGCTTTTTAATCGATCTGCCACTTTGGCCAATGTACATAGCATCACAAGAATTGCAACTTAGTTGGTAAATTCCCCTTTTTTCCAAGGGGTCGGTGTTCTTTTTACGTTTACAAAAAATGCTTTTTAGGTTTGAAGTATTACTTATATTTAAATTTAGAACTAATATTTTTAATAAAATTTACACTACCAAACTGAAAAGGAATTTTACAACTGTCTACACTGTTATATAACATTTTACTAACTAATTTTTTTGTTTTTTTGGATAATAGTTTGTCAATTAAAATTTATTAAAAATATTAGTTCTAAATTTAAATATAAGTTGCAAAATTTAGCGAATTGTGAAATTTCAGAAAGTAATACTTCAAACCTAAAAAGCATTTTTTGTAAACGTAAAAAGAACACCGACCCCTTGGAAAAAAGTGGAATTTAACAACTAAGTTGCAATTCTTGTGATGCTATGTACATTGGCCAAAGTGGCAGATCGATCAAAAAGCGGATTTCGGAACACTCTTACGCCATTAATAAAAAAGATTGCAAATCCTGTTTTACCGAACATTGCGTCAACAATGATCACCGTTTAGGCGTAGACAAAGTAGAAATCCTACGTACATAGCAATATTCCGAAAAGTATAAAATTGCCGCTTTTGGAAAATTTGGAAATTAAAAAAGCATTACACAAGAATTGTAACGTAGTTAACAACCAATTAGAGTTAGGATCACATAATTCACCCTTAATTTTATACAAATTGTAACCAGTTCCCCCCTCTCTTTAGGTTTACTATACATTATTCAGACATAATTTGTTTACTTCAGTAATCTGTATTTTACTCCTTATGATGGCCGAAACAATATTGTTGAATAAATACAATTTTAGTGAAACTTGTTCGTTTTATTTAATTTTTTAGTTAGTTTTAGTATATCTACATAATATATTCCAAGCAATTATGCATTTTCTTGTAATACTAATTGGTTATGTTGATGTAATCGAAGGCGTTGAAAAAATAAAAAATAAAAAAGGAAAAAGCAACTGTTACTTGTAAAATTACAACTTCTGGTTTTAACCATAAAAGTCAGCCAGTCGTAATACGAGAACTGATTATTTCTACACGACACTGTATGAATATTAAATAAGAACAAAGCAACAACATGCCCGCACATCCGAAGTAGTTTTGTTTAACCATTGGATACGACTTAAGTCTTTTACCATGACGGTTTACCATCAAACAGAATACACAAAAAGAAACATTTTTACGGTATATTAAAAACTTTTTAATTTTCTTATAATGTTTTTACCATTTAAACTTTTTTTTTGTTTGTCTAAACTTAACCAAGGCAATTTTCAGTGTAAAGATACACATCTTGTCATAATGTCGCTGTAGGTTGCTAATAACTATAATTTACTTGCTGAGTTGTCAGGTATTAGGTGAAATTAGAAGATTTTGAAGTATTTAAAGCTTCCCCATTTTTAACGCAATATTAACTATTCAATAGAGCAAAGATTCGTCTCTGCTCATCGAAACTGCGGCGACATCTATACTTACAAATGCGCGGAATATTGGGTTATTATTATGTTGCATTTTCACATTTAATTGCCGCCTGATTTGATTTGTTTAAAATTTCAAGAGCGTGCAATTTTCACTTGTGTATTAGAAAAAATAGGAAAATACATCATCACAGTATTTCTTCTATATTTAAACCAAAAACTACCAGGGAATAGTAAATATGAGCCCTTTACCCCATTTGCAGCATTAGACTGCTTTGTAATAAGGGTTTGGATGAAGCCGAGAGAGAATGTTCAGATAAACATATTATGTAGATTCGGATTAAACTTCTAGCGGACTCCAGAGTCAAAATAAACATAACTTCTGCTTAAATTTTACTTGGGTTATTTAGAAATCGAAATTTTGTACGATATCATAAACGAAAATGAAGTATGAAGAACTTCATGTCGACGTTTGAGCAGACCAACGATTCGTCTTTGTTCATCGAAATCGCGGCGATCAGCGAATGCGCAAATGGGGAAATTCTATTATTATTTTCCATTTTCTTCCCCTAGTGTTTACAATAAAAGACTCAGAGCTTTAAGGGGTAAAGAGTTCTTTATTATAAAAACGACACCTTTTTATTATAAAGAACTCTTTACCCCTTAAAGCTCTGAGTCTTTTATTCTATTATTATATCTATTTATCAGTTATTTTAAACGCAAAGTCAGCAAAGACTTGAAATTGCTCAAACTCACTTTGTCGTTTAGTGCTTGAATGAAAAAAGGTGTTAGTTTTGTTTAAAAGCAGCTCACTTGCGCGAATTAAAAAGCAAGATTATTAGTGATGGCTAAATTAGGTAGAAAACATATCTTGACAGTATCTCTTCTACATTTAAGCTCAAAATCACTAGGGAATAATAACCGTGAACTTTTTATCCCATTCTCAGTATTAGACTACTTTGTAATAAGTGTTTGGATGAAGGCGAGAGAGAATGTTTGCATAAACATTACGAAAAGTAGTTTACATATTGTGACAGATGTGTCATTCTGACGTTGACAAGCGCCGACTGCGAAAATTGTGTGGAAGTAACCTATGACGCGTTCCAGAAAGTCCGAGAGTTGCTGGACGTTTCGAGAGTTGCCTAGAAACGTCCATAATACTATATAAGGAACAGCCCACGGAATAGCAAGCATTGTTCTTCTGTGGAACGAAAAGAAGGGTTAGAACAACTTCAATGCCTACATACCACCGTGAAGAGACAAGAAAATTGGGAAGATACAGTGTTGATTGAAGAACAGCGAACCGATGATGACCTTGGACCCATCATGAAATGGAAAGAGACAGGAGAATCTCGACCAACATGGGCAGATGAAAGCCCCCTGAGTACTACGACGAAATGTTATTGGGCCCAATGGGATTCCTTAAAGCTCGGGAATGGAGTCCTTAAAAGAATCTGGGAAAGTCCGGACGGGACCAAGAAGCGATTACAAGTTGTATTGCCCAAGAAAAAGACGAAAGAAGTAATAAAAGAGCTGCATGCTGGGACTGGAGGTGGACATTTTGGAGTGAAGAAGACCTTAGAGAAACTATGTGAACGGTATTACTGGGTGAATGCTAGATTGGATGTGGAAGACTGGTGTAGAAGATGCGTAGTATGTGCTTCCAACAAAGGTCCGAGAACCAGAACACGAGGAAAAATGCACCAGTATAACGTCGGAGCGCCATTCGAAAGAATAGCCATGGATATCGCTGGTCCCTTTCACCGAACTGAAGATGGCAACCGCTACATCCTCGTTGTGATGGATTACTTCAGCAAGTGGCCGGAAGCCTATGCAATCTCCAACCAGGGTGCAACCACCGTGGCGGAGGCAATAATAAACAACTGGATCAGCCGATATGGAGTTCCTATGGAAATTCATACTGACCAGGGCCGAAATTTTGAATCAGAAATATTCCAACGAGTGTGTGAATTGATGGGAATAAGGAAAACTGGAACGACTCCGTTGCATCTTTGGTTTGATGGAATGGTAGAGCGATTTAATGCGACTATAGAAAACAACCTGAGGATGTTCGTGAACGATCATCAGACCGACTGGGATCGCCACATTCCCTTATTCCTTCTGGCCTATAGGACATCCATACACGAGACCACCGGACAGGCACCCTCCTGCGTGCTATTCGGGAAAGAACTGAGACTACCTGCTGATCTAATGTTTGGTCGACCTGAAGATTCTTCGATGTCCACGGACGATTATGTGTCTAAACTACGCGAGCGGCTTAACACCATCCATAAAGCCGTCAGAACAAGAATTAAATTCGAAAGTGACCGGATGAAGACCCGCTTCGATCAGCGAGCGAATTCCACTGGATTCAGGGAGGGCGATCGTGTATGGCTCTATAACCCAGTTCGCAAGAAAGGAAGGTGCCCTAAATTACAACGGAATTGGGAGGGCCCGTACAAAGTGGTTACCCGGATAAACGATGTCGTTTACAGGATACAACGAGACCCCAAATCGAAGATAAAAGTTGTACACCTCGACCGGTTGGCTCCATACACAGTGGAAGAAACTGATCGGGACGATCAGCGCTAGAGGGGGGGGGGGCAGTGTGACAGATGTGTCATTCTGACGTTGACAAGCGCCGACTGCGAAAATTGTGTGGAAGTAACCTATGACGCGTTCCAGAAAGTCCGAGAGTTGCTGGACGTTTCGAGAGTTGCCTAGAAACGTCCATAATACTATATAAGGAACAGCGTTGGACAGTTTGACAGTATTTGATAGAAGAGAGCGACAGACGAGTTGTTGTTGTTATCGAAATAGATATTGAATTGTTGTTGTGTTATAGAGTTAATTTAATAAAAAGTGTTGAGAGAAAAATACGTGAAATTGTAAATTACGTAACAATATTATGCAGATCCGGATTAAACTTTCAGTGGACTCGAGAGTCAAAATAAGCATTAAGTTTAATTTAAATTTAATAATAATAAAATTTTACTTGGATCATGGACCAGGCGAATGGTTGGCATAATATAATTCCAAATTTGAAAAAAAAATGAAAAATATTATGCCATTTTGAGCCCGACTTCTCATTGTTAAGAATCAGATTTTTACCATAGATAGGTAATAAAAAGTAGAAACTTCCCAGGGGACTAGATGTTATTGGCCTTGATAGCCTTTTCGTCTCTCCTTATATTTCGTCTTTATATTCCTAATATCCATGGTTTTGACAGCCATTCTATGGTGATCAGTTGCAAAACAATTATTTGAATAAGTTAAGCTAAACATTAGTGTTTTCACTGTTCGCTCATAAAGTAGTTTCTAAAGAAATTAAACAAAGTTGGTGCTTCTACCTTGGTATTTTTGTATTTCATCTGACTGTTAAAAAACGCGATTTTGCCTTGTAACCACATTCCTACTATTATGCAACATATTGAAATCAAAATTGATCCATTTTCCGAGGATTCAACGTTGATACTTAAAATTAGAATATCAAACGTTGACAGCCTGGTTCTAGGAGGACATTAAGGTCTAACCTTTCGAATTTATTGCACCAGTGATTTATAGTATTATCAAATGAGTGGTGCCAAGATATTGGATTTCCAGTAAGAGTATTTTTAAAACTGTGTTAAATGAGTTATAAAAGAGTTTAATACTCGCAGTTACAAATATCGATACATATATTTTCATACTTCTTAGAAATAGAAACAGTGACAATTGTACTAAAAAGATTAAACTAAACTAATTACAAAATTACTTCTTTTAAAACGAGATAACCACTAAAGCGTTTTTAATTAGATTTTTAATTAGTAGGAGTATTTATATATATATCGCGGCAAATGTGAAAGGAATACTGTTGTATGAATAAATTAATAGAGATATTATCATTTTTAGTTGCCAGTGTCTCTTGGTTAGAGAGAACGTGAATATTGTGTTCAAGCGAAGGATTTCAACTGGCATCTCTAGTCTTGACAGTCATTTCTGTTCGCAGATGGAACAATGATCCCATTTAAATACGTAAAGATACAGTACGGTTGACCCTTGAATTACTTTTCTTAACCACACTTTACAACTTTTTATAACAACCATACCGGAGGAAATATCTTGGGTGCTAAATATGTGGTCAAAACGACAGATTTGGGCTTTTATTTGGACTATGAATATCTAGTTGTAGGTGGTTCTTGAAAATCTAACACTTCCAGCAAACCCTTCAAAAAATATTAACTCTAAAGTTGAAATTAGTACTTATTTGATAATTTTTATTTATTTGATAATTTCTTTATTTCAATATCTGTTTGAAATAACTTTATTCATGCTTCAATACGGACCTGGCGATCTTCATGAAATCCTGTGGTTTTTGTCCATCACCCTAATTAACTTATACAATAATGTATAACGACCCTAGTATTATAACTTTGAGACACGTATACAGGGTGTTTCTGAAATAAGTGGTACGGCACTATAAAATGAGATAATTAAGTAATGTTTGCAGGTTCGGAAGTTTTCCGTCTTTGAGAAAAACGCATTTGAAAGTACAGGCCCGGTCCTGGTAAATCGCTTAGACAAATACGACGACGGAAATGCCGCATTCAATCAGCTGTTAACAGTATCAATCATTGGCAGTCGGTCAGTGTATCATTGTAGAACAATAAGCTGAAAAGCGCTATTTTAATAAGAGTGAGTTTTGAGAAAACCGACTGTAAATTCTGTCCTGCTGAGCCGAAAAGCGCTATCTCAGTTGGAGAAAGTTTTGAGAAAATCGACTCTTCGCAAAATTTATTTTTCGCATCTTTAAAACCAAATATGTTGAAATTTAGTTATACATATTTTTGACACTAGATATTATTTATTGGCATACCCAAATTATTTATAAATTGTACCATTATACCTATTTTGTGAGATGTTGCTATTTTGATTAAATAGAAAGGCTTCAAAACTTGAGATACTGCTTTTAATAATTTAAGAAAAAATTGAGATATAAAAAAAACTTCGTAGTGTTTTTATTAATGTTTTAAATTTGCTAGCTTTATTTGGCTTTATACCATTAGATGCGAAATAGCTGTACAAAAAACTAAAACGGCTTAGGAGGGCAGAATAAGTCGTTGTTGTTACAATGGCGTTCACTACGACAGAAGTAAGCATGATACTTGTGTATGTTAATACAATATCTATTATCTATGCAACGATCGAATTATTAGTCACCTTCATCCCCAATCTGCGAATTATTTCAAATGCACTACAAAGACTGTGAGAAAGCGGTAATGAACCACATTACCACTGTTGAAGACGAAACCCTTGCTTTCATAAAAGACAAGCTTCAAAGTATCTAGTATGAAACGCTGGCTCCTCTCGTGTAACAATGTGGCGAATTGTAAAGAAGAGGTTATTGCATCTTTATCATTTGCAGCAACCGCAACCCTTGCAGGAAATCGATTTTCAGTCATTGGTGGATTTGTGTCGGTGGTTTCGTAAAAAAAAAACGCTGCATAATTTTTTTCCGTATGTGCATGTATATGAGCGTGTGTTTTGTCGGTGTTTCCGGAACCAATAACTCATCTGTTATAAGACAGTATATAATAATTGATAATAAGTTGTTGATGTTTACATTAGCCGTTGGACAATCGGCACTGTTTAGATTACTTCCAACAGTTTCAACCTATTACACTACACCATATCCAAGACCGGCTTCGAATTGTAACTTGCTGCGTTTTTAAGAAATTGTTGTATTCCGTGACACTCTCCAAAACTCAAAACTCCGCACTTAGTTCAGAAACACCCTGTATAACTTCTCCATTAACCAGATTTGCTAATCGAATTCTAAATCCAATATTTTGTGATTCGGTTGAGTATTTAATCACCCGTTAATAATACAAGCATTACTTTCTTATCCAATTTTGCAGACTAACTTCCACAATCTACAGCTACACGAAGTAATTTAAAAAGAATTTTTTTCTAAAAATAAATCAGGAAACCAATGAAGTATCTCATTATAAAATTTACAGACAAATAGCGAAATGCAAAAACTTCGAAACGTTTTATGTAGCAAGAAATCAACGTTTAATGGAACAGATTAATGTTTAATTTAAGGCTTAAGTTCTGAAACGATTCACTGATTATTTATAACTCACTATAGCTAAAAGGTTTCATGATTTTAGACAATATACGTGAAACAAAAAGTACATAATGTTAATAACAATGCCAACAAAGTAGTTCAAAGATATTTAAAATTTCAGGAGTGTTCTAGGTACTTAGATACATTATGTAGAAAACGAGACGTTACATATGCCTAGGTAGTTGCTATTTACTTTATGGATGACTAAATAAGTGGGCTAATTAGGAGTAATTTTGATAAAGTGTGCCAGCAGGAAATTAACTGCTTAACGTCTGGTCCTGAGCAACAATAATGAAGTTCAATTATTAGAAATGAATTTCGTTACGTGATCTTCTATCACTGTTAAGTCGTTACAGTAACGTCTAGATAATTATTGAATAATCCACAACTTAGAACCATGAAATTCGTAAACTTTCTACAGATGGCGTTCATCATCATGCCTTTTGTAGTTATGCATTGTATCAAGAAGATAGCAACTAAAATTATTAGGTGTTTTGTCAGGAAGTTTATGGCGTGCTGATGGGATCCAGTGAGATGGAAATCACGTTGACCGTTATAAATGTAAATTGAGCCTTTAAGTATTGAATTTCCGTTTGTTTTTTAATTTTTTAAGAATATTTAGTAAACACACAGTCTCTGAATTTTTTATATCTCAGAATATCGATATTTATTAATTTGAGAGGGCATTGCAACTAAAACAATAATTTCTTTTCATTAACACATTATTTCCTTATTCAATAATATTTTAAGCGCCACTTATAAATAAAAAAAAACTAAATATGTAATAACAGATCTGGCTTGAGGACTTCCATCAATTTCCAATAGTACGTCAGCAGCGATGAGCTTTCCAACTGATATTTATTTTATTTTTATAGAAAGGACTACAATATTTTTTCAGGGAGAGGCGGGGTTAGGTTAGGTTAGAGAATAATTCTGTTTTAGTCACATTTCAGTCATTGTCTTTTGTCTAGATACTGTAAGGTCGCATTTTCAAACTATTTACGTTTTCTTATGTACTGTATTTATCAGCGTCAAAACAAATACACGCCGTTGACGCTTGATTGAAACCGAGTTGAAGTGGACAGGGTCAGATTAGGAAAATTCAAATCACAATGTATCTTCAAATGGAAATATTAGGAATTCGCTGAATCCACGTCTTCATTAAACCAAGTTATTGGCATATGATCTTCATCTTCATTGCGAAATCCACATCTTTACATTAGGACCAATTTTAAGGTGACTTTTTAGAATCTTGTGCACCAATAGCAGAGATCACGTTTTGATCATTTGTTTTAGTGCGGATTTTCTTTAAAGCGAATACGTTGTAGATCATTAGAAAAATAATGTACCTACCTGTCAATTTTCGAAATCTCTTATTGTTTGAATTTTTGGTAGTCAGCTGTCGCCAAAGTATTCTGGTTTTTATGTTTAGTAGGTTGAGTAGGGATTGATATATTTAACCCTCTCTAGGTACAGCCCTGTTCTAAAATAATAAATCTACACGAATAATAATAAAATTTAGTATTATTTACTGTGAATAAATACTCAAATATCTAACTATGTCTATTGAACAATTGGAAGGATTAGACACATTAGACGTATCAGTAACGGACAAGTTAAAGCCATTGGAATCGATTAAATTTAAACTAATGAACATTAATACCACAGTCCATTTGGTCCTGCCTGTTCACTGTTTAGGGTGCATTATAAAATGTCATGTCACATCAGGCAAGAATGGAAAAGAATTCGAATACTTCACATAAAATAAAATTGTGGGAGGAAGTTGGGAAAACTCTAGGTACAGACATTTCCCATTTTTTGCATTTTTTTAAAGTGGGATGAACCAAATATTGCCATAATGACTGTACCGCAACCGGTACTTCCAAAGTGAATCAGGCTTCAGGCCTCTCACTGTGACGTGTCTAATATGACATCGTTTTCGGTGCTATTTTCAGTCTGGTTGAACTCTCAAATTTGGAGAAATAGTAAATAATGTTTTAATAATGGTGACCATTTTGTACCAAAATCTGAGAGATCTTAATAACACACTTGATATAGACATTTAGATAAACCCCCCCACCTTTGTTGGTATTGTTTAGTTCTAACTGAAAAAGGTCAAAATTGTCGCGTTTTAATTGAAACTCCTTATTAATTAAATAGCCAAACTACTAAAGGAAGCACTTAATTTTTTATTGACATGTTTTGATATTAATCTGGTTTCAATGTTTGAATTATGAGTGGAGGCCAAATTCTAAGATTTGATCACAATCTTTAATTCTCTCATTATATCTTTTAAACCGCTTAATACAATCGCATGAAATTTAAAAATAATACTTATTTTGATTTTCGTTTTTAAGAACTCGTTGTGAATTATGTGATCTCATTGACATTGTCAACTGATCGCGAAGTGAGAATGCTTTATTAGAGAATACTTCCAAATGACTTAACCGTGTTTATACCATAACCGGTCTTAAATAATGTGAACTGGGCATTAGACTTCTTACTGATGACGTGTCAGTGACGTTGTAATTCTGGCTTTATATTATTATATGTGGTACGGTTACCCTGCTTACACGAGAACGAGAACTTTTGTGGTCATTAGTCATTACAGTCGCGATCATTGCCACACTTGCCCTTAACAGTAAAACATTTGAATTTGTATATTTGTAAATGTTTTATTGTGTATATAATGTCCGTTGCTAATTTTATGTTTCACTGTCTTGTATATCGTCCATGTCTAATCTTAACTGCCACTTATTTTTATTTCCGTGTCTAATTCTGTATCTTCGCTTTCTAACCTTTACTTCTTTTCTACCGAAGACTGGAAAAACTTTGGCGGTTGTTGCAGAACGAACAAAATAGCTCAAACCCCAACGCCAAAACACGACACTTTAGTTGTCCGAAGCACTTTTCGGTAACAAAGTTACCTTCTTCAGGAACTGAAGTGAACTAAACCTAAAAGAGAACTTATCCTAATATATACTGAAAGTTGTTAAGGTTCAGTGAACATGGTTCAGCAGCAATGGTGATGATGTTCAATGGACCTTGACAATAACAAAAGATGATAATTAAACTAAACTAAATAGTGGCGATCCAGGGATAGGACCCTTGTCATTGTTAAGTAAAATTTGGCTATTTTTACAAATGTATAAACTTTCAAAACTATCTAGTAGACAATTATTCCTAACTTCCTTAACTAATTTAAGATTATTAATATTAATATTATGTTCTTCAGTAAGAATATGTTGGGCAACACTAGATTTTTCGGCTCTACCAAACCGTGCATGAGGTAAATGCTCCTTGAACCTAGTTTGGATGGAGCGTCTAGTTTGTCCAATATATTTTTTACTACAGTCATTACAGCTAATTTCATATATCCCCGACCCTTTTGATCCAGTCACAGTCAGTCAGTCAGTCAACCATTCAACCATCCCGGGTCAACAATTACTCCAACTATCCATCATTACTAGTCATTTAACTCTTTATTCGCTATTTTCTACAACAAGTTCGCTCTTCACTCATTGTCTCCTTTTGCCTCTTTTATCTCACACGTAGTAATAATTTAATTGTGTCATTTATCCCTATATAAACGATAAAAATAAGAACGACAACCTCTTCATTCATTTTAGGCATAATACCTACTCTGAATTATATATAACTTAAATTTTTTTGACTTCCCATTCAACTCCTAAAGTTAAAACCCAATTTTCGAAGTTTAAGCATTACCAGTGATTATATTTTGGCATCTCTATATATATTTGATATATATATATATATATACGTATTTTTATTTGTATTGTGCACAGTTCTTGAGAAATACCTGTTTGTGTCAACACATTATATAATTGCCATGTTGGTTTTAAAAGCTCTTGGTTTTGTGGCAAGTGTCACAGTTGTCTGCTAACCCCAGTATTATACAGGAGAGACGCAGATATCTCCGATGATTCCTATAGTATACGTACATGATTTACGTGGGGTGGACATGATGCTGTAGAGACACAGACAGGGTTTAGGTATGACCCACCCTGTTGGTTTCCAGAATGTGTGATCCTCGTCTGGAGGCGCGGGAGCGTAAACTCATGATTATTATAGGTATAATTCATCAACAACTGATAACCGATGTGTGGCCGTTAGTCTGGTTATACACTTCGCAAGTGTTCCAGGAGGGCAGGGGTTCTGAGGAACCTCGGTGAGTACTTAATTACTTCATAACCTTGTCAACAGATCGGTAAGTTTCTTTTACTGTTTCATGTGACCATGACTTCCTTTGGTTAAGAGTGCAATTCCGCCATTACCTAGCACGCCCTCGTCTCCCTTTTGGGTAATTTTTATTAAACAGATTTGCTATAATTTATATATTTATAATTGATTTATATGTTGATTTGAATATATTTACCTATACCAATCTGACAGTTATTACAATTATTTATTTTGCCATTATCAATTCCTGTCTTACTCTTTCAAATAATAAAAATAATATGCGTTAGCGTATATATTTGTTCCTTTCAATAAATGGTCCATTTTGCCAATTTTGATACATAAAACTCGAAAGACCTTGAAAGTAGATTTCTTTAAACACACATCCACACTCGGTGAACTTTAGGTCTAAAATTACTTACTTGCTGGTGCTATATTAATAATTGTACGTTGTTATATCTCGGCACAAGTGCTTAGGTATATATATATATATATTTGAACATAGAGTCCCTATATGTGTATACGGTATTTCAGTAAAGTTGTTAAGTTGCTTGTTGTACGTAAGGTTCATATTTCAGCGACGACCTTGCCTTCAATTACTGATTAAAGGCGTTGTATCTGCCATGTAGTTGGTTAGCGGCAGGTAATCTTATACACTACCCACCTGTCTGGTCGTCCTTTGGAGTCCAATTAAATCGTCTGTTAATGTTGGCAAAAGTCTCATCGTCTCGACAATTTTAATTTAACACGTGCGTACGTAGGTATATTATTTATGCATATATGCCAGTTGAATACCAAAAATTGATTTCATTATTTATTGGCCTACATTTTGCTCAATTAATAATATCGTTTGAGATATTGACGAGTCAGTAAATGGTAAAAATGATTGGATCTATCATCACCCAAAAAAATCTTAACTCTTAACTAAAATAATTTCCCTTTGGTGTTCATAAGGGTTAATGTAACTAAAATCCACCAGCTTGTAATGAAATTCTATTCGGTAAATAGATCAGGTTAATATATTTCTGACATTGGTCAGTCTCATTATGTGAATTTCTTCGATGTAAACGAAATTTTACAAAAAGTAAAGTGTTTCTCGAATGAGAAAGGAAATTCTGAATCCGCCCCTGGCATATGGGATTTAATGAGTTGTGGTAATAAAATTTTAAAAGAAAGTACGTATCGATATAAAATTATTACTGGTAATAGAATAGCTCGCAACCACTAACATATTTCAGTTGTACTTATAAAATATTTATTTTTAAATTTTACGCATCATTTTTTATATTCGTTTTTATGAGATCCGTTTACAAGTTAGTATGACTCAATATAGCAAAGTAACAGACAAAAAACGAGACCAAGGGCAAAAGTTCGATCAATTTAGTCTTCTTCTTTCAGTTTTCGTCTTAATTATTTTTTCTATTTTATATTAATGAAGTTATTTTATATATAATGTCACGGTTCGGTTATGGTTAGATCAAGTGGCTTTGGTTTACATTTGCACATGTAGTTGTAACCTCAAAGATATGGTAAAATCCAGAATTATATTACAGCCTTTGCAAGTTCTGAACCTTTTACTAGTCAGTTTTTATTTTGTTATTCCGAAAATTTGGCTTGCTGGTAGAAACTAGCCATCGATACACATAATAATAACATAATAATTCGTATATGAGAACTAGCCAAGTCAGGCTACCTTAGGCTACAATATATTATCCTAAGTTATAAGCAGAAAATATATTTTATGTTATTATAAATAAATTTCAGGACTGACCATTGAACTTGGTACCCATTTAGATCTCACTTCTTTTGTCGTTGAAGTCAACAACCAAGGCATATATCATAATATTGAACTTGGCTCTCATTTCACATTTATGTTTTTGATGGGATATCATTACTTTTTGTACCTAAATTATTAGTAGGTATTTATTTATAACAAAATTAATACCAAATGGTTTTTGTTAAACTATTGTATTTTCCTACGTTTACGGGGTATAATTGTCTTTTTTGTGTTATTTTCTATATTTTCCTGTACCTTCTTATTTATATTTATTTTTTTTTTTGTTCTTTTTAATTAAGGGTGGTATTCAACTCATTATATATTTACGTGAAGATCTTAAAATCCACATAAAGACCGGCTGTCATAAGTTTTGATTGCTGATTGCTGATTCTTACATTATTACAGTTACAGACACTGAGTATAAGTTAAGTGTTCCTAAGAGAATCAATTAAGTGAAAAATTATAATAAAATGATAAAAATTTACCAGTTTCTGATTTATTCCTTTGTATTCACCTAATTACCTATCTGCATGCCAAATTTAAACTTTCTAGGTCATCTGGAACTGGGTTAGAGTTTTGATCTATAGGTCAGTCAGTGATAAAAATGACGATTTGTGGACGTTAATATCTAAATACCCGTTTGAGATGCGTTTATGAAATTTAGAGCACTTATGCATCTCGCAAGTCTCAATATATGAGATAAATTTGACACGTTTATGTGAAATAGTTTTTGAGTTATGAGGGGGTCAAAAGTGGCTCCAAATGGTTCGTGTAATATTACACACGGTGCTGCTCGCCAGTTCTGTTACTTGGTACTTGAACTTGTCTAAATTTTAAGTCACTTATATTATATTGGAGGCTTGTATACCACTGAGTATCTATTGAAATTTTAAAAAATATTTAAATACAGTGAATAATAAGAAGTGCAGGAACGTTTCTCAGATTATCATACAAAGATTATATGGACGATGGAGTTAATTTTAATAGTATTTTAATTTATCCAATGACAAATTTCACTACACGTTTGATAAAAAAGAGGAACGATATGATAACTAATTGTAGGAAAAATATCAGATTCTGAAAAGCTTTTACACCAATCCAGAAGTAAATTTGGGAAAAAAATGTTTAAAACATCCAGAGCTGAACAAAGCGCTCATTAAAATGGCCTCAAGCTCTGTGCTCAAAGCCATTACTTGAAAGTGCTTTGGTTCCAAACACCATAAAGACTTGAATTACTTCAAAAGAGGTCCAAATACGTGAAAAGACTTGCAATTTGCAGTTCTTTGGAAAAGGGCTTCGAGCAAACTAAATATAAGGGCTTGAATTAAATAAAAAAGGGTTTAAATTGCATCAAAAGTCTTAAAGTTGTTTTGATGGTTTCGCCTCGTTGTTAAGCATTTTGAAGAGGCTTTAAGTAACTTAAAAGGGGCTTGAAACTAATTGGAAGAGCTGAACTCTTTGAAAACGGTTCCCTTTAAAAGTGTTTGAAGTACTTTTTTTAAATTACAAACTACAAAGCACTTTTATAAATTAATTCGATTACTAAGCCCCAACCACTTGTTCGAGAAATACAGTACTTTTAAGCTCTCTAAGGACTCGAAGTTAATTTTTAAGCACAAAGCACTAAAGCTCTATCCAATTCTAAAAATGCCTTTTCTCTGTGCTTTTCTCTCTGTCATATTATGCAAATTCCCTATCTAGATCAGATCAAAAAATAGTTCAATAATTCCACTCGTTTTTTACAATATGACAGTGTATTGGTTTCGTATTTTATAATCCACCGCGTCTTTCACTTAAAAAAACGTTAGTTACCTAGATAATAGAAAATACATATTTTGAATTTTGTAACCTCAGTATCTATACCTATCTCTACTTACAAAATAGTTAGATACAAAATACTGGAATATAAATTTAAAAAAAATTGATTAAATCCCTATTAACTTGTTCAGGATTTTGCTTCGTTTTGGGGATATGGTTAAAAAAGTACAAGGGGTGCAATTTTACCGTCCTCAAAATTTCAGTCTTTCAAAATTTTTAGCTTATTATGGATTGCAGTATCTGCAGACTCCAAATTATACTACATAATAATAATCAATAGACTGTAAATAAAACATTTAAATTAATTTCTTGTAAAGACTTCACTTGGTTTTGTGTGTTTCTAGACCAGGCTCGATAATTTTTGAAACCAAAAAAAATTATGGTAGGATGAAACCCATTGGAAAAGGAAGAGAATATAACAGAAATAAAAGGAAAAATAATTTACGGGCGATCAGAGGTCGGGATGGGGAAGGGGTTGAGTTTTTAAGGGTAAAAGACGGTTTTCCTTGATTTCCGGAAAAACTACAAGTCTTATGGAAGAAACTTAAATAGCAGTTGTAGGTAATAAAAAGATATACAACTTTTGTATTCACACTTTTGTCACATAACCTCAAAATTTATGTGAAAATTTCAAGTAACCAACTTTTTAGTTTTTTATTACCTCTTACAAAAAAACTTTTTTTTTCACGAAATTTGGTGATAACTTACCTATTTATGTCCCAAACACGCTGTAATTTTTTTGATTTGAAATATTTATTTTTTCACCTTATTTTTACTTAATATCGAAAAAGCACCCTAATTTTCAATCGAAAATTCTCACGTCAAAATATCTGCTTTTTTAAAAACGTTGGTGGGCGTTTTCTTCGTTGAAATCTCTACTTTCTGATGATGTGAAAAAAATATACATTACTATGGTAAGTTTTCTCAGTGAATGCAAAAACGAAGAAAACTAAATTAATGTTTTTAAAAATATTATAATGAATAACGTAATCAGTATAAAGTATGTGAATTCAATAGTAAGATTTACATGTATATTTATTTATTATGAGATTTTCTATGACATGAATGTAATTAGAATTTAATAAAACAACTTTTTTACTGAAAAAAGTAGCAGCGGTCACATTTTTTAGATAAAATTCCCTTCGTTTTTTAGGGTTCCGCACCTCAAAAGGAAAAAGCGGAACCCTTATAGGATCACTTCGTTGTCCGTCCGTCCGTCCGTCTGTCAAGAACCTTTTTCTCAGGAACGCGTGGAGGTATCGAGCTAAAATTTATACCAAATACTCAGGTCTATTGTCCTTTGGAGATGTTAAAAAATCAAACTTCTAAGCCAACGAAATCAAAAGATACAGCCGTTTATGCCGCAAATTTCCGAAAATTTTCGAATCAAAACCTACAGGGTACCCGTGAACTCAGAATCTTGAAATTTGGTACGAAGCAACGTCTTATAGCACAGATAAAGGAAAAATTGCGAAAACCGTAAATTTTTAGTTACATCATATAATAAAAATATTTTTAATAATTTTAAAGTTACTACCCCTTTCCTCATGAACGCGTAGAGGTATTAAATTGAAATTCATATCAAATACTCAGGTCTATAATACCTTTAAGCTGTAACAAAATCAAACTTCTATGTCAACGCAATCAAAAGAAACAGCAATTTAAGCCGCATATTTTCAAACTCGCAACTACTCGCAAAGGAATCAAAACCTAAAGGGTACTTCCAGTCGATTTAGAATCTTGAAATTTGGCATGAAGCAATGTTTTATAGCACATATAAAGGAAAAATTCCGAAAACCTTAAATTTTTAGTTACATCACATATATACAGGTTTGTACGGAACCCTCGGTGCGCGAGTTCGACTCGCACTTGGCACTTTGCATTTCCTGAAAAAACTTACCATAGTAATGTATACTTTTTTTTCACATCATCAGAAAGTAGAGATTTCAACGAAGAAAACGCCCACCAACGTTTTTTGTATAGCAGATATTTTGACGTGAGAATTTTCGATTGAAAATTAGGGTGCTTTTTCGATATTAAGTAAAAATAAGGTGAAAAAATAAATATTTCAAATCAAAAAAATTACAGCGTGTTTGGGACATAAATAGGTAAAATAGGTAAATTTCGTGAAAAAAAAGTTTTTTGGTAGAAGATAAAAATAAAAAACTAAAAAGTTGGTTATTTGAATTTTTCACACAAATTTTGAGGTTATGTGACAAAAGTGTAAAAACAAAAGTTGTAGATCTTTTTATTACCTACAACTTTGCCACTTAACTTTTTTCCATAAGACTTGTAGTTTTTCCGGAAATCAAGGAAAACCATTTTTTACCCTTAGAAACTCACCCCCTTCCCCTTCCTGACCTCAGATCGCCCGTAAATTATTTTTCCTTTCATTTCTGTTATATTCTCTTCCTTTTCCAATGGGTTTCATCCTACTATAATTTTTTTTCACTTTTTACTATTTTTGGACGCTTTAGTCTATTCCATTCGCTTATGATTTGCTTTCAATGTCATTTTAAGCCGATTTATAAAATGTGTTCTTAGTATATTAAAAAGCCCTTTTCTGAAATCAGTTTTTGGCATATCGTATTTTGCATATCGCCTCTGATCAATGTTCTCGTTAGTCAATTTCGGTACCTTTCGAAACGTGAAGTGAATTCCTTTTAGCAAACCTTGTTCAATCGACAGGTCGAAATGAACGACCGACATCGACAGACACAGTAATATGTGGGCACGTACGTATAGAACGAACAGCAGCTGCTGTTTATAAATCGTCCGATGCCGAAAATAACGATTTCGGTACATAAATCGCATCTAATAGGAATGTGCATAAAGACAGTTTTGTCTGCACTTTGCGCTTTGCGTCGTCGCTCGGTCGTGCTCACTAAAGAAGTCTTGCAACCAACGACCGATATGGAGTCAGATAAGAAGTTGCCAGAGCCACAGATACTTTCATATCCTCTTTATACGTATAATAACAACATTTCCTTCGCTTCTATCTTCTATGTATGTTGGTATATTTACAACTAGATAATTCTACTACATTACGATTTAAACGGTATGGAAGATTGGATTTCGTTTCGTTTTATCATTGATTACTTTCTAATTACACAGTTGATTAATTAAAATGATAATGTTGGATAAATTGAAGCGCCGACAAATCACACATCGGACTCATTGATGATCCAACAAAATTTAGGTAATTCTCGGAAATCGTAGGAGAGGCATTTCAGAATCTTATGTAGTGCAGAAACTTAAATTCACCACTTATGGATATGTTTCTGAGAACTCAAAAGAAGTGTGAACTTTTGATATTTGAATCTATAAATCTATTTAAAAAACTCCAAAGGAGGAATGAGTATCTACCGTTGGTACCCACAATAATAAACTATCTAAGATGCATTTATTGCGAAAAATCGTAAATATACAAAAATTGTAAGATTTAATGTTCACTAAATTTTTTATTTTTCACTCGACATATGTTTAGGAAATTATCTCATTATCAAAAGTACAAATAACTAAAATTAAACATGTGCTAGAAGTACTATACAGGGTTATTCACGCTATACGACACGGAATATTATGGCCAAAACATGAAAATTTTAAAAACTTAAACTTTTGGGTTATATGGGGGATTATTATGGTTACTTCTTAAAATTATTTTCCTATTATACAGGGTGTCTCAAATGCCCTAAAAGTATCAAAGTTACGTGTTTTTTTAAATGAAACCCCCTGTATACTATTGCATTTATGGATTCTCTGATCAAAATATATGTGTGTATTTAGAACGTTTATATTACCTAAATCTTAAGATTTTTTAAATGATTTGAATTTTATCAAATTCTAACTTAATTTTCATGTTTCAAATACTTAAGAAGCATTTAAGTTATGTAAGCAAAATTTACAATGAAGATTACAATAGATCATATTTTATATCCCAATTATAATAAACTCATCATCTTATACGGGGTATCCAAAAATTAATACTACATATGTAAGAACTTTAAGGGGTTGTAACTTGATTAATTTAAATGGAACGCTATATTTTTTAACATACCAGGAAATGTATTTTTGAATTACCAATCGACTGGTATAAAGGTGTTCATAAGCTAAGTCTTCGCGTTTTTATAGGAAACGCTAAATAATTGTTTCTTGCGTCATTTGCAGTTTTTAAATTAACATAAAACAAATAAAATATTTATAACAAGTATTCGAAATGTCGACCGTCGATTTCCAGACACTTGGAAATTTTTAATTCAATAAACATACTTTTAGGTTATTTGGAACACTGCACAGAAAAAAAAAACTATTTTAAAACAAGAAAATATATTGCTTTGAAGATATTTACTCATTTTAAATAAATAAATACTTCTTTTTAGTATTTTGCTTTGTTTTAAGAAAACAAGAATATTTCCTTCAACACTTTTATTTACTTACTGCAATTGATTTAAAGAAAGAATTTTTGTTTTGAAACAAATTTATACAGGTTTCGATCGAAGACTAACTCTGTTCTTAAAACAAGTCAAGGAACTACTTGAAATGAAAATGTTTCTTTTGCTACAACTTTTTGAATGGTTTAAACAAAAAGTAATTTCTTAATTTTAAAACATTTCTGTTTTGAAACAATAAAATATTAATTCTATTCAAGTAGCTGAATACTGGATTGGATAAAGCACTTCTTCGAAACAAAACAGTTCTGCTTTCGATAAAGCATTATCATTTCATTTTAAAGAACATTTTATTTAGTACAAATATATGACGCTTTGATGAGCTCCATATTTGTCTCCCGTTTCGATTTTCAATATATTGCGTCATACGTTAATGAACTATCAGTGTAAAGTGAGTTGTTGGTGCACAATAAAATTTTCTGAAAAAGCAGGGGTATATTTTTATAATAAAATGGAAGAATTTTTAAATAAAATTGGCTTTGGAGAATTTGGAGAAGCATTTGCAAGTAAGTACCCATTAAAATACTTAATTTTTACGAATTTATTTATTAATTATATTTAAAATAGAAGTATGAAATAATGCAAATGCATGGTAAATAAGTAATAGAGCCGCAATATTAGAATCAAGTTTTTAATTCATTCTGTATCACGTTATCTGCTGTATATAGGTACATAAATATCTACAAATCGATTTTATCCACAACGAATCCTCAACGAAGTAGTAGTAAAATAAAACTGTTTTTTAAATAGCAGTAGGTATCTACAGTTTAGCAAAATTTGTAAGCCCGCTTTCTCTCGATTAAGAAAAAATGGCTACTACCTACTGCTATTTGAAAATCGTTTATTGTGGATTGTATATGTATAGAAAAGGTTATCTATGATAGAAAATTTACACTTTTCGCAAGTCGATTTTTTTATGATGAGAATCGTTTGATCGATAAACCAAGAATTCTAGTTTTGATTTTAAATTAAAAACAATAATTTATATTACAGCTACTGGAATCATTTGGACTAAACAACTTCTTATCAAAATGGAAAACTTGAGCAATCACTACGTTACATTAAAGAGCTTATATAAGGTCCAATCAGTAAGTGGAAGTAAAGTTCTTATCATGGATAAAAATAAAAAGACGCATTTTCCAGTCATGATGCATACACTCCCTACTGGTGAATCATACGTAACACTAAAATGTCTTAAGCAATTTCTTTTAGTTCCTTTCATACTATTGTTCATGTATGTATCGTTGTCCTTTTTATTATTTTATGTTCAATAAAGATATGTTACAATAATCACATCTTATTTATATACCATTCCATTGATTTGTAAAATTGCTTTATTATTAAAAATAAAAAATTAAGAAAAAATTAAATTTTCAAACAAATTTTTGTTATTTTAGTATGAAAATGTTTCATGTTTAAAACAAACATATACCGCTTTAAACTCAAATATTAATCGAGTTTATTATGAAGAAGTACCGCCTTAAATGGAAACATCCGTTTCTTGTGTTGAAGAAAAATATTATTTTTTCCAAGCCCGCAAATCTTATTCTAAGAAAACTAAATTCTTGAAATCAGTAGATAAATATTCTGTTTAAAGGAATACATTATTCTAACGAAGAAATATTATGGTTTTCGTAAGTACTCTTTTTTCGCTTCAAACATTGCTGTATTTAACTGAAAGTATATATTTGTAAATGAAACGCAGCATTTGATTACCATTAAAACTTTTAAACTCTTTATTCAAGAAAATATTTATTTGCGTATATATGAAACAAAGATTTTCTTGAATTAAGTGTATTTTATTCACATTAAATATATTCTTTTTTCCGTGTGTATATAATATGAAAATTATTGTCCGAATTAATAGTAAGTCCTTTTTTTATTTCTAAATTTTCAAACATAGTTAACCTTTTACATTTTGTAATGTTAGAGTGTAAAGAGTATTTTTATATTATCTAAATTGATTTTGTGTTTGAATAAAGAGCAATGTTCTGAGATACAAGTTTTTAAATTATTTTTGCCAATACCATTTACATGTTTCTTTATTCTGGTGGCTATGTCACTTTTTCCTTATGGCTCCTGTTTCTTTTTATTATCAACTAATAGATGTTTTAAAGTTTTAGTACTGTTAATCTGTCTCTTATACAGGAAAAAATGTCATTTAGGCAATCTTCGGAAAGTTCAATAAATCCTTCTTAGGGTAGTTTCCCTCGACACTGTAACATAACTAGCGATGCAGGAAGAATTTTCGAAATTTTGCTAATATTGTCTGCCATCCATATGTGAAGGTACACGTATTTTCATTTAAAAAATTAGGTAAAAGACCTCCGTAAACAGCGGCAGTTTAAAGTGTCCATTTTTACCTTTTTTTTTTTTTTGGAATCACACATTCCAGTTGTTACCTGAGCCCGTTTCATAACAATAAAAATTTCAATTCCAACCCACGCACCGTCGTAAAAAAAACACAATTGTGTAGGCGCTTAAGGTACGTTTATATGTACCCAATAAAGCAAAAAATGTACAACATTCAGGTCCACACCATAAAGCTTTTATTAGAAACATATCCACATATATTAGTAGTGTTATACGTACTGCTTTATACTTTAATGTATTGTCTATTATTAGTTGATATTATTCACGTGTAGACTAGGGTTATGTAAAAGTTCAAACGACGTTATTAGACAGTTTAAAAGATACTACATAATTATGAAAGGATTGAAATAAACAAATGCATACTTGTTTTCTTTTTTAAACGATCTTCCTGTCTGTCCAATATATAGCGCATTGCAAGTGTTGCAATTTAGCTTATATACTCCACACGAATTCATTTTTTCGGCTTTGTTCTTATTGTTAATTATGTATTTCGACAGATTATTATTTGTTTTAAATGATTTTAAAAACTTATTATTCTTTTTTATTTTATTTGCTATTGTAATTGAAGTATGCCTAAAAATACACTAATGATTTGTAGTTGTAAGGTGTTTTGCTAACTTTTGTATATGCAGAATGATAGCACATTTATTTTTGCTTTTTATTAATTAAATCCTACTAGTTTTGGAGAGTAACCATTGTTTATTGCAATTTGTTTTTTTGTGTTTTTCATTTTAGAAATTTTTAGTTGTTAAGGGCATATTTAATAATTTCGATAATTCACATCTCCACTGATTCTTGTTAAGTAACCAAGTAATAAAATAATCGTGAATATTTACACTTTATAACTCAATTTATTTTTTCTGGCATATACAAGGGGTGAAATCTAATATGCTAATCCTTTATTCTTTTAATGGAACAAACATTATTAGAATTAAAGTGTAAGTATTTTTGGGATCATTTTGCGGTTTTGTTTGCTAAAAGTTGATTAGTAGAAGCTTTTAGCTGCAAAAAGTTTATAATGTTTATTTTCACTTAAATCATCTAAAAAATACAATTTCAAAACTAATTTGTGGTTATTTTACAAATACACATAATTCAATATTCAGACATGCATCTTTTGATGATGCACCCACCGCTCGTTTAAATTATATTCATTACAAGCAAATTTTTTACTTTCAAATTCATTTTATATAACTCATATTTATTCACCTTTTAAACCTTCTCTGGACTTCCACATTTAATTCAAGACCAGAATTAGCCAAATCGGTCCAGCCGTTCTTGAGTTTTAGCGAAACTAACGAACAGCAATTCATTTATATATATATTATTATATATTTTTATCAAAACCAAAGAAATTCGTCCCTATATTTAACATAATTAATATTTAAAAAGATGGCGTGTATTTCTTTCTGTTTAAATAGATTTTTTGATGTAAAAATTGTACCGCCAATTCAAGTACAGTAGACTCCCGATTATCCGGAATAATGTGGACCGGACCTATTCCGGATGACCGAATTTTCCGGATAATCGGAATCGGGAGACGGAAACTATGAGACCTTATTGAAGAACATTTATTATTACATATGTAAATAATCTGTGCAACTTGCAGCCCTGCACTAAGCTCTTTACCTAGCCACTAGCTTTCTAGCAATAGCAAAATCAGCAGAAGACATAGTTTCTATGGTCAATTAAAAAGATAAAAGATTTCGGCCGCATGTGTTGCATTTGTGCCTAACATAAACAGACATAAAATATGCCGTTATCAACTAACGGGTCGGGTGCGGTCCAGTAGGGCGGCACCGAGCAACACCATCTGAAAGATGTCCTTCAGAGGGTGTTGTATACCGAGGCACATTCTTTTGACCATTTGTACTAACCAAATGTACTAGTAGACAGTTTAGTTTAGGAAAATTCCGGATAAACGGGAGCCGCATCACTCCAGTTCCGGATAAAACGGCGGATTTAAAAATCGATATCATTCCGGATAATGCAGCGTTCCGGTTAATCGGGATCCGGATAATCGGAAGTCTACTGTACCTAAATATCAAAAATGGTACTACTAATAACAGTTCTCAGTTTTTTTAACAGTAACTAAACAATTAATTTGTAATATTAGATCGTTTTTCGCATTATCACTTTATTTGAGCAAAATTGAAAGGAAAAATAAAATAGCGCTATTTCCATGAAAAGTTTTGGGGTGAAAACGAAAGGATAATTTATTACTAAAAATATTAGGTTAGGTTAGGTTAGGTTAAAATAAAAGTCTTGGTAATAAGTTTGGGAATAGCTGTGATGTAAACTTTTACAGTCGGCTTCAAAACTTTGCATATTAAGAAAAATGCTATGAGATAAAAGAGCTTATTTTTACTTAAATAATTCAAGAAAGGTATTCAACACGTATCTTTTTTGTGAATAACACATTACCTGCCTTAAAGACAACAATAAATTAATTTAGGTTTTTCATTCCCTGCATTCGTAGAAAATCTATCTATCGACAGGTTTAGTGATTTTTCTAATACGAGGGTGCACCGTTTGCTCATAAGAGCTAAGGGTTGGACAATTACTCTATTTTATTAATTAACATTTGAACTTTATTAATTGTTTTATGAAGTCCCTGTGCATTGACTACTTGAGAATTTTTTTAGAGGAGATTACAAGTTACGAAATAAAGTTGCGATTAAAGGAGAATAAATTTTTATTACTTTTAAGTTATATTTATGGATTTATATGAAAAACTTCTCATTCTCTTGCAATTTGACGAAATGGATAATTGTATTTGGGAAAATTACCACCGTACAGGCCAACAGAAACAGCTTGGCCCTTGTAATCTGAACGCCCACTGGTGCACGATGGACACAGCTGATATTGGAGTGGGGACAGTCCATTAAGTTTTCGTACTTCGATGAAGCACATAGCGTTGTATGTAAACTCGCCCCGTATTATAAAAAAAAAATGAAATCAGAAACTTCAACGATAGGGACAATTAATAATGATTTTCACCTAATTGTAAATTTTATTTAGTTTATGTCGTGCAACTTTTAACAAATACTTTTCATAATTGGTGAGACACTCTTAAAGAAAAGCGGATAGATAAAAGAAACACATATAGGAATATATATTTATTCTATAAACTTAATTAGTCAATTTTTCGTTTATTAGTTTATTATTATTATTAATATTTTAATATCAATAATAGCTGAGCTGAATACCTTGAAATATTTATTTATTTATTTATTATTTACAGATTGATGTGCGTTTACAACTGTAATTATTTAATTTAATTCTTATTAAAATCAGTATTCTGAGGAAGAAGTGATTGTAGAAGTAACAATACTGGGCACTAAATTAACCCCATTCAAATAATATTACATATTTAAAATACAAAATGGGAATTCTGCTTCATTTAAAGTGCATTACCACTTTTCGTGTAAATATTACTAATACCATTAAGACACCCTGGGGCGAGTTTACTTGTACAATACGGGCCCGATTTGAAACACGGTACAAACACCGAGCGGTAAAATGCATCTTTTTCCTTCCGAATGCGCTTTCTATCTTTTGCGCCGTTCGCTCGAAATCTGAGGGGCCACCTTATTTCTGTTGACCTGTACTTTAAAAAAGAAAACACACAAACGTTTCGATAGGTAATTTTCAAGAGTACAACAGGTTACTAAAATTAAATTGGAATTAAAATGGTTTTTACGTAAATATAGGGGTGGGGAATACAAAGTGGATACTTAAAATTTAGAGATGACCAATGGAGTGTTCTAAGTTAAGTTATTGCACACACAACCAAAAAGCAAAAAACTTACTCTTTTGAGAAAAATGGAAATAAGAAATGCTCTTCAAACAAGAAAGAATCTAGTTACTAATCAGAAAGAAATTCTAACTTATAACAGTGATGGATTTACGCCTAGGCCCGTGAGGCTCAGGCCTAGGGCGGCATTGAAATACCAAAATTTAGAGACGAAAAAAAGTAAAGACAATCTATTTCAAAAATTGATTTTAAATTAGTTTTTATAAAAAAAATTCTATGGAATATGTACTGAAAAAACAGTTAACTCGATTCAAAAGAAAAAGTCTTGAACCAAGAAATTTTTCTTGGTTTGAGTAATTTTTTTTTAGTTTAAGTTTTTTTTCTCTTGACTAGATAATAATTTTTTTCAAAATGATTTTCTTGGTTCAAGATTTTTTCTCTTGATTGAAGTTAACTGTGTTTTTAGTGTATTATAATTTTTTTTCAACTTTTTCCACATTAAAAAGAGTAAAAACGTATTTACGCGCAAGCATGGGCCAGGATAGACTTAATGCTCTTGAATTACTGTCTATTGAAGCTTAACTAGTCCAAGAAATTAATTATGACGATATAATCGACGTTTTGTGCGGACCAAAGCCAGGAAAAATTCAAATTGATTAATATAAAAAAAAGTTCATGTTTATATTTGAAAATTATACTTCAATAAAATTAAGTTAATATTGGATCAAAATTAATGAAATCCATTTTATCAAAAAGGGCGGCGCATCGAACGGGGCCTAGGGCGGCAGCAAGCTTAAATCCGTCACTGACTTATAACACTCCATTGGTCATCTCTAAATTTTAGGTATCCACTATTTGTATTCCCCACCCCTATATTTACGTATAAAAACCGTTGTAATTCCTATTTAATCTTAGTAACCTGTTGTAGTCTTGAAAATGACCGTTTAAGTTCGAAATAATCATCGAGTAATAAATTACCCGCAGAAACGTTTGTGTGGTTTCTTTTTTAAAGTATGAATATTAAAAATATTCCTACGATAGTTTAAGTATTATAAAAATTATCACCATTCAGTTTTTGTTAAAACAACTTCATTTTAAACAATACTTTGTAAAAGAATATTTAAAATATTTTATATAAAAATAGAACAGAAGTTAGTTAACGCTAGATATTTCGTTCTTTTTTTTAATATTATGACAATTTTGTTGCGTAGGTAGGTGCTTATTACATTTTGATTTGATGGTTACGTTACATTACCATTGACATTAAATTAAACAAAATGTTTGTACCATTTACATACTACATAGACATAATACATAGATACAAGTACACTATCAATGCAATATGCATGGGCATTTCTTAAATTATTTCAATTACAAGGACGTGAAAGTGTCTGATTGCCACGTAAGTATAAAAATACAATCTCCATATAGAAATAAGTATAATGTGGCGTTCACATATATGTGTGCCATTGATAATTATTTATTATTATGCTTTTCTGACCGTGTAAAAAAAACATTTCAGCTTGACCTTGTCTGTTGTCCTCAATCTTCAGTCAATGAACAAAATAAGACAATAACGATTGATGAAATAATTCGTCGATATATACAGGGGGTCAAAAGTTAAAATTATAGGTAACTACAACTCTTGATCTATATTTTGAAAATATTTTCAATTTTGTAGGACTTCCTCGTTTTTAATAATTGGATATTTTTTTTGAAATACGTTCTCAAAGATGACTTTGGACCGCCAATACCAAAATACGAAAATTAACCAATATTTTACTGTAACTTAATTAGCTGATGGCCTTTGATACCGCCTAATTATTTTTATCGATGTTTGCACAGGGGGTTTAGAAAATGTTCTTAAAGGTCAAGAACTTTACACTGTAATTATTTGCATACTTTAACTGAACACCCTGTATTTTTTGCACAATTGGATTTAAAGTTAACCTCTGAATCATAGTTATAAACATTTTCATGGTTACTGAACATTTTTATGACAAATAATATATTCATTTTGAAAGCAAAACTAGTGAAAAAACAAAAAACATTTGAGAATTATTTTTGCATTTTCCATATTAAACTAAATTAAGTCTAAGATAACAAACGAAAATAATAGTAAAACAACTAAGTACAGTTTATTCCTTTTTCGGCATTTTTATGTGGTATCTCCCTTAGTTTTAAATGTGGAAGGTTGCGGCTTTCGCGACAGCGTGCTAGTTTTTTTTTTTGTGAAATTATAAATCATGTCAGCAGAATTTTCATATCCTTTTGGGTTTTGAGATACAGGGTGCAATTGAAAAGTATTACTTTCGAGGCACTCCAGTATCTCAGGTATCTTTAAACTTGCCGACTAAGTTGAAATATATTCTAAAAATTTTTTCCATAGAATCCACTGGCGCAGTCAGTTTCTTTCTAGTGTCTTCCGTTTTTCAGTTATGATGCAAACATATGCTTCTTTTTTAATGGAATATCTCGTATATTAGTTTTTTAATTTATTGAGCAATAATGTAATAATACAGTTGTATGCAATTCTTTATAGAAACTATACATATTCATTAAAAACTATTTCCATGTAAGTAATCATTATACTACAGATGTAAAAATGTTGTAATGAATAACTAAGAGTTGACAAATAATAAAGATCTTCTGAATTAAATTTGAAAGTACCTATTACATCCCTAGTATAATAATTACTTACATTGATTTTGTCTTTAATAACACAAAAGAATATTCTAGAAAATATTAAAATTTGAGTTTGTTTTAGAACATAATTTCATACAACATACTTTTGAAAAGCCCACATTATCCTTAATAAATTAAACATATATTTGCATTATAACTACAAAACGAAAAGCACTAGAAAAAAACTGACTACGCTACTAGATTGTTTATAAAACATCTTTTAGAATACGTTTCAACTTCTCTGATAAGTTTAAAGATAACTGAAATACAGGGGAGGGGTGCCTCAAAAAGCATATGAAAAAAGGTTCTGACACCATCTTTAATTTCACAAAAACGCGAAAACCACAAACCTCTCTCTTTAAAAATAAAGGAGGTACCCCGTAAAAGTGTCGAAAATGGGACATCGTGTTCATTAAAAAATTGTAATTAATAAAATTAAGTTTCCATCGTTTCCGTATACATACTTATTTCAGCCAAGAAATTTAATTTGGCAACTCATCTTACAGCAACTAAAGAAAATGTATACATTATGCAAGTGTTCAGTTTGCATGTTTATAGATTATTGCAAAATAAAACTTATATAAACTGTAACAGATGTATATAACTATAAAATAAAACCGAAATATTTAATCATTACACTTATTTACTTCAGGTGAGAAATACATAAAAAATTCAAATCGGCTTCAAAGATTAATTGTATGTAATTATATAACTAGTTTCAGAAGCTAGTTATAATATTTACTTTGCCTATGAAGCTTTAAATAATCCTCTAAAGAGGGTAGACCTTTATTAATTATGAATGAAATTACGATTCTGAAGACTTAAATATTCTCATGAGACCGTAAAATGCCTCTACTCTATAACATTTATATGATTGGTTGGCATGCAACCAAACAGTAGTACCAACCTACTGCGTTACATTGTACTAAAGTAGGTATAGTACAAGCAGTTGTCCAACTCCGATCGTGAATTTAAGATTTTATGTTAAACTATTACTTATATTTATACATACTTACAATACTGAAGTTCTAACGGTAACTAACGAATGAATGATAAGATAAAGTTGACTTACCTGAAAAAAAAAACAGAAAAAATTACATTAAAATACATGGACTTTTCAAACTGTTTGTTTACTAACAACAACTGAAAGCAAGTTTGATCTATTAATTAACAGTCTTATTTACTGCTTAATATATTTATTATTTGTTGATCTTTTGAGATTCACAAATCAATAAATCATTCATTTCAAGGGACTGAGACAATTAGTCCACTGTTCATTATCTTATAATAATAATAATATGTACTCATTGCCGATTAAATTAAATACTGGAATTGATGAGGTTGTAACCATAGTAACCTTTATTGTAGTAAACAGATAATTGTAAGAGTATTGTTGATACTGGCACGAGTACTTGCCAATTAAGTTGGTGTGAGTCTTATTAACAAACATCTTCCTTGAATAGATAATGAATATATGCGGCTTTCCTGAAACATCTAGAAAACTCCAGCAGAGATCAATGGGAAAACAATTGGATTACGAGAAGACTGTGGAATTCCCTAGAAAGAAGCTGAAAATACTAAATAAGGCGAGACGGCTCACACCGAGTAAGTTGACAGTCGACAGCTGATGTTTACAAGCGAATGGGAAGCGATCGATAGGCGAACCATAGGCGATAGAATTCATAGAGTGTGATGGATAGTGTCTACGTTAACAGCGATTGGAAGAGACTTTTAGTGAAATAAATTGTGTAGACTTGTTTATAACTGTAGTGTAGTCAAATTACTTTTAGTTGTTAAATAAATTCGTTGTTCTGTTTTGGTAATTGTGTTTTCCGTGACTGAACACGTCACAATACATAGAGACTCTAGACAGGAGGTAAAATTTCGTAAAAAAAGTACGCCAAATTGTGTTATAATTTATGGGCAGGGCTTATGCATCATTGGTTATAATGGTTGGGTTGTATTAGTTTTATTTTAAATTTGTGCAACGACTGACGTAAACACTACTTTGCGTAACTAACTTCGCCATGGTTACCAATGCATTTGGCGTACGTTTACCAGGGCCGGACTTGGAGTGGAGGACCGGCTGACTGAAAATTAAAAAAATAAAAAACAATTTGTATAATTGGATCTGCAGGATCAACCATTTTTCGAATTTTTCTGTTTCATTTCCCTCTAAGTATCAATGAACCATTTTATATGCAGGTTGTAAGCTTGGAGGTAGGTAAGATAGGGTGTCCACGCAGGCTAGAGGCCCGACTGGCAAACGCCACCCTGACGAGTAATATTTTTTGTAAGGTTTGTTATTAAAAACTGTTTCATCCACCGAGCACCACAGAAAGTCTTAATAAAAGAAAATCGATCGACTTCATTTGATACGTCATTTTAGGGAAAAATTATGCCAAAGAAAGAATAATCGTAATTAATTGTTTCTGCCTTTACTTTATGGAAAATCATCATATTAACTATCTATTAAATGAATACACTTCACAGTATTTTATAGTGGAAAATACTGTGGTGTATTCATTTAATAGATAGTTAAGAATAATTCCCTTATTATTCTTGCATTTTCATTAAGAACATTTGTATAGATTTTGTGAACTTAACAATTAGGAAGTTCGTTATTTATTTAACAATTTGTTATTGTATCTTTCTTTTTACATCCTGAAAAAAAAATTTTTTTTTCAACTGCTGAAATCTCAAACAGATAGTTACTGTCACGTAGTGCTCATATTTTTCCAAAATTATACTTTTCATTGATTGGTTTATATTTCGTTATATTACATTTGTTCCAATTTAAATATGCAAGATGTTGAATTTCCAAAACATGAAACTACCTCACGGAACTTCGATATATGTATGTAATTGCACGGCAAATCAAGGTTGTGACCAACTTCCAAAGGTTCCACTTGGGGGTAACTAAAAGAGTACTATGTTGGTCAGTATAAAATAATTAGTTTTAAAGGAGTAAGCAGTCAGTAAGATCAACTAAGCAAGTCAGAAGGGTTAGGTTAGGTTAGGTTAGGTTAGGTTAGGTTAGGTTAGGTTAGCGGATGACCGCTATGTCTTATTAAAGGTCCCTGCCTTTTGCTACGTCTCAAAGTATATACTAGGCAAGTAGTAATCTTATGTATTTTTGTAATCAGATTTTAAGGTGACATTTGTTAAGTGTAATTTATTTTGTAAAGCATGATTAAATTCATTAAATCTTCAATTACCACCATAACAAAATTCGTTCTCTTATGACAGTATTCCCTTTGCTTTACACTCTTCTACCTTTATATTCAGAAACTTTTTAAATCGGTGACGAGTAATAATAGGCAAAAACTTCCCAATGAATTTACATTCTTTCTCAGATATCCACGGATAGTAAACGAATCAAACACGTCAGCGGCAAAATATTTTTTATTACACAAAAAACAAGCCGACGTTTCGCCCTAAATTGCAAGGTTTTATTAAGGCAAGTTTTTTAAAAGTCGTTACACAGTTAAAAATAACTTGTCTTGATTTTAGGGCGAAACGTCGACTTTGCTTTTTGTATAATAAAAAATATTTCGCTTCTGGCGTCTTTTGATTCGTTTACTTTCCTTGTTTAAATATTTAACTCGTTTTCTCTTTACTTCAGCACGTCCTTCGATAGGTTTTTCTTATACATCCTTCTAACACATGCATTCAATGGTTACTTCATTTACAAATTCTACATTTTCCATCTCGCTTATTCAAGCAGTATTTGTACTCTTTATTTTTATTATCCAATCTATATTTTGTTATGACATGACAGAAATAACCTTTTCTCTTCTTAAGTATTCTGGTAGTGAATAAATCGATAACATGTTTTTTTAACCCTACCGTATAATTTGCTTTTTGTTAACTTTTTTAAATCATCTCCCCCTACCAATTCATTACATTTCACGTATATCAAGCTAGCACAACAAAGTTATTTTTCCGATTTCTGACTTGCACTATAATTTGTCGCTAATTTGTTACCAAATCCAAAAATTTGTCGCTCGTGCCGTTTAGCCATAATCAGCTTGATATCAAGCTAGCAGTACACATAGCTGTTAGCGTTTTTGCATTCAGAAATCGGAAACTAACTTTGTCGTGTTAGCTTGATATACGTTACATTTTGTTACGAGTACTTGCCAATTAAGTTGGTGTGAGCATAATTAATGAACATCTTCCCTGATTACATAAGGAATATTCTCGGCTTTCCTGAAACATCTAGAAAACACCAGCAAAGATCAATGGGAAAATAATTGGATTACTAGACGGCTGTAGAATACCCTAGAAAAAGGCTGAGAAGACTATAAAAGGCGGACGAGACACTCACACCGAGTTAGTTGACAGTGGACAGCTGATGTTTGGAAGCGATCGATAGGCGAAACAGGCGAACCATAGAGGCGATAGAGTTCATAGAGAGCGATAGATAGTGTCTACCGGAACGGCGATTAAAGGAGACTTTTAGTGAAACAAATTGTGCGGACTTGTTCATAACTGTAGTGTAGTCAAATTAATTTTAGTAATTAAATAAATTCGTTGTTTTGTTTTGTTAATTGTGTTTTCCGTGACCGAACACGTCACAATTTTAATCTCACTATTTCCCCAAGTTCTTTTCTTTTTCCTTCCTTTGTATCTATTTATTTTTAATTCTCCTAAAGCTTTTCCTCTTTATTCAACATATCCATTTTTCCATTAATCTTTATTAATTTCACTTATGCTCACCATTTCCTCAAGGTTCATTAATTTTCCTCTCCATTCATCTAATATTTGTTCCTGCCTTTTAAACTCAACTTTCCTGAACTTTACTCCTTTCTTCAACACATATTTTATCAATTATTAGCGCTTTTCATAAACAGATCCTATTATTTATCTACATTTCAGAATTTCTAATTTTCATCCTTTTTATATCTCTTCCACCATCAACTCTAATTTTGTCTCTTTCTTATTATGTTTTGGTGTATTTATATTTAACTTTAAAAACCATTTAATATGTTTTTATAAATGTTCCCACCCGTTGATTTTCCTTACATCCCCTCAGGCTTAGTATCTAATCCTAGTTACTTTCTGCATTATTCAGCTGGCAGTCTTGTTGCCACGTTTACCATTTGACGTTTGTATTCGTTGCTACATTTCATGGAATTTGTTTTTCTTATAATTCATCTTAAACAGAAAACTTCTTTTGAAAACGAACGTCTTAGTGTGAATAGCGGTTACTTTTTATAGGTAGAAAAAATATATCCATTTTCTTGTTAACTCTCCGTTGTATAAAGCATTTTTTTGTGGTTTGTTAAAATATTTTGTAAAGTATTAGAGTAATTTACAATAGCAAACTGCTTTATTTATTTATCTATTCAACTTTTTATTTAAAGTTTAAATTTTAAATACATTTCACATAATACCTACCTAGCGCTTTATAAATTTTTCATGGTTACACAAAAAATTAGGTTAGATTAATGTTACCTATCTATTTTCTACACAACCTATGTATTTATTAAAGAGGATTTGTAAACACTGATTTGTTATGACTTCATTCGCTTTAAAGATTACGTGCAACGGGTTTAATTATTTTGTATTAGTACCGTAACTTTAAAATACTAGAAAATATTTCTGAATAAAAGCGTCTGTCTGCACGGTTAGTTCATTATTGCTCAAACATTGCACCGTACAAGAATTACTGAACCGATTTTAATTAAACTTTCACTATCGCATTCCGCACACATCGATGATTAGAATACTATTTACAACACTTGCGATATGACCATAAATAGAAATGTGTAAAACCAGGAGTAAAAAGTGAATGTTTAAAATAAGGCATGTTTTTTGCGAAATATACTTCACGTGATACTTTTATATTATTTATCAGTTTGTGAATTATTTGTGTAGGTACTAGGCTATTAGCTAACGTTAATAGTGTTTTCCTTTAATAATTAACAGTTAACAATTTAAAAGAAAACTTTCATTTTTGCAAGTTTGAAGGTTCCGTATATTACGGTAATGATTTTCATAGAATATTAGGGAGGTCATAAATTAAATTTTAAAAAACATCTACTTATAAAAAAATATTAAAAAACTTTTCAAAGTATAAAGCGATTCTGTCCCTACCCAACGGAGTAATGAATGAATTTTTTATGCTTTGGTGGTTGTACCTATTAATTTTCCAAAGAAAGATACCTCTAGAATATCCAATTATGATTCCTATTTAAAAAAATACAACTGCATTAAGATCGAAAAGTGGATGACTCTTTTTAATTCTTCTGACGCGATTGTATTTCACGTAAAAAATGTAGGAAGAACATGAATGTTTACAAACAACCTAGATGATATGATGACATGATGAACATGATATTTCTTTTGCTTATAACTCAAAAACAAAAGACGATAGAAATTTTCTGAAAATAGCAATAAATTTGTCTCGACAAAAGAGATCGAACAGCTTCCATTTTTAATATTTTTTGTATCTTTTGCGGTTACTGAGTTTTTATACATAGGTACATGTGCGTCCCAACAAAAAGGGCAGAAATTACGTCAAGTATAATTTTTTTTCATTTAAAATTTTTAACTTAATAAATACGTTTCACAATAAATCAGTCATTAGACAGCAGCCCCAAAGCCCGGAAGATTATAATATACACACCGGCAAATTTAAAGGAACAAGGAGCTCAAATCTACATATCAAAATTGTCACTTTCGTCCGTAACCCTTTAATGACCCAACTAAAATATTCCTACATTTTCGTCCGAAGACCGAAATCTATTTGTATTCAAAAAGTACACTTTCGTCGCTTATGTAGGAATGCTCGGGAAAACCTCTGATTTAATTAATAAATGCCATCCTCTACTCACCTTTGTTCTACCTATTACGTTGAACTTTGACCAAGAAAGGCAAAACAATATTAATGATAGGTTATGGTATGGAAAGGTTATCCCTCCCTCCAAATTGCTTTATTAAAAAAATCGTACAATATGGGCTAAACTGAAAACCCATTTTTGCTTATATTCAAGAAAAAACTACGTGTTTTTTAGAAAGGCTATTATTATAAATTAAACTATAAGCATTACTTTATAATTTACTAGCGACCCGCCCGGGCTTCGCACGGTACCGCCGCAACCGTTATGTCACGCAACCGTATGTCACAGCATTTTAAAAAGGATAAAAAAATTGTTATTGTGGGTTATCCCTAAGAGATAGACATATACCATCACGGACTTTTTTGTAGACCTTTTTAAGTTAGTACATTATTTTGAACTATCTCGTAGGGTTCAGCCAGCGTTTGCAATGTAAGCGCAAAAAAATGTGTTTATTTACGACATCACATCTCTAAAATTATCAGTGTTTCTTTATTATATTATGCATGTATATATAAACCTTCCCCTTGAATCACTCTATCCATTAAAAAAAAACTGCATCAAAATCCGTTGCGTAGTTTTAAAGAACTAAGCATACATAGGGATAGACAGCGGGAAGCGACTTTGTTTTATATCTTACTATGTAGTGATGACGATGGATTAGCATAAACTTAATTATTTTGAAAATTGTTAGACGTCCCTTAGTGGCAGTTTATGTACTTCTTCCGAACAAAAGTGTATTATTGCTTAACTAGAACAAATGTAGTTTTTCAGGTAGTTAAATTTTCCTGGTGTAAAAAACGAGGAATTCATCGGACAAAAGTGTATACCTACTGACTCATCAACGCCCAGGCTAAACTGTAGGTTTAAGGATTTAGCCTGGGCTAACATTTTGCACAGAATTTTATTTTAGTATTTGTACAAACCATATCAGACGATATTTTCAAATTCAAACCCTAAGGGGGTAAAAAGCGGTACCTATCTTTTTCCTTGACGAGCGTTAGTGTTTTTAATAATAATAAAAAATGGGGAAGGTGTACTTTATACATAAATAAGTAGACAAAGTCGATTTTTTATGGTCATATTTTGACACAACTCTGTACAATGGAGTTATTGTGTTTAAAAAAAGTGTTTTATTTTCACATCTTCGATTTTATTTTCTTTATCAACAGGTTGCACATGGTACAATTTTGTAAAACTCATTTCAATTATGTACTTTATTTAACTTCAGTTTAAGGGATATCAGTAAAATATTGACAGTATGTGTCCATAGAAGAAAGAATGAAATTTTATATCTGTTCCTTTAAATATACCGGTGTGTTTAATTAATCACATGATGCCGGCCGTGAATTGTTATAATGCATATTAACCATAAAATGCGCTAATTCAAAATGGTTACTCTGGTCCAAGTTTTTCGGTTGTTTCCTTGGATCATTTATGCAAATTTTGGGGTAGTAATATTCCACAGATAGTCTTTCACTTCTCTTCTGTCTTAATTTCGCCCGTCTCATCTTTCTCCCCCCTAAAAGAGGTTGAAGAGGGCCTTCCGCCCTTCCCCTCCGACTTTGCACCACAATGTAGGCTGGAGGAACAGCCCACCCACCGACATTGGTGGGAATGAAACACCAAACGTTTAAAAGTTTTTCTTTACCGCAGCAGATTTTCGATGCTAAGTGGCTCGCGATCATTGTACCAGCTGTATCGTTATCTTCTTCACTGTTTTTTAATTTCTTTTGTACTTTTCAATAAAGTTTTTAAAAATAACGTTTTAAGTAACAAATGTGCATAACGGAATGCCTACACACCGCTGTTAATTTAATGATCACATTCGACGCAGACGTTCTTGCGCAAAATTGTCTTCTGCAGGTTATCCTCTACCGACTAGCACACCAAATAAATTCTGTGGGTCATTGATAGAATGCTTTACGATAACCTTGACTGGGCGACAACATTGGATCTGCCACTTCAATCCAACTCGACGCTTTTCTTTGCAAACGTAAAAGATGCAAGCACAAAATATCGAAATTAGAAGGATCAGCATTATTTCATTACACAATAGTATTTTATTAGGTACATAATATTGCTTTATTACACAATATTATTTTATGGATAATATTTATAAACAGTGGAAGTGACAACGAACTTTGCTTATATAATTTTTGTGCATGTAAAGTTTTTTTTTGAATAGTTAAACGACAAAAACGAAAACTGATTTAGATTGCAGAAAAGTACATGAGTGCGAATTTATTAAAGCAAGAAGTGCATTATACGTATTTTGTTTTCCTTGTTTACTTCTTCTTTTACAATGGTATGAACCTTACTAGAAATCAATTAAAAAGCCGCATGATGTTGTAGCCTTCTGTCCTCCATCCATAAAGAAGGAGTCAGTTTTCAGCTGCAGCGGTTGGTTTCGAAGATATGAGGATCAAAAGGACTTCGTATTAGAGGATGTGTTGAAATTTTTCAGAAGGTTCGAGAATGTTCTACAATTTTTCAGAAGATTTTAAAATGTTCTAGATGGTTCAAGGATGTTTTAGATTTTCCATTAGGTTCGAGGATGTTCTAAAAATTTCCAGAAGGTTCGAGAATCTCTAGAATTTTTCAGGAGGTTCAAGAATGTTCTTGAATTTAGGTTCGAGAATATTATTCTAGAATCGAAAAAAATTTGAACGTTTCAGAAAATTTCATGATGCTTCTGAATGTTATAGAGTCCACCACACCGATATGAAAAACAACATCTTTAAAAATAATATTTTCTTCTGATTATGGCAAAAGAGTGTTTTATTATTAAATTGACTCTTAATTAAGTGCATAACCTTTCTTGAGTGAAACGAAATTTGGATAGTAATTTATAAATAAAGCCGTAAATTTTTGTTCCTACAAACTAGTTGTATAGAAGAGCAAAATAATTGTAAATATTAAATTACTAGGGACACCCCATTAATTTTTCTTAAAGCATTCATTTTAAATTTCCATTAAAAACAACATATTGCAGAGGGGGGTATTTGACTCGTAGTAAAATATCAGATCTTTTGCCCCTCCTTTCCCTGAGGTAAGGTCCTGTAGAAATTTCTTAAACGCTATACCTAACCTAACCTTATACATTTGTTACTTTATTTCGGTGACTATAATTATTGTTGTAGTTTTAAATGACTCCTGACGGTGGTCTGCAGACCACTAGTTCAGGTTGGGAACCCCTGAATTGTACCACACACAGATTTTTATGGACTTTCCCTTAATTTCCTGTTTTTAATCCAAAATTATTCATTAATTTTATGTAAATCAAGGACTTTTTCAGACTTCAATTAGTAAATATATGCCTGTAGTTAGGATATAATCATTGTTAATTTAATTGGATGCACGGGCGATTCGAGCGTTAAACTTTAGACCGCTTTACTATTATTTAAAACCGTTTAGGCTTCCCAACTTTTTTGTGGAAAGTTGCATATTACCACAAGAACGGTCACATCCAGTTTTTCCTGTTTAACTTACAATTAATTTTAATTAAGGGAAATTAGAAAGTACTACTCACAATCTTGGGGCTTCTAGACTGTATAAATAAACTACTGTTTCAACTTACAAAGTCATTCTCAACAGTAATAACTAATACATATTAAGTACAGCAGATTTATATCCATTTTCAATTCCCCGAGGAGGGTGGTTGTTTACATTTTATAGGTATATATTTGAAGAACGGTGTGTATACAAGGTCCATATAACAAAAATTTTCTATTTCCAGTTTCGCGTTGATAATGCTCATGTGTGAAGTGGGCGAAACATGTGTTCGCAGAAAAATTTATTAGTGGTAATTAGGATGAGTTCATTTTGTTTATTTAAGAGGGGTTACATCAAGATGAAATCTCTAGTGAGAAGCCTCACCTTTAATGAAGGGGATAAGATTACCTACATAAGACACAATATGAATACCGTTGTAAGCGATTTTCCATTCTCGTACCTCTGCGTAGTACCTATTTTACTGCACAAACGCACTCGACAGTATTAGTAGCCTACAAAGAAAATTAGTTGCTACTGCGCACCAGTGACGTATGTACACTACTGGAACGAAAAGGTCCGAAACTTTGGCGGTTCTTGTAGAAGAATTTTCATGCACAAAAAATATATAAGCAAAGTTCGTTGTCACTTCCACTGTTTATAAATATTATCCATTAAAAAATATTGTGTAATAAAGCAATATTATATTATAATAAAATAATATTGAGCTTAATGCACGGTTTAGTAGAGCCGAAAAATCTAGTGTTGTCCAACATATTCTTACTGAAGAACATAATCTTAAATTAGTTAATGAGGTTAGGAATAATTGTTTACTAGATAGTTTTGAAAGTTTATACATTTGTAAAATTAACCAAATTTTACTTAACAATGACAAGGGTCCTATCCCTGGATCTCCGCTATACTAAAGTCTAGTTTAATTATTTTTTGTTATTGTCAAGGTCCATTGAACATCATCACTATTACCGCTGAAACATGTTCATTGGACCTTAACAACTTTTAGTATATATTAGGATTAGTTCTCTTTTTAGGTTTAGTTTACTTCAGTCCCTGAAAAAGGTAACCTTGTTACCGAAAAGTGCTTCGGACAACTAAAGTGTCGTGTTTTGGCGTTAGGGTTTGAGCTATTTTGTTCGTTCCGAACATAGAAATTTTCTATTACGTAAATTTTAAATGGACTGAATAGAGTGAATATAGAATGGCGGACCATCCCCCACTGTTCATCACAATAGTGGGTTATCAGTCCTAACCACAGGGTTAATTAATGCGAGTAAATTCGATCCAGTAGTAGGTATATTTAGGAAAACTGCATTTTACAGGAATCCTCTATCAAAGGCTCAAAGGGAGTCCTTTTGAGTGAGGGACGAATCTCTTGTGTTATGGATTTGACCTTACTTTTGATTAAAGAAATTTAATTTTTCGGCAATAGAAACCAATAGAAAAACTTGAAAATGAAACTATTGATAAACAACAAACCTAAGGAAGACAATAAAGAAAAAAGTGGCATTTACCAATTATTATTTTGTGACTCATGTAATGTCACCTATATTGGACAAATTAGGATAGCGATAAAAAAATTCATAAAAGAGCATATTTACAGCATAAACACAAAAGACAAAAAAAACGGATTTTCAGACTACTATTTTACCAATAAACATATTTAGATATTGAAAATACGTAAATTCTTCACGTCAACATTAACAAAGGCATAAAGTTATCATTATTAGAAAACTTGGTAATAAAAAAATATTTAAAATTAAACTCAGTAGATAATCCAACAGAGCTCGATTCGATATCTTCCCCACTCCTACTATATAGGTGGTAAGTCTTCCTATAAATATTAATCAATAACTGTAAACTTTAGTATTACTCATGACTAATAAAATTGGCGATAACATTATAAGTGATTTTTCTTTCATCTTTTATAAGTTTACTTTTGACGTTTAAGCATATTTTAAGGTCAAGGTCATTTTTTTAAAGTTATGGTATATTTTTGACATCGAAAGTGAAAAATCAGGAAAAAGTACTTACTAAGATAAAAAGTACGGTTGCTAAAGAATAGCCCGTAAAAAGTTATATAGTTTTTGTATAAAACATATTTTTCAAACATTTACTCCGACCAGTTATTACTGTTCTTGTACTTCCTTCACGCCTTGTATGTAATCCTGTCATGAAACTCGTTTGACTTTACAGGTTACTTGTGAGGTCGCGAAAGATTTTATTTTTTAAGTTATTGTAATTCCTTTTAATTTAGAAAACGGTCCGCTTTCAGCCTTATAATTACAATAAGCTCAATATCTTGAAAACTGTCAATTTTTCGACTTTGTGCCCAAGGACACTTTTAAACAGGACATCATAAATGGTATAAAACCAAAAACATATATATATATTTTACAGGGTCTACACAGATTTTTGTGAAAATAAATTTCTTTTTATCTTATATATGGTATAGCTTACTTAAAATTAAAAATTATTTAGTGACGAGCCAAAATTTTACTTTATATCGATGTATTAATCTTGCCAAAAAGATAAAATTCTAAAATTGCGTTTTTAAATCTATTTGCCTTTAATTAGCACGTTATTACTATTATTAGCAAGATTTGAAAACTATTTTCAATTTATAATTGTGGAACATGTTATTGCGGAAACTGCTGGCGTTTCCGCAGCAATAATAAAAACAATCGTAAATCTCTTCCTGTTCAGCTCCAAATTTTTTATATGCACACATATTTTAAACTGGTCCTCTTGTTTATTCGGTATTCAGAGCCTTCACTTCCACTGTAATCGAAAGTTGGCACAGAATTTACCCGACTAAAACAGGCTATGACAACTAGCTAGCTGTGCTCTATAAATTTATCGTTTTTCATTCCCGTTTCAAAAATTTATTAGCTTCACAATGGAACCATGAAATTTAATATTAATGATATGTTTTTGAATGTTCATTCAGTTGTCTTCATGTTACAAATGTTCTATTTTGTAGTTTCCATTGTGGTTATGGATCGTGGTCTTCCCAATTTGTTTACTAAAATTATTCTAACGGTTTGAGTGCGCATCTGCCAGGATATGCTAATAAATTAATAGTTAAATCCAGATTCATCGTCACCTTTAATAAATAAATACACAATAATAAATAAACGAAACGTGTGTTGTGTCCTGGCAAAGTATGGGTAAGGAGAAAATGCGGATCATGATTGCGCCATAAATAAAGTGTTAATGACGAAAATTCGCTGTTAAAATGACAGTCGAATTTGTATGCAATTGCTCGTTATATGACCTCAATAGATTTAGACAAACTTGACAGGGTTCTATTTTGAAACTCATTGTACAATAAAAATATCTACACGTCTAATAAATTAACATTCAGTAAATTAAGGGTGTTATAATTGTAGATTGTCTAGCACAACAAAGAAATTATAATAAAATTTTGTAAATAAATAAGCTTTTATATTGTGGTCAAGTGATTATAACAAATAAATAATACCTCGTTGTCAGAATTTTTGAAATACATACAGTCGAACTTCGATAACTCGAATCATCATGTTAGATAGCGAGACTTCGAGTTACTGATTATTATTTATTTATATATATTATTATTTTTTGTAAATAAGCATTTACTTCATGTTACAGGTAGACAAATAGATGTATAAATATAGGTGGTAATATCCTTTTCAGTGCACACATGTCAGTTTTTATAAGGTTTAATCTTTTGTCAAAACAACACCTTGATGACAAATAATACTTATATCAAGCTTGCACGACAAAGTTATTTTTCCGATTTCTGACGCACTATAATTTGTCGCTAATTTGTTACCAAATCCAAAAATTTGTCGCTCGTGCCGTTTAGCCATAATCAGCTCGTATGCTAGCTTGATATAAGTATATATATATCAAGCTAGCACTACACATAGCATATCTCGAAAAGGAAACGTCGTAGGATATTACTGTAAAGACCATAATTTGTCGCTAATTTGTCCCTGAAAGATGACACGTTCAACGAATTTGTCGATAGTCTTATCTCCAACTTATAAGGGAGTTGGGCAACACGTTACCTTTCGAGAGTTTGATGGCTTTCCAGCAGTTTTTTGCTCATCAGTTGGTGATAAGAGTAGCGATAAATTCTTTGACAAAAGTTTCTCACAAAAGTTAGAACATTGAATTTACTACAAAAGAAAGTCTTACCTACACAGTTTCTTTATCATTACAGTGGTTTATGGGGAAATAACTAGTGAAAGTCGCGCGCATAGGATAATATTTACTGTGCAGTATTAACGTCCAAAATGTTGTAACCGCTATTTTGGAATTTTTAGGTAACCCAAATTGTGCTGTAATCTTGTAGAAAATAAAAAATTGCCTGGAGGGTGAAAATAGAAAAAATCGAATCCATAAACCCAGACAAGTTTTTAACTAAATTGATGATTCATTCACTTTGTAATATGTGGGTCAGGTTATGATATGTAAAGACCACCCCCCTCCCAGGCGGCAGTATTTAGAAAAATAATTCTAGAATATGGGCTAAACTGAAACCCATTTTTGTTTATATACATACAGATAAAATAACTTTTTTTAACAATGTTGGTTGGTGGGGGAGGGTGAAACCTTTATATATCAAAATCTAACCAATATATCACAAAGTGAATGAAAAGTAACATTGATAAAAGGTTGCCTTGATTTATAGTTACAATTTTAGTTATTCTCACATATTCTATGTAATCTATAACGGCTCACCCTCCATTCCCCTGCCTCTCACTGACCGAATTTTTTGATTTTTCAGAAGTACTTCTTTTTCTTCTTCCTTCTTTGGACATGGAGTAGGATAATACAATTCGAATTTCTGCTTCAAAATTTCAGTTATTACATTAGTTATATTTCGATATTGTTAATGTTTCTGAGGAAAATTTATTTCACAGGGGATGCTTAAAATTCTTAGTAATTTGCGCCCATCTTAGGTATGAAAATTCAAAATTTTGATTAAAGACTTTCTATTTTATTCATAGGAAATTCAAGTATTTATCTTTATTTAGACTAAATTGGAAACTTTACAATTAGAATTGAGCGGCCAATATATATTTTTTAATAATTGTAAAAATTTCGAAAATGGCAAGAACAGGAACAAAAACTCAAGAAAAAACCCAAGTTTGCTATTTGCTTCCTCTTATACCTCTTATAAATATAATAAAATGGCTTTAAACAAACTTTCATTACTATAATGGGTGAAAATTACTAGAAATTTTACCCACCTCCTTTCACTTAATTGTTAACGGTCAAAAAATAAATTAATTAAATCTCGATTTTTATTTTCATATGATTTCTCTTAGTCCTGCCACATATTTTGATTTCAAATTCTTTTTACATCGTCCCTACTTATTATCTCGTTACATTTTTTTCTTATAATTTCCCAAATATTTTTACCTTCCCTTCTCTACTCTATTTATATATGTATATTTTTCCTAATATCCCCTTCTTCTAATTTTCCCAAACTTTCTACTCTATTTATTACGCAATCTGGTGTGCCTCCCTCTAATTGTAAAAACCATTTTGTATTTTTGTATTTCCTGTTTATACTTTCCACCTGTATTTTTTCTTTTAATCCCCAAATCTCCACCTCATAAAATACTTCTTCTTTACGTATTGCTTTCTTTCTATCCCGCATTATGACTGTAACCTTCGTTATTTAGTTAGAAGTATCGCTTATTTCTTATCATGTATATCTAATATAAATAGTCCCCAACTCTTTCCATTTCTACCCTCTTCCATATTATTTCTTTATTTTCTCTTCCTCTTCTACTTCGTTTTTCATCAAATTTCGTAATTTTCGATTTCTGGCTATTTAGTTGCAGTCCCTTTCTCAAAAAATACCATTTCTTTTAAATCCTCAAATAGTTTGCGTTTTGACTTTATAAATTAACCTGATTTTGTCAAATTTTTAAAATGGTTAGGCCCATTTTTGGACAATTTATTCCTTTCAACTAAAGTCGAACCTGGGTAAGCGAGAGTCCAAGGTACCCGAATTTTGTTTTCGCTTATAGAGGTTTCTCACTAAAGCAGTTTGTCACTTACGAAGGTTTGGAAGTGTTACTCTCACTTATAGAGGTTAACAAAAGTCGAGAAACATGGTGCTAGAGCGTTAAGAAATATATTGTTACGAGTACTTGCCAATTAAGTTGGTGTGAGCATAATTAATGAACATCTTCCCTGATTACATAAGGAATATTCTCGGCTTTCCTGATACATCTAGAAAACACCAGCAAAGATCAATGGGAAAACAATTGAATTACTAGACGGCTGTAGAATACCCTAGAAAAAGGCTGAGAAGACTATAAAAGCGGACGAGACACTCACACCGAGTTAGTTGACAGTTTACAGTAACAGCTGATGCAAAGCGATCGATAGGCGATACAGGCGAACCATAGAGGCGATAGTGTTCATAGAGAGCGATAAATAGTGTCTACCGGAACGGCGATTAAAAAGTGACTTTTAGTGAAATAAATTGTGCGGACTTGTTCATAACTGTAGTGTAGTCAAATTAATTTTAGTAATTAAATAAACTCGTTGTTTTGTTTTGTTAATTGTGTTTTCTGTGACCGAACACGTCACATTTGGTGTCAGGAGTGCGGTAGTAAGGGAATTGAAGATTCCCGAAGAAAGTTAGTGCGACAGATCGTAGAAGAGGTCCGAAGAGAAGAAGAATTTTGAAGCCTTATGCCAGTAACAAGAAAACAATCGGCAATAATGGAGGAACAAATAAAGGCTTTAATGGAAATGATGAAAGAAATGAAAACAGAAATGAAGGCAGGCCAGGAAGAAATGAAGGCAGGCCAGGAAGAAATGAAGGCAGGCCAGGAAGAAATGAAGGAAGAATTGAGGAATAAAATGGAAGCTGGACAGGAAGAAATGAAATTGGCACAGGAAGATTTGAAGAATAAAATAGAAGCTGGTCAAGAAAAGATGGAAGCGATACAGGAAGAATTAAGGGTAAAGCTGAAGGAAGTCAGAACCGAAGTGCAAGAAGAATTAAAAGAAGTACGACAAGAATTGGAGGCGAGACAAGAGAAGCTAAGAGATGAGTTGAAAGAAGAGGTACAAAAGGAAGTAGAGAAGATACGACAGAAGTTCGAGAACACAAAACCGGCTAGTGATGTAAAGCCTGAAGAGACTGCGAAAGCGATTAGAATTAAACCACCGACTTTCGACGGAAAAGTTTGCTGGTCTGTGTACAAACGACAGTTCGAGGCAGCGGCAGAAGCAAACAACTGGAACGATTTTGACAAAGCAACGGCGCTGGTCATAGCCCTACGAGGAGAAGCATTGGATGTCCTTCAAGGTATTCCAGAGCGCCAACAACGAGACTTCTCTGCGCTGCTAGAGCGACTTGAAATGAGATATGGCGACAAACATTTACAACAAGTGTACCAAACCCAACTAAAGTGTCGCAATCAGAGGACATCAGAAAATCTACAAGAATTCGAGGCCGATGTGGAACGTCTAGTTAGATTGGCCTATCCTACCGCTCCGCAGGACTTCGCAGACCAACTAGCAGTCCAAACATTCGTCGATGGTGTAAGGGACACCGACTTACAACAAGTTCTCCGTTTGGCCCGCCACAAGACTGCGAGTGACGCACTGGCGCACGCCTTAGAATTCGAAGCTGCAAAACAAGCTTCCAAAGGGCACGTGCGTGTACGCCAAACAGCTGTTGAAGACGACGAATACAAGAATGAAGTCACAAGGCTGATTAAAGAATGCGTCGAAACTGTCAAGAAGACTACCATCAACGACAAGAGAGAATCGGCCAAATGTTGGGAATGCGGGAAGGTCGGTCACTTTTCCCGAGACTGTGACAAAAACAAAGGAAGACCAAGGTGCTGGGAATGTGGAAGGCACGGACATTTACGGCGAGACTGCCCGGCCGAAGAACGCCGTGCGGACCGACAGCAGTCGGGAAACTAAGATCAGCCAACTTTGAGGGGCGCAAGTTGGCTTCTCCCCACCAAGCCCCAGCAGAAATCGTCGTTTCCCAACTAAACGGAAGCAAGTCCTTATTCGTCGAAGGTCACATCAACAACAAGAAGGTTAGAATGGTGGTCGATACGGGAGCTTCTAAGACCATAATCCGGCCGAACATCGTTAACGAGTGGAGAATCCGTCCCCTGAAGAGGAAGCTACGTTTGACCACGGTTACCGGAGAAACAGCGCCGATTAGAGGAGAATGCGATATCGAATTGAGATTGGGAGAAGTATGCCTTCGACACAGGGCACTGGTAGCCGATGTCGCCGACGACGTGATCATTGGATTGGATCTTCTTGAACGAAACAAAATTAATCTGGATTTGGGCTCCGGCATTTTACGCATCGGCAAGGAAGAGTTGGTGATGACAAACCCCACCAAAGAGTACGGTCTTCGAAAGGTCATCGTTGCAGAAGACCGGTTACTACCTGCTAGATCCGAGGTAGTTCTCAAAATAAACATCGACGGCGAAGGTGCGGATGGTTTGGTGGGGATAGTAGAGGCCAAAAACCCGGATTTGACACAGAAAGCCATACTGATAGGACGAACACTGATTCGAACTGGGACGCCGAACGCATCTGTCAGAGTGGTCAATTTGAAGGACTTCGAACAGAAAGTGTGTAAAGGAATGGAAGTAGGAGTCCTTGAACCCGTGGTGTCCATCCTCCAGTGCGAAGTTGAAGCTGAACCCTCAATGGCAGAGAGCGAACCACTTCCAACCGTTCTTCGAGACTTAGTGCAGCGTTCGGCCAAAAACCTTAACAGCGACCAAATTAGAAAATTCGAAGAACTACTCAGCAAGTATCGAAACGTCTTCGCCCTCTCTGACAACGACTTTGGGAGAACGAATCTGACATACCACCGTATAGACACGGGATCAGCTCGTCCTATTAAACAACCATCTAGAAGAGTTCCATGGGCTAAGCAAGAAGAAGTCAACAACCTGGTGAAGAACATGGAAGAACAGGGGGTAATCGAACCATCACAAAGTGCTTGGGCTTCGCCGATAGTGTTGGTTAGGAAGAAGGATGGATCGACCAGGTTCTGCGTTGACTACAGGAAGCTCAACGACGTAACTTTAAAGGACAGCTATCCCTTACCCAGAATCGACGACACCCTTGACAGCTTGGTTGGTGCCAAATGGTTTTCAACGTTGGATTTGAAGAGTGGATACTGGCAAGTCGAACTGGATCCACAAGACAAGCAGAAGACCGCATTCACGACTGGTTACGGGCTGTGGCACTTTAACGTTATGGACTTTTAACTATGTAACGCTCCCGCCACCTTCGAGCGACTTATGGAAAATGTGCTACAAGGGCTCAATTGGAAGGTTTGTCTGGTGTACCTAGACGACGTGATAGTACTGGGAAAGACATTCGAAGACCACCTCCAGAATGTCGAAGAAGTGATCAAGAAGCTTTCAGCAGCCAAGTTGAAACTCAGTCCCAAGAAATGCCATCTGTTTTGTAAGGAGGTGAAATATCTTGGCCACGTTATCACCTCAGAAGGAATAAGAACTGATCCTGACAAGACTGAAGCTGTGAGAAGTTGGCCTGTCCCGAAGAACCAACACGACTTGAGAAGCTTTTTGGGGCTGTGTTCCTATTACCGACGATTCGTAAAGGGATTTGCAGATATAGCTCGACCGCTCCACAAGTTAATAGAGGATGGTGTCCCTTTCCAATGGTCAGAACGATGTCAGCAAGCTTTTGAAACACTGAAGTCTACCCTTTCTCAAGCCCCAATACTGACGTACCCACAGTTCGACACAGACTTCATTGTCGATACGGATGCCAGCAATGTAGGAATTGGTGGTGTACTGTCGCAGATGCAGGAAGGAAAAGAAAAAGTCATTGGCTACTTCAGTTAGGCACTGTCAAAGCCGGAGCGAAACTATTGCGTGACCCGTAGAGAATTGCTGGCAGTCGTCAAAACTCTCGAACATTTCCATAAGTATCTCTACGGACGAAAATTCCTGTTAAGGACAGACCATGCGTCCCTGAAATGGCTGCTGCAATTTAAAAACCCAGAAGGACAACTGGCTCGATGGCTACAGCGGCTACAAGTATACGACTTCAGCATTGAGTATCGTGCTGGAAAACAACATGGTAACGCTGATGCCCTCTCGCGAAGACCATGCTCGAAGAACTGCAAACATTGCATGGCCGCCGAAAAGAAGGAACCAGTCAACTTGGCACGGATCTGTCAGACGATGGTGGAACCTGAAGAACACTGGCAGAACGAAGACCTGGCGAAAGACCAAGATAACGACGAAGACATTAAACCGATACTGCGGTGGAAAAAGGCAGGAACAGCACGACCTACCTGGGCAGATGTTAGTAGTACGAGTACCATCACGAAGAGCTATTGGGCCTTATGGGATTCGCTCATCGTCGAGAATGGGGCACTAAAACGAGTGTGGGAAAGCCCTGACGGAACTAAAATTCGACATCAAGTTGTTCTCCCGAAGAACAGAGTCAATGAGGTGCTGACAGAAGTCCATGGAGGTGTTGGTGGAGGACACTTCGGAGTAACAAAGACGTTGGAGAAGGTGCGAGAGCGATTTTATTGGCTAAAGTGTAGAAGAGACGTCGAAAATTGGTGTAGGAAGTGTCCAACGTGTGCGTCAGCCAAGGGACCTCAGACTCGAAGCCGAGGGCGAATGAAACAGTACAATGTTGGTGCCCCATTTGAGAGAATAGCTCTGGACGTAGCAGGACCATTCCCAACAACAGCTGCTGGCAATAAGTACATCTTGGTAGTGATGGACTATTTTAGCAAATGGCCCGAAGTGTACTCAATCCCAAATCAAGAAGCTACTACGGTCGCTGGAATGTTGGTCAACCAATGGATCAGCCGGTATGGAGTTCCGATGGAGATCCACTCTGACCAGGGACGGAACTTTGAATCCGCAGTATTCCGGGAAGTCTGTGAGCTGCTAGGAGTACAGAAAACTAGGACCACTCCATTACATCCACAATCTGACGGAATGGTCGAACGGTTTAACGCGACGCTAGAAACCAATTTGAAAATGGTTGTTAACGATCATCAGACAGACTGGGACCAGCATATACCTTTGTTCCTGTTGGCCTATCGAAGTGCGGTTCACGAGACCACCGGCAGAACACCAGCCAGCATTTTATTTGGAAGAGAGCTGAAGTTACCGATGGACATCCGGTTTGGACACCCAGAAGATCGGCGACCTTCAGCTACCGACTACGCACAACAGCTAGAGGAACGACTCGATACCATCCATAGAGCCGTTCGTAACAAAATCCAAGTAGGGAGTGACCGCATGAAGACCAGGTACGACCGGAGAGCCAACAGCACAGGATTCAGAGAAGGGGACCAGGTGTGGCTCTACAATCCTGTCCGTCGGAAAGGACGCTCACCGAAGCTACAGCGAGCCTGGGAAGGACCTTACACCGTGGTCAGAAGACTGAATGACGTGGTCTACCGTATTCAGAGAGGACCAAAGGCCAAGATGAAAGTTGTACACTTGGACCGCTTGGCGCCTTACAAAGGTCAAGACATTGATCGGGACGATCAATTCTAAGAAGGGGGCAGTGTTACGAGTACTTGCCAATTAAGTTGGTGTGAGCATAATTAATGAACATCTTCTCTGATTACATAAGGAATATTCTCGGCTTTCCTGATACATCTAGAAAACACCAGCAAAGATCAATGGGAAAACAATTGAATTACTAGACGGCTGTAGAATACCCTAGAAAAAGGCTGAGAAGACTATAAAAGCGGACGAGACACTCACACCGAGTTAGTTGACAGTTTACAGTAACAGCTGATGCAAAGCGATCGATAGGCGATACAGGCGAACCATAGAGGCGATAGTGTTCATAGAGAGCGATAAATAGTGTCTACCGGAACGGCGATTAAAAAGTGACTTTTAGTGAAATAAATTGTGCGGACTTGTTCATAACTGTAGTGTAGTCAAATTAATTTTAGTAATTAAATAAACTCGTTGTTTTGTTTTGTTAATTGTGTTTTCTGTGACCGAACACGTCACAATATACATAATAAGTACACATATATGAGATCGGGTCTACTGTTACTTGGTTGAAATTCATGTTATAAATTAATAAAAAATAATAAAAAATATATTTTATATTTATTAATAAGTACACATTTTGTTTTTAAATACATACATACATATTTTATTTATTTGAAGAAATCAGTTACTTTTTTCTGAGTGTCGTTCTTACATTTATGAATCTGTTTTTCAATTTCATAAAGTTTATCAAAAATTGAGGGATCAATTTCACTATACTCAAAAAAACTATGGAGTGTTTTTATTGCGCTTAAGGCGTCTTTTCTTGGAATATGCTGTTAGAGCCAAATGTTGAAGATAAGTATGTCGGAGATGGTGCCTGAAGGCAATTATTTCGTATTTATGGTGAGATAGAGGCACAATTTATGGTCACCCTTAGGTTTAGTGCATGTTCCTTTTTAAAAAGCTATTAGGTTACAGATGTCGATATTGTTTGTTTAGCAGAATAATAAGATTTAGAAACCATGTTTAAAATCGAGGTGACGAGTGAGTTCACTGAACGTAGAGAAGGGCTGTCATGTAGTGTGTTTCTGAGAAATTTAGGAAAAGGATATGGTTTGGCTTTAAGTACATACCTAGAATTGCGAGTTTTGAGATGTCTATTGAAATATTATTGTAAATAGTCTCGCTTACAGAGGTCTAAAGTAAAAAACTGTCACTTACAGAGGTCTAGATGTGAAAAATTACTCTCTCTAAAAGAGGTTCCTACACTGTCACTTATAGAGGTATTCGGCATAAAAATGATTGTCGCTTATAGAGTTTTCTCACTAATCCAGTTTTCGCATATCCGGGGACTGTATAAATAAATTACATTATAAATAGAAATGTTATATACACTTTCTGTGATATTCTGCGACAATAGAATGTGAAACTAGGAATAAAAAATTATAAATTATTGGAGGGTGAATTCATTAATTTTTTAAGCACTAACATTTTGAAAATAAATAAAATCAAAGTCATGGTTTATGTATTATTTTCTGTGGTGATTTTCATAAACCTGTAAGAATATAGGGGGCTGAAGAATATGTTTCTTCAATGGAACGAACTATAATTCTTAAGACACATATTTTAAATTTCCTATTTATTCGATTTTCGCTTGGCAACGAGGCGTAAGGAGATACAAGTTCATCTTTAATAGATTCCATAAAAAAAATCTACATCCTTCTTCTCATCCCCATGTACGTTAAAGAATAAAGGGTCGTATTCATAAATTTGTTACCAATATAAATTGTATGTTAAGTACTATTTTGTCGATTTATGTTGCTGTTTATGTTATGATGTACAAATAAGCAATAAAAGTCTCGTTACGATCAGTGTCCAAACGAAGACAGAAAAGGCCAGTCTGTCGTCGTCAAAACATTGCGTTGAAAGCCTTCAACACAACAGCACAGAACACAGAAGCAGTAAGTATCAAGTTGTCATTCTTTAAACGGGTTTTTCAAATAAACAACCATTTTATTTTTACGTCTACTACATGAAAGACGGACAGAAGCTGACTTTCGATTTATTTTCAAGGAGTTAGTAAAACACAAGTAAAAGTTTTTAATTCGATAACAGATGAAACGTTTGCCATTAAATTTAGCATTACAAATAAACAACTATAAAGTAAAGAATGCATTATTTATATTGTAAAATTAAAATAAAAGCAATGGTAAAAAATGGTGGGATGTTCATGTTCTTGCGTTCTACACAAGATTTTCATACATTGCAACGAAAAATCCTTTATATGTATCATAAACTACGCCCAATTTTAAGTAAATGAATACTACAGCTTTGATTAAAAAAATTTCCAATTTTTCAAAATTGGGTGATATTGGACATATGTAAGCCTTTCACGCATTTGAATTTTTTTAAAACATGGAATAGAACCCATTGGTTGTAACGTTTTTTTTTTTTATGAAAAATCCCGTTACTAAAGTTTTATTTAATTCGATTCAGTTTGTCTTTGTCTTGGTTCAGTTTTGTTGATTATTTCTTAATGTTGATCGACCTTCCGTCTTATCATCAAGGCTAACAACCTTTGCGCAGGACTAGGCAATGGAGGGAGATGAAATTTTCCGGTCGGTGCTCGAGGTCTTCTTCCTCGATCCTTGACACTGACGTGACGTGTGTGTATGTGTTCTTCTGTTAGGGTTTTGTGATCAATGTTCTGGTGACAATTTTTGTTTCTAATCCAGTTACCTTTTCATTTTAATAGTTTCTGTAGATTCATTTAAATTAATTATTTCTTTTAAACTCATTTTTGGTATGCACTCATTTTAATACTAATTAATTTTTTTGTCAAATTTTTTTTATTTGCCACGAGGCAATTTCCTTTTATTACCTTATACCTCTTGGTAATTTTTTAGGCACTTGAGGCCATTTTGTAATTGCAAATATTTAATTAACCATTCTTCCTTTTATATTATATTATATAAAATTTTTCATGTCGAATAATTGTTGAATGTTTGAAGTCTGTTTTGACAGCCATTTTGACTACAGACGCCCCTTTACTTCCCTTTAATCCTTCCTTAGATAAGCATCTTCAATGCCATTTAAAATTTTAATTTATAATTAATATTTTGTATTTTTTTTAGAAAATCTTCAATTGTTTGTTTCTTATATTTGTCGCCCACCCATACTTCATAGTAGGTTCCAGACGGACTGTGAAGCTAAGGACGGGGCGGGGTGAAGACACTCATAAGACTTTCCATAAGGCCAAGGGAAACATAGTAATTTCTATTGAACCAGCCTATAACGAGCCGATTAGTACCTGCAGGCGGCTCCTGTAAGACCTAATAAGTTGGTCCCCAAATTTCTCACTTTTGTTTGGCCCTTCACGCAGTTTAGAAGTCCCCTAAATACCCGGAATCCAGCGACAGTCCCTACGTTGTCGCAGGGACGTTTTTGGGTGGGTGTATTTGTCTAGTAAGTTTTTTCTGTTGTGTGTAATTTTTTTTATTAATATACTCTTCAAGTTTTTTTTTGTTTTTTTTAAGAGAGCTTCGAGCTCTCTAAAGCTACAGGATTCTGTAGGAACCACCGATGCACTACCCGGTGCTCAATAAAGTTTTCGTTTCATTCATTCTTTTCTTTGTTTGACAAAGTGGCGCCCGAGCACGTTTTCTTTTTAATATTTCATGATAATTAAATTTTTTTAAAAACAAACTATTAATAATTTCAAAACCAAGTAATAGTTCTGTTAAATGGTTTAAACTCATTTAAGAAATTTAAAATCAATTTATTACGAGAATCCAGGGAATACTTTTAATAATATTTATTAATGATGCAGTAGGAGTTTTATGAAACATTTTATACAATAATAATAAAAAGAAAGTTGCTTTTTTATGTTTCAAAGAATTTATTAATTCTCTACAATTGTTTCAACGTCTTACGTCTTTTTTAGTATACATTGTACTCTAAAGTACTTTAGTATACATTGTACTCTTGAAGAAGACATAAGACGTCAAAAAAATTGTAGAGAATTAATAAATTCTTTGAAACATTAAAAAGCAACTTTCTTTTTATTATTATTGAATATTTTTAAATTACAATTTTTTTAACCCATAGAATAATAGGATGCAATTAAAGAAATCTTTGTTTTTTCAACAATCATATTCCAATTTCCTTGCCCTGGGGAGTCAGAACATCGAGTTAAAAAGGAAAAAATCACAATGGATTGGTTGGAAGTTCAAATAATCCAATCTTTAGACCGCGGTACAAATTCATAATATTTGTTTATGATCTACTTCCTTATTCAGGCTATAGCAAATAATTGATTTTTAATTTTTCAAAACGAGTTTGAAAGTATAAGTGTTTTTTTATGTATGAAAAAATTATATCCAGTTTCACTCAATTAAATTACTTTAGAAAAAAAAGTTGTAAAATGTTATTGAATCGATTTTATTGAAATTAGGTGTGATATTTAAACATATTAAGAGTTTTTCATGGTAGCATCTACCTATATAAATTTCTTTGGTAAAATGCTATAAAATTAAAAAACCTAGTGGAGGAATTTTTCCACCATTTATTGACCATTACTTGTTGCTGTTTTCGAAATTTTTTTTACTTTCTAATCGACTAGGCATAGGTACCCTTCCTCTGTAAAATATTATGTAGGAAATTTTCTCTTTCTCTTAAACTTTTTCCCAAAAATTGATTGGCTTTCACTTCTCTTCGATATTTTATCGAGATAAAAACCATTCTATTTTTAAGTTGAACTAAATTACACACAATAAGCAAAATTTCATTAAAATTGGTTGAGTAGTTCCGGAGTTTACTGAACACAAACACTGACACCAGATTGCTAAATATAGTATTGTTTACGATATGCTACTAATGTGTTGGAAGATTGCGCTGAAAATAACGTAAAAAGTACAAAAATGATCACTTTTTGTAGAAAATCTCTAAAATACAATACAAATCAATGATTATGAAAGGTAGGAAATAGTATCCAAAACGCATGTATCTATTATATTGTCAAATATTAAAAAAATAGATTACTAGGGTTCTGTGATGCTCGCTAATTTGCCGTAATTTATTGACACCCATCTATTTCTGGCGTTTAATTTGACTTGGTTATTCGAAAACCTTTTGTAAGTATTTTTTTCAATAAGGTGCTAACTTCGCGCCGTGCCAATAAAAATCTCAAATTACTAGGTAGCATCGAAAATAACTATAGTGGGATTTTTCCTGTTCTTACTTATTGAAATCAGTAAAGTAGAGGACATAAATATATATAAATATGTATATATAAAGGAGGCTGTGGTGTGAATAAACAAAAAGAAATAATGGTCTTACCCTAACTTGTTTTTAAACAGTGACCTTTTTTGCTTTTTATTAAAGTAAAGGACAAATAGTTTCTGCCGTCATTGATTATTTCATACACATGCAATCTTAAATTTTTACAGGGTATATATATTTTTCATTATGTTTATACTTATATGTTATCATTTTCGCACAATAATAGTTTCTTTTATATCAAGAAAATGCAACTGTAATGAAACTAGTTTCTGTTTATTCAATGAAACGCAATACTTGCATAATTTCGTATGTGCAGTATGTTATGTGTATTCGTGTGTGCAACTTGTAAAGTATGTAGTACATGTGGGCAGAAGTCGACGAGTAAAATTTGATATCTTACGTTCTTGTATATGTTGTTGTCTTGCATTCGTATCTTGGCGAAAGCATGGCAACCGTAGTTGTTGTCAAGGTTTCGAACCTTTTTAAACGAAAAGCGATTTTAAGATCAAGGAAAATAATTTGCACAGCAACGCGACCGACCAAACCCACAATTTTAATCGTTCGAAATAATTCAGACATTGTAGACAACGACAACGTATTTTATGAATTACAAATAAAGCAACAATAATAAAGACACTTCGATGTTATTCAAAAGTAATGAAAAACGACGTATATCAAGCTAGCACGACAAAATTATTTTTCCGATTTCTGACTTGAACTATAATTTGTCGCTAATTTGTTACCAAATCCAAAAACTTGTCGCTCGTGTCGTTTAGCCATAATCAGCTCGTATGCTAGCTTGATATTAAGCTAGCACTACACATAGCTCATCTCGAGAAGGAAATATCGTAGGATATTACTGTAAAGACCATAATTTGTCGCTGAAAGATGACACATTCAACGAATTTGTCGCTGGTCTTATCTCCAGCTGATAAGCGAAAAACTTATGGAAAACCATCAAACAATTAATCAAGGAGTTGTTCGTTACTTTTATTTTAAGAGATCGGGTTTATTTACCAAATTTTTTAAATTAGATTTTCATTGTTTCCCGCCAGTTGGGCAACACGTTACTTTTCGAGAGTTTGATGGCTTTCCGGCAGTTTTGTGCTCAGTTGGAGATAAGACTAGCGACAAATTCGTTGAATGTGTCATCTTTCAGCGACAAATTATGGTCTTTACAGTAATATCCTACGAAGTTTTCTTTTCGAGATACGCTATGTATAGTGCTAGCTTGATATCAAGTTAGCATACCAGCTGATTATGACTAAACGGCACGAGCGACAAATAATAGTGTAAGTCAGAAATCGGAAAAATAACTTTGTCGTGCTGACTTGATATACGCTGAAAAACGGTGGAGTAATTCAGGGGTAGCAATTGCCACTCCAGAAGTGTCAAATCCAGTATTTTTTCTCTTAAAGCAAACTGCAGAATAAAAACAAAAAAATTAATTTAGTACGCTTTCTGAAAAACTCCTCCTTTTATTTCACACTCCTTAGACTTTCGGTAAGCCTTACAACCCAGTTAAGAAACAGAAATTACGCCGATGATAAAAGTGAAATGAATGTACACTGACGAGGAGCGTATTTAACCTATCATGAAACATGTTAAATGTTAATCTTTTCAGCATAGTAATAAATATAAAAATTATCACAATGTTACGCCCAACTGTAATTCCCTAGAACTTACCTACATACGCTCCCCTGCCTTGCCGGAGTAACTCTACAACGTAAGATACCTATTTCTTAAACTCATTTAACTTCAGATGCTTATGGTGGCAAATTAGATAAACTTCATGCAAAAATAGTTGTAGTGACAAAGATTCTTCTAGTTAAAGTTGAAATTTTAGCCGATTAGTGTAAGGGAGTACAAGCCCCGCTGTAAATTGTACGTTATATTTAATTGAAGTTAAGCATACCACAGTATTTAATGCATTTAAACTACAACTACTAGAATCTCCTTTGGGTTAGTTAGTTTTAGCTTTAATGTAGGGAAAGGTTAGATCGACAATAAGCTAGCTGATGTTATGTTATTACGAATATTGGCGCCACAAGATTGGTATGTTGCTAAAAAAAGACCAAACTGAATTTAACCGAACATAACCTTTTTTTCAACATTTTGTTTCTTAAATGATCGAAGCTGGAGTTTTGCCTAAGAAAATTTACTTTGAAATTAGGGCTGCAGCAAGAGTTATGAATTCACCGACCTTGTCTACTTTTGTCTTGAAAATTAAAGTTATGTATATCAAGAAAAAATTATATAATATATAAAAAGCAACACAATATTAAGATGAATAAGTCGAGAAACTTATCTTGTCGAGATTAATTTACGTATTACCAACGATTTTCTGAGAGGATTTTTTAAATAGTGTAAACCGAGTCAAAGGACGCCGCCGTATACACATAGTGCGTAAGCAGATCAATTTTTCTCATTCATGTATACGTTCGCTATTGTAGTATTGCCCTTTGACAGCCCTGTTCAAAGGAGTAGTAAGGATAAGGGTAAATATTAAATTAATTTAAATTATATAAATTGAATGCTTGGTATTAAATTTACATAATAAATTTTAGAAGAATTGCGCAAGTTTCATTTTATTTTCTTATTGTAGCGACCAGTGACACAGTACGTGTGTGCGATAACAATTCGTGGCATGTACTTGTTATCAACTAACATACTCACGGCGTAAACACCGCTCACGGTACTTTTCGTGTTATCAATTTACAAGATGTAAATCATTCTCCGGCGACAAGTAACAAGTTCAATTCTGGAATAATCGAGGACTTTCTAATAATTACTCATCATTCGGGAATACTCAGGATTTCTTCGAGTTCCTGTCTAGAAAGTTCGAAAGGTGTATATATAGTGATCATCATTGGACCGAGAAACAGTTAGTTGAAGAAAGCATCAGTGCGCGAATTAAAACCGATAATAGGTAGACAAAGTGATATAAATAAATTGTTATATAAATAAGTTAATTGTTGTGATATAAATGGTAGTTCTAAGTTAGTGTTTAAGTGTTATAAATAGTGTTACATAAATAATCGTTTAAATAAATAGTTTAACTAGAAAATTCGTTACATTATATTAGGTATGGCAATTTTAAGATACCTTCTCAATGTGTAAGTATTTAAGTACCTTGTCTATTCATAAAAAACGTTATAAAGAAAATAAGGAAAGCTGCGAATATGTTGAAAAACGTTCTTCTAAAGCGGTAAACATGGTGCTGTAGTGGGTACACACGGTCCGCTATATTTAAGGTTTGTTTTTACTGAAGGTCTGTAAATAACATTCTTTATGTAATCGATCAACATTTTGAATGTATGTACATAACACTCTACAATCAATCAACTTTTTATGCACACAGTAGGTACCTACGTGAAAACTACTGTATATTTAAATCCTAGCTAGCATAATTTCTCTTAATTTTAATGAACAACATTTAGTAGTGTACAAGGTGGTCCAAAAAACACGCCATAAACTGTAATTGTGGCCAAACGGTAAGTTAAATCAAAAAAGTTTTCAAACAAAACTTGTTTTCTAGTTCAACACAAGATCCTCTGGAATTATCAAATTAATTTGCTATACAGGGTGTTGAAGCAATCGCGAAAACTTTACGTTTAAGCGAAAAAAATTACAATAATTTATTAGTGGAAATTTACATGACCCATTTAGAAAATAATCTATTTTTTAAAGGTTCCCCTCTTCCTCTCTGCCTCCAACCGACGTTATTTGTAAAAACAGCGTGAGTTGGGGCAAGGGCATATCTTTACATACCATAACCCAATCCCTATACCCCAAAGTACATGAAACGTCAATTTGATCAACGGTTGCCTTAGTTTTGTTGTTTAAGGGGGAGGGGGGGAGGCGGAACCTTTACATACCATAACACATATCCCAACATGAATATTACTTTAATTTAATAAATACGTTGTTTTGATTTATAGTTTGAAATATTCAACCCCTGGAGTAAAAAAAACCTTTAGTGATATTATATAAAAAAAAAAAACTTTTGGGTGTTTCATTCCCACCAATATTGGTGGGCGGGCTGTCCCCCCTGACCTACACTCTTGTGCAAAGTCGGAGGGGTAGGGCGGAAGGCCCTCTTCAGCCTCCTTCAGGAATCGTGGGAATGGGTGGCTGGTGGTGTGGGGGAAGAAAGATGAGACGGACGAAATGAAGACAGAAGAGAAGTGAAAGACTATCTGTGGAATATTACTACCCCAGCATTTGCCTAAATGATCCAAGGAAACCACAGAAAAACTTGGACCAGAGTAGTCGGCCCCGGAATCGAACCGGTGACCTCCCGAATGCTAAGCAATGATCTAGACCACTAGGCCATGCCGCTCGGTGATATTATATATCCAATTTTAATCCATAAACAAATAACTCAAAACTAATGGTTCAAATTAAAAAAAGATAGAGACCAATGTTTCACAACTCTTAGGGGGACATCGAACAATTACTTTGAATTTGATTTTTGCTGTCATTTGAATAATTTTATAATAATATGTGTTTTACTTTGTTTCTGTTGCCTTTTTCTACTGAAAATTTATTTTAAGCAGCGATTTATTTAAATATAATAATCATAAGGGTTTGGTAGGAAATGACAACACGAACGAAGTGACTTTTCGGTAAAGAAAAAAATTATATTATTAATATAAATGATAGGAGTCACTTAATTCTCTGCCGTAAAAAAGCTACTTTATTCCACAATAACGATGCGTATGCTTTAAAATATTATCTTATTAAATTTCCAAAGGCTCCCAATGCGTATTATCAGAGTTAATACGATCTACATGAAGTTGCTGGTCTTTATGAATTTGTCAGACTTAATTGGGACAATCCGCTCGTTACAGGGCCAACAAACGTTCTTGCAACAAATATTACGAAAAGGTCAAGTGAACATAACAGTCAGCATTACCCATAACATTTAAAAAGAATTAAAATCATTCAATGTACTAACCACACGCTACAGAAGGTTCGAAAGTGTTTCAAGGAACACGTTTAAAATATTGTACATTACACGTATACTTGCACTTATTTTATAAAATACTGATACTGATAACTGTGACATTAATAAATTTTTCTATTATAATTGTTTTTCTCTAAAGCAACTTATTTTATCAATAACGGGTCGGTGTTTACGATAATGAAAAAGAACATTTACTTTTTTCATGTTACTCAAGTTTACATTTTAAAACGAAGTTTCTTTTTAAGTATACAATTAAAAAACCATTTGGGTCGATAAATATTTAACTGATTTATTTTTTTATTTAAACGACTTTAAAACTACAAAACTCAAGTGATGTAAACCTATCGTAAAAAACTTGAACCAGCAGCATTTTTTTATTGCTTTATCAGCAACTTTTTTGTTTTAAAGGAACGAATTGTTAGAAGGTCGGCTGTATGTTAACCATAAAAGATTAATGGCGACAACTGACTAACCAATAAATAATAAATAGGTACTATGGAAATTATTCAGATTTTAATCTTAAGTTTTTTGTATTAAGCTGTCCGATTATCATATGTATCAATGGTAGTTCATCTTCAACGAAACTAAAAGGTTACCGATTGAAACAATTAATAAGAAACAAAAATACGAAACCTATAAAATAAATATAAACCAGTGTTACATGCGTGGACACAGTGAGTGAGCTACCGGAATGATTTTCTATTTCTAGTGAAAATTATTACCACAAAGCAATAGAATATACAATAAGTATGTGTAAATATAATTCTAAGAGCAATCTGTTTGAGACCCGAACGTAATGTCCCTGTAAGTGCGATACATCATCAATTTTCCTAATGTACATTTCAAAAATGAAAAACAAGATAGGTATAAGTTGCGGTTCACAACGTGTCTTTATTGAACTTACTATAGGACTGCCATCCGTCCGGGTTTCCCCGGATTTGTCCTAGTTTGAAGGGCGACTGGGGGCCGTCCGGCAGGGGTTTTTAAAAAGCTTCATATTAAGCTAGCATACCTGCTGATTATAACTAAACGGCACGAGCGACAAATTTTTAGATTTGGTAACAAATTTGTGACAAATTATACTGCAAGTCAAAAATGGGAAAAATGACTTTGTCGTGCTAGCTTGATATACGTCAACAGTTAAGTTTTTGTTATACGTGTAAATACTTTAAGTTTGTATATAGTTGTTCAGAATGTTTTCATTAAGGTTACCTATTTAAAAAACACAAAAAACATCTAGACGTGTTTTTCAATAAACAGTGCAAGCAATTAAATTTGACTGCACCGATTCATTATGTCCTGACAATCATCACGAAGCAGGATATTGTCCCATTAACAATTAATTTTAGGAAAAAAGTCATTCTTTATAAAAATTTCTGCAAGGCTGAAAACTACAAATGCAATTATCAGATATCATATAGTTGAATGGTTTTCCGGGGTAATAGGCGGTGGTCCGTAGAATTTTCGTCACAACGTTTCGTCCACAACTACGGTAGACACCCTTAAAATCGGATTTTTTTGGCGATAGGTAAATAAAAAAGAATTATTTTTTTATCAGGGTGATTTTAATAAGGAAGAATTGATGACCTACAACAACTTATTTTTAGATAAACAGCCTAAACATTTCAAGTTTGAAAGATTTTTGTGAAAGGGAACGTTACAAGAGTTGGTTCGCTTTGTCAAATTATTATTTATTCCTTTGGTAGTTATTTGGGGATCCTCGTGCTTCAGTAAATTATTAGACACCTCTTTGGGTTACTAAAATACTGAAAGCTTATTCATACTATAGATTTAATCACCTTGCTATATTAAATATTGACAACTTTGATGGGAAACTAATAATCTGAACTTGCAAGAATTGATGAACGATTTTATCTATAATAAGGTCCAAAGGTGATCTATAGTTTTGCATTGTCAAATAATTTTTTTTTTTAATATCATAATACATAAATAATTTCGAACTATTATTATAACTTGTGTCCCCTAATAACCCTAAAAGTTAATCAGATAATTAGACATTTTTACGGTCACTTGGTATAAAAAAATCAAAAATTAAACCCTTTTACATTATTTTAAATTGTTTGTTTTGACGGCGGATTTATGAAAAAAATGCGAGGATTGAAAGAAATTACCTAATACATCTAATAGTTTTATTTTTACATTTGAATACTAACAAAATCTACTTTTCATGTATAATCCTTTGTAACGTTTTTAGGTGTCGCAAAATCCAGCTCTTACTTTTTTTCGTAATCAAAACAAACATTAAAAAAAATATATCGAAAAAAGTCAATAGCTTAAAACAAACCGTATTAAAAAATATCACGTCTACACAAATGATCTTTGGGATTGACGCTTCGAGGCCAGAAAGTCTATAATTACCATTAATAGGTAAAATTTTTCATATAAATAGCTTTACACAGAATGTAAGTCTTTTGGCAACATTAGTGGAATCTCGACAACCCACCCTGGCCTTGGCACTTTTTCACGTTTATTGGGTTGCCTACATGAAACAATATTTTGTTGTTTGGTGTTTGAATTTGGCAAAATCCACATCATTCTTATTTTAGTTACTTTAACTTTAATATTTTTAACAATTCAATTATTCTATGATAAAATTTGTATCAAACCTTTATGTTTGGTAACGCACTGGTCGAGATGGTTAGTGTTACATAAGCGATATACCTACCAATTTATGAACTCTAACTATAGGTACTTATAAGTTACAGAAAGAAAATAATGCAAATTAGTCTAGTTCGTGATAGATGCACAATCCTTCACTGCCTCTCCCTTTTGGTAAGCGAAACTTTTGTGCTGGAACAATCGATAGCTTGAGCGGTCATGGGGAAATGAAAAGGGCAACTACTTTGTCGTACGTTTTATTAAGAGCACCACGAATACAGACGAAGACAAAAAAGAAAGAAGGAAACGCTGACTCATGGACAGTGATCAAAGTATGAAGAAGTAAACGATAATGTGGCGCGGTAGTCACTTACCTAATAACTACACCGACACAAATAGATACAAAATTTATTGTAAAAACGCGTAGGTGTATACTGTACAGGACAAAAGGCACCTGTCACTCTTGTAAAAGTGAAAGTACTTACTTAAGTACCATGAAATTAGCTGTCTATTTTTATTTACAAACAAAACAGACATTCGTGTTCTTTATAAAAAAATTAGTTGCTATTAGATGTTTATTATTTACTTTGCAACTTCTTTGACTTAGAATCGCAAATACGAATAGGTATCGTGGACCAATAAAAATAGTCATATTGTAATTCACAAATGAATGGCGAGATTTTATATAAGTAATTACTGACATAATTAGCCGTTTTGTCATATCTTGCTGTTTTATAAAACGCACAAAAGTTTAGAAATATTTTTTCCTTTTGTTACTATTGCTTTAAGTTAGGTAACAAAAGTAATACGGATTTATGTACATGAATGTCTAAAGGATGGGAATGAGAGAAGACAAAAGTGAAGACAGCGGAGATGACGTTGTAGAACGACATGGTGGTGCAACAAAAGTATCATAACAGAATGAAAAGAGATCAGTAGAAATTTTTACGGATGCAAAACCAGAAACGGGAGTATAAAACACTATAAAATATTGAAAATACTACTTGACTCGAAAAATGAGCGTCAGACAACAGATCTGTAGGTTACGAATATCAAGCTAGCACGACTAAATTATTTTTCCGATTTCTGACTTGCACTATAATTTGACGCTAATTTGTTACCAAATCCAAAAATTTGTCGCTCGTGCCGTTTAGCCATAATCAGCTGGTATGCTAGCTTGATATCAAGCTAGCACTACACATAGGGTATCTCGAAAAGGAAATGTAGGATATTACTGTAAAGATCATAATTTGTCGCTGAAAGATGACACATTCAACGAATTTGTCGCTAGTCTTATCTCCTGCTGATAAGCCAAAAACTGCTGGAATTATTTAATTAACAGACAAGTGAAACAATTCACGCTTAATAAACACTAATTTTTAAATGTTTCTTGTTTAGTATCTACTAGTAGCACATGAGATTACCTTTATAGAATAATATAGTCGGTATACATTATAGTTACAATTACGTATTCACCTTGGCTTACAATATTTTGGTAACATAATTAAGATAAAAAACACTTTAAAATAGACACACACTTAAAAAATAATCAACTAATTAACGTATTAAGATTTTTTAACTGTGAATGTCATTGACATTGCTCTACTTCATTACTTTATTTATTTATTATTTTAATTATTATTCTCTATTTTGAAGTGTTTTTTATCTTAATCAATACCAAGTATTATAAACCAGAAACCAAAACCTCTGCATCATTCATCGATAATCATTTAAACTGACCACCATAATGTACCTACTCTTAACAAGCTGACAAAATTTACTGATATGTCAGTGTATAGTTATGTTAATTAATAAATAATCTTTTTACCTCTTAAATTTTTTTGAAAAACGTTTCGACCAAATTTCTTCACACTTATGGAGAATCAATTAAAAATAAAGTTAAGAACCTAACCCTGTTTACTTTGCAAACATAAGACTCAAAACAGAAAATCATTTTCTATTACTTTCGTACAAAAGTACAAAACGCAAACGAGGGTACATATTGAATAGAAGAGGCTTTTAATTCATATAACTCCATATTTAATCAAGTAGAATAAAAACACACAGTTTGAGTTATAAATATATTTTTATTGTATAACCACAATAATAATTTCGACTTCACAGAGTCTTCTTCAGGTGGAAGATTTAATTAATTTAAAAAAAATTAAATAATTATTGTGGTTATACAATAAAAATATATTTATAACTCAAACTGTGTGTTTTTATTCTACTTGATTAGAAAGTACATATTTTCAAAGTAGCTTTTTTGTATGAACGTTTCTTTTGTTACCAGAAAAACATTCCGAAAGACAGACACGTGTTGTTTCGCTCACATCGAGTGTGGGCAATATGAAAGCGAGACTTTTTATTGTTATTTATTAACTAGCAGCAAAATACCCGGCGTTGCCCGGGTAAAAATATATTACACGTTTGATGGAACATTCTAGAATATGCGCGAATTTAGAACTATCCAGAATATCTCATAATAATTCAAAACATTTTCTAACTTTTTTTAACATTCTGAAACATTCTTGAATGATCTTCAAGATTCTGAAACATTCTTGAACATTGCCAAATCATTCTGAATATGTTATAATAAAACATTGTTTTACTTCTTAGAACATATTTGAACTCCCTGTAACATTTAAAAAAAATCTGTTTCATTCTCATCTCCACTCCGTGCTGTTTGCTGGGTGAGTAGTGAAATGAGTAGACGCCTGGCGGGGATGACTAATCGATTGATAATAATTGATCAGTTATCGACCACTGAGAATTGAAGATTATTACAGTACTAATATCGCTATTAAAAAATGTGGGTTGGTGGTAGAAGGGTGAAAATTAAGGGTTGTATGTATTTTTCTATGCTGTATCATAAAAAAAAAACAAAAAATTTTGTCTAAAAAATTAAAAAAAAGTTAGAGGTGGACAACCCTTAACATTGAGGGGGATTAAATATAAATGTTGGCCGATTCGCAGATCTAACCGATATGCACACAAAATTTTAGGAAAATCGGTCAAGCCGTTTCGAAGGAGTTTAATTACAAACACCGTGACACCAGAATTTTATATATTAGATAGATATTTTATAGTAAAGTTCACGAAAGTTTTACACAGGTAAAAAACGGGCAGTTGATAATTTTCATTAAGAACATCATATCGAATGAATTACATTGTTTAACGTACTTTGAATTGACTTGACTGACTTGGCCGACTTTTCTAGGGAGCAAGAGTTATTAAAGGGCATTGTTTAAACGGAAAAATTAAGAAAACGAGATGTTTCACTTTAGTTTTTCATTAAACATATTAACATACTTCGACAATTATTCGACAGAAGCCCAATATTAATATTTCCATCAAATTACGTTTAACTTCAATACAATCTGAAGTCTGAGAAGCTGGGGCAAAAATAGTCAAAAAGGAAATAATAACATCAATAGGTATTTACTCATTTCAACGACTTCACTTTGTGCTGATGTGATTAACTAGATTAGCAAAGAACTAGCACTAGTTTGCATATTGTAGCGTCCAGTGATACCGTGCGTGTGTGAGATAACGATTTGTGTGCATGTACTTCTTATCGCTAACATGTTTACGGCGCAGTCACAACGCGCGGCTCTTTTATCATTATCGACTTAGCTATAAATCTTTCTCCAGCGGCAAGTAAGACGATCATTTCTGTGAATTATCGACGGCTTTCTAATTATAATATTCATCATTCGGGAACAATCAGGATTTCTCTGAGAAATTATCTAAAAAGTTCGAAAGGTGCATTTAAAGTGATCATCATTGGGCCGGGAGACAGAGTAGTAGAAAGCATCCGTGCGCGAGTCAAGACGATAAGCGATAGACAAAAGTTGTTACATAAGTAAGAGAATTGTTCTCATATAAATAGTAGTTCAAAGTTAGTGTTAAGTGTTATACCTATAAATAGTGTAAAATAAATAATTGTCTAAATAAATATTTTTGACTAGAAAATTCGTTACAATATTATTAAATACGGAGAGATACACCTTTAATTCGGAAGCAAAGAAATCGTATTTGAGATCTTGATGATGATCAGTCTAAGAACGAAACCCTGGCAATCTGTTTTTGTAGTATAAAGTTTTTGACATTTTAAAACCCTGTTAAAACATTGGCAAAAATAAATACGTGAGATCAAAGCCCATCAAGTAATTGAGTCACGTTTAAAACTTGGTTTATTTTCATTAGTTGGTATTGGCGGTACAAAGTCATCTTTTAGGGTGTTTCATTTAAAATAAGGAAGTTGATATGAACTTCCGATATAATCGAAAGTAAAAGCACCACTACGGAGATAGTTACAAGTAAAATTTTTTTTATTCCACCACTATGGAAATTTCACCATATAATGGTTTCCTCAAGTGGAAGAAGTATATAAAACTTGTAACTATCTCCGTGATGGTGTTTTTATTTTATTAATAAGGAGTTACAATATTTGAAACCTTCTTCAATCCAATTTATAATCGAAACTGCTACAAAACTGAAAATATTTGAAAAATGCTGATCAAACGCTTTTTTTCAAAATTTTCCTGGTATTAGTTTTCCATACACGACTAATAGGCCACTAAGTTTATTCCACCCTGTAGGTATAGTACTTCAAATTTTTTATGGCAACACTCGTTTTTTTATAGCATTGTTTATTAATCTTTATGGCAAACGCAATATTTTTGGTGTCATTGATTATTTTTTTATACCTAGTTGTTTACGGCGACGGTATAATTAATTCATGCACTTATTTTTTTAATTACTCGGCAGTGGCTATGTATTCACTATGAATTGACCGTATAATTCGATTTAAGGAGGAACAATAACAAAAGTGTGTAATGAGAAATGCTTACGTGGTATCTTTTTATGCTGATTCGTTGCTAAACAATACCATTCTCATTTAACCTTTTATTAAATGTTTAGGCGAGAATTGTTAAGAGAACAATTACCAATAAACCATACGTGTTGCGATAAAGGCAATTCTAATTTGCCAAATCCAAATACCCACATAAGGCAATTATAAAAATATGCTTTCGTTTGTGTTTGTTTAAACTACAAGTAGCTATCGATGTTTTATCCAAAATGGTTATTACCTAGGTACCTAGGTATTTTGTGTTGCTTCATAACACGTGTTTGTCTTTAAATAACGGACAAAACGGTTAAAGTATTTACTGATGGTGCTAATTACCATTATCGGTTACATTTACATTAATTTATACTTATTTACATGTACATTAAGGTTTGTTTAGTTTTGAAACCAACAACGGTATATTGAGTTTAACATGTCGTATTTATTACTTGTAAAATATATTTCAGAATACTTAAGTACTTGATATAAAAAATGTAAAATTATCTATTGGCATAAATAACCACAAACGGAAAAACAACTGACAAAAATTTAATTATTCATGTCTTGGTTTACTTAATGAAAATTAATAGTCACATGTTTAATTTTCACTAATTTATTGTAATTTAGACAATTGTTTCGCTACACTAACGATAAAAGTGATAAAGATTATCAATCAGGCATTTTTTGTTGCGATAAAATTTATATAGGGAAAACAAAAATAAATTTCAAAAAAAGAATAAACGAACATTATGGGTCATTTAATTTTCTGTTTTCAATTCGCCCTCCCCCTCTCAAAATCCTGGCTAAGCCCTTGTTTATTCTCATTATAACAAGTTTCCTATGTTGAAAAGTTAACCCATTTCAGTCTTAACATTCGATAATCGATAGGAAGATGATATTTATAAAATAAATACAAAAAATATTTTCGTGAAAATTTCAGAATAACATTACGGGTTTCTCGTTTTTATATAACAAAAATTGCACTTAACGATGGATGCCTCAATCTATTGCAAAAGTCTGGATGAGTATTCTCCCAACAATTCATATCAAAATACCTATTTGCGAAAAGTTGTCACATTTTCCATATACAAAAAATAAATCTAAAATTTCAACATTTTCATTTTCCATGTTGTAACTTCATCTATTATCCATTAACTATTTAATAATTTTACTAAATAATGCAAAAGTATTCATATTGAAGTGACAACTTAATGCATGACCGATTTAATATTTAAAAATCATTAATATTGATCATAACAATCAGTGTTATTTTCTTAGGGGTAAATGATAGGCACAAACCAATTGATCAATGAAAACCAATTGCAATTGCTTTCACTATTTGAAACATCAATTACTATACAGGAGGAATTAATACCTAATTCTCTCACCAAATTAAATAAAAACAGCAAAGATAAAATCAAAAAATGGTTGAAACCAGGTTTGTTGGAATGTGTTGATTGCAATAAAGTATACGTTGGACAAACTGGCTAACCTTTTAGCGTAAAAATTCATGAGCACCTATGTAAGGAGCTTCAGCCAAGGTAAAACTGGTTCAAAATATGTATGATGAACATTCGTCTTTAGAAAAACAGTATTTCAATAACTTTAATATTTTTAAATGATTCCTTAAGGGTCAAAATTAATTTTAATGGAAGGCGTGTTTATCAACAGCTACCACAAGTTGAGAATTCCACTTAATCGTCAAATTGAAACAAATAACTATACACACCAAAATTTAAATTTCTATACGTATCTAATTAATTGTTGTAATCATCAACCTTTCAAAATTTCTTCCAACATCCCCTGTGAGTGTTCTCTAAGTTTCTAGTACTATATTACGAGTACCTATCTATAATATACTTACACACTAACGATTACTTAATTTTACATATGTGTATCAACTGGTCTAGATTTAGTTAGTGATATACTGAAACTATTTCCGGCGTGCTGATGAGACTCACGGTCTCTATAAACTGCTGACTAGGAACTTTAAGTTAAGGTTCTTTATAAATAAAGAAAATATTTAAAACAAACTCTTTTAGCTAGGTACCTAACTAATTTTTTTTGAGTACTTTTTTTAATAGTTTTTACATATTTAAAACAAACATTTGATTGAAAATTGTTTGATAAGTATAAATGTACCTAAATTTTTTATCATTGTAATTATTGTTACCTATTTAGGTTAAGTTGTTAATTTACGATTTTATTATTTGGAAAACAAACTTTTCTTCATTAAAATATGAATTTATATTTCACTAAATTCAAAAAGATATGTTTATGTTGCATTATATGAGTAGAACAATAATTGGATTTATATATTTTTTTTGTTCGTAGAATTTTATTCACGAAGAATATAAATATTAAAAATTAAATAACAAAATGTGCGTTTTAAGAGTATCTATAGAGTATATGATTTTTAATAATGAGAGATTTATCATATTTACTTTTTGTTTAACTACTGATTTTCAATAGGTTCTCAGATTTACGTTTGCATGTCAAACAATTATACTTAATCATTTATTATTAAAAAAAAAAAATTTTTAACAATGTAACTTCCGAAGGCGTTTGAAGTTACTGGGTGTAAGTTTTTAAAATTGTTAAATTAATATTAAATCGATTAACGGCATGCCGTACTACTCGATAAGGCTTCTCTAGTTTTTCAAATCAGTATGTACAGAAAAATTAGAATAATTAAATAATAAATAAATAAATTACTTATTTATGTCGGCCAAATAGCGTAAAATAATTAAAGAAACAAAGATATAATTGATTCTAATGATAACGATAATTGATTGAATTGATAATAATGATTAATAATTGAGATAAATAAAGAGATAATTGGATTCGAAAGCAGACGAGAACACGGGTAAAAAGAAAGAAACACAAAATAAAAAGGAATAAGAACTAAATGTTCAGTGTTTTAATCATTATTATCCGAAGGGAGAAGAATTATTTAGAAGAAGAAGTACGAACACAAAGACAGTTTTGAATATTTTCACAATGTAGACTAGCAAGGATTCCAGCATTTACATATTTAAAGGCAATTTGAAATAGCACGGATGCCACTGTGATGTATTCCTTCTTATCAAATTTTACATGGCTATATAGGTATATATTTAAGCTATTTTAGTGAGCACTTACGTACTTAGTAACGCAATTAAAAATTATGAAATCCGTACTAACAATAAACGTTTTAGTTAAGTACTTAGGTACACTTTTAATTACTTAACTACAACATACAAAAGTTGATTAGCTTTAGATCAGTTTAATTAATTAATTATTTTTAGATAACTATTTAAAGAAATTTAATTGAAATATTATTTTACAAAACCGCATTGATTAATGATGTAATTAACGTTAAAAAAATTAATAAAGTTGTTTGTATTGCATTTAAGGCTAGTTCGATGCAACCCCAATAAACAGGAAACAATATTAATTAGGAATCAAATCAATAAAATCCATTAAGTACTAGGTGTATGAGTGCCTACATACATACATATAGGTAGGTATACACGCATCTTCCTAGAAATCAAAGGTCATCGCATACTATTCGATATCAGTTAAGTGACTCGATGACTCACCTGTTCTTTTGCCTAGACTCCAGGAGATTTACAACCAAAACACCAGATCGACTATATTGTGCATATTTGGAACAAACACACAAACAAACACTATCCAATAAATAAAGTAATATAAATCACCACCCTAAACACTTGTTTGACGACGACAATCCCCAAAATCGTACCACAACACCACCTTGTCCTTAAATAATTTAGGTATTAAATATTGTTTGTCACCGGCCTGAAGAAAACCCGAGTGCGAGCGAAGTCTAATGACCCTTATTAAACCAAGGAGTTTGATGAATGGCAAATGTCAATGAATATAAAACACACAGAATCACAACCGGCACATTCACTTACTAAAATCCTGTCTTCTGCAAGCACATAATAATAATAAATTTAGACGCGACGTCAAGCACATGAACCAGCGAACTAACTAAATGTGGCTGGCTTCTTGTCCGCTATACCAACGTAGTAGCCACGAACGAAACCGATGGATGTAAGCAGTAAATAAGTAATATATAAGTACTTATATTGTGTGTATGTTATAGTATAGAGTTGTAGTAATAACGTTATGTCAATGCGGTCGCCGACAATCGACTTTCCTTTCCCATCCGGTCGACGCGGCAACTTCGAGTGATTCGCTGACGCTCGCGACGCTAACGACGCGCAAGTCCGGGCGACGGACGACGTCGCACCGTGGGTAGTCGGTTCTAACGAAGGAAGATGCTACTGGCGCCGCACCGTGCGTTTGCTATGGTGTATCTATCTACATCTACTACATGCACGTATTTATACACAAACTGCTCGGTTTTTGCGGTTTTTACTATTCAACAACATTTATCGCGAAGGAAAATCATTACCATGCATAGGTGCTTTAAAACATATGCACGAGACGAACGTGAACGTGAAGGAAATTATTCTAAAAATTCTCTACAATTGTTTCGGTTTGTAAGACGTTTTTCAAGATTAATCTAATTACTGAAATTCAAATTTAAATTAGTGCTAATATACAGTTTTTCAAGTTGATGAGCTATTAGAAGTATACGAATTTGTAGAATGAATTCAATTCTGAAACTTGGGCTCATCTTGTGATTATATATGCCGCTTCTTTTAATAATATTTTCAAGTTCGATTTACATGCGGTTATACCGCAAGTCGACACCAACTTTGCTATTTTAAATGGAATGGTATTTTTTTTACGCTGAATTCGAATAAAACGTGTAATTGTAAGGTAAGTTTGGTAACCAACTTGTACACCTATGACGATCGGTTTCTGAGTTAATTTAATTTATAAAAGAAAAAAAATCGCTACCGCAACCCAAATTATAAAAAATCATAACTTCCACAAAATACGACTCAGTTTTGAAATTTTTACTAGTGATAGCTAAATATTAGTGCTAACGCCTTGACAAAATTGAACTAACTAATTTATACAGGGCGTTCAAAATAATATTCTAAAGTTTAAGAACGTCAAACACGAATAACCTCGTTTGGCACCTATCATATTTTATTTTTTCAACCAATTCCTTTTTTTATCCTCTTTAGATTCATATAGGTACTTTTTACTGTTTTATTTGAAAGATTTTGAGTAATTTAGAATTTTGAAAATATAGATAATTTCATTTATTTTGGCGTAATAAAAGTGTGTCGTGGACAATTAACAACTAACGACGATTGAAAAACAAAATTTGAGAAAACGAAGTTATTCGTGTTTGAAGTTCTTAAATTTTAGAATTGTATTTTGAACGCCCTGTATAAATTATTTAGTTCAATTATGTCAAGGCATTAGCACTAATATTCAGTAGTAAAAATTTCAACAGTCTGAGTCGTATTTTGTGTATGTTATGATTTTTTATAATTTGGGTTGCGGTAGCGATTTTTTTTTTTCTATAAATTAAATTAACTCAGAAACCGATCGTCATAGGTGTACAAGTTGGTTATCAAACTTGCCTTAGAATTACACGTTTTATAATTACACGTTTTATTCGAATTCGGCGTAAAAAATATATACCATTCCATTTAAAATAATAAAGTGTGTGTCGACTTCCGGTTTAACCGGATGTAAATCGAACTTGAAAATATTTTTAAAAGAAGCGGCATAAACAATAACCAAATGAGCCCAAGTTTCAGAATTGAATTCTTTCTACTAATTCATATACTTCTAATAGCCCATCAACTTGAAAAACCGTGTATATATGACTTGGTAGTTGTTGCCGCCAACTACTAAAACATTCATAATCTATTCGTTTAATATAACACATAATAACTACCCGTTTAATTACAAACTACCTAAACGTTAATTAGAAATCAGCTCTGCTTTCAGGAATCCCTAGGCGGAATTGGAAATAGGGATTTAATCGAATTGATTGTAACATACATGTACGTAGGTATATACATAAATATGTACATGCATTTTTCCACATTTAAGAACTTTAGACCTTCACCGACTCCAACATTTGTAACAATTTTAACATCTCATTATATCATTTATTGCACAAAAATTGTTGACTATTTACTTACTTAAGTAGGTAGGTAATTCTTAAAGGACATCTAATTAAACTTTATTATTATTTGAGATGAACTAGAAATAATTTATATATTATATTGTATTCTGTTGTAGGTATTTCTGTAAGGTATTTTTACTAACCAACGATAAGTAAAACTACTCTTGGTCTTGCAATTTTGTGTTGACTAATGTTGATCCTCCCCATTCAGCAAAACCAGAAAATATTTCTGTTTTCCAAAACCAGGTCTAAATAGATAAGGCATTGATTCTTTTTAAAACTAAGACCAAGACTCAGTCTAAATGTACTAGACCAACATCAAGATCAAGAGCAAGATTGTCTTGTCAAGATATTGCGTTTACTTTTCATGTCAACATTTTTGAACCTTCATATGTCCGAAGAAGTTAATAGGTAAGTAACGAAACCTTATAGATTTAACTAAATAGTAAACAGCAAGAAGGAAATAGAATGATAGCCTTAAAGATATAGTGCAATTGATTTTTTAAGTACTTTTCCTAATTTTACAACACATTAATACAACCTTTTATAATAGATAGATGTCAAAGAGGTGGCTGATAGGTCTGGGCCTTTATTTGGTCTATAAACAATAATAAACAATCATAGACAGCCTGAAGAACGCTATCTGTAGGGATTCTACTGCTATTACTAATTCCCCCCCAGGCTCCTCACCTTGTCGTGGTGGGGGGCTCAGTACCCATGCGAAAGTGTGGGGAAGCCAAAGGACCCCGGGCATCTAGAAGCAAGAGCAGGTGGGAAGTAGCCTACGGACACGGGCGAAGGTCCGGAAGCACCCGCTTGATGTGCCAGTTGCAGCCGTGGAAGCCCTTAGGGGTGGCAAATCGGCAGCTGGCGCGCATACGTGCGGTAAGCCCAGCACAGACGGGGAGGCGAGGCATGGGGGAGAACCCACCCCATCGCCAATAACGCTAACCCGTCGAAAGGGAGGTTCTCGGTGCGGCCACCGCCACCTTCAGTGGCAATCGCATGGGAACCTCGACAGACGTAGGAAACGCACCTTGGCCTCTGCGTGTCTCCTCTTCTCCCGCGCACGTCATAAAGCAAAGTACGCGTCTGACAGGGGTGTGCATCAGGCGGGGTCACGAGTTGTGGGTATCCTGACCCATTAGGGGGGATACGAACAGAGAAGCTTGTAGTGCGGGCGTTTGTCGTGGTGCGTAGCCTGACCCATTGGGGGGCTGCGCACGCACGACCACGGCAAAGTGCCCGCCACATGTGTAGACTGGGTGCGTAGTCTGACCCATTAGGGGGACTGCGCATTAAGCGAATGCAGAGTAGCAATGGAGCTCAGGCTAGCAGGTGTAGGTTGAAGGCTGAAGGGTGCTCGGTAGAAGTAATACGGCAAAAGGGATGTCACCCTGTGGGGGGTGCTCTTTATTAGCCGATGGCCACCGGTATGCCTACACCGGTACCTCGGGGGCGGGGGGTGCTCAGGAGTCTAGCTTCGGCTCCTCCCCCGCCGATTGGTGTCGGACTCGAGGGGGCAGTTGGTTGATAGCCCGCATGCTGGGTTAGGGGGCTACGTCTCGAAGCGCCCGCGACGTTGCGTAGTTCCCGAATTTGAACGTACTAAGGGTTTGGATAGGCTCGACCCTGTGGATTACCCGCCTAGTCAGTCGGCTGTGGCAATTGGCTAGTTAGTCCACAGGTAACTACTTCGCGGCTTCATGGGACCAATCCGTCTGATGGAGGGGAGACCCCATGGAGTCGAACACTCCATCCAGGTGCTTCTGTGCCGGGTTGGCGTGTGGATAAGCCCATCGCGGGCAGGTGCCGCACGTTAAATCTTAATCAGTTGCTACTACTAATAAAAGTTCCCTACAGATGGCGTTCTTCATGCTATCTATGGTCGTTTATTAAACTTTGTCTCAAAGCAACAGTTATGATTGCGTGGTGTTTTATCGAAACAGTCGTCGACGTGCTAATGGAACCCAACAGATCAAAATCGCGATCCACATCTGAAGGCTTCGTCAGAACGTTTGTTTTGGTCCATCAATATTTAGTAAGAGGCCGTTCATAAAATACGCCACGCTAAAATTAGCTTTTTTTGACTCCTCCCGCCCGGTTGTCACGCTGTGCCACACTTTCTGTGACCCCCCTGTAATTATTACGTCACAAAATCTAACCCCCCCCCCCTTGAACATGATAAATTTTGATTGATAATACACAAATTTTGATAGCCAAAAATATTTATTTTATTTTTATAATAAAACTTAAATAAATTAATTAATATCTTCCATTTTTTCTTCCCCTACTGTTTATAATAAAATACTCAGAGCTTTAAGGGGTAAAGAGTTCATTTATTATAAAAACAACACCAACGTTTCGGTTCAATCTGAACCGAAACGTTGGTGTTGTTTTTATAATAAATGAACTCTTTACCCCTTAAAGCTCTGAGTATTTTATTAATAAATATCTTTTGTAACGAACAAATAAATAATATTTGTATTTATCAGAAGTCCAAGGACTCTGTAAAAAATCAGTAAAATTTTTTGATGAACGACGAACGTCACGTTGCCGTAGACCCCCTGCCCCCTTGTCACATCTTCTCACACTCACCACTTCCCCCCCTATATTCGAACGTATTTTATGAACGGCCCCTAATGGACGATTTTGGTAAATCTAAAACATTCTGAAAAATTACTGACTGTAAGGTAAAAATTAGTTTTTTGATTTTTGTTGTTTCTTTATTCTATCTATCTAATGAATAATTTTTAGTTTAAATATCTACAAGAAATAGCTTCATTTATACGTTGATCCTGACTCGACGATCTTCCTGAGATGCACAACTAGGTCATAAATAGCGTCGTGTGGTTTAAGTCTATCACTCTAGTTACTAATATAATAACTAGATGTGCCAGCCATGGGTTGCTGTGGCTCCTTTAACTTTTAATAACAGTTAAATTTTAACTTTTTAACACAATCAAATTAAAATGATGGTTATGACGTAAACATAAACTCATGGCGTTGAATAGATTGAAGCATCAAGAAATCAAAACAGGGATGCTTACACAACCTAGATAGCAAAACATTATGAAGTGTTGTATCGTTAAATTATATTACACCGCCATCTATTAGAAACTTATGCAACTTACAAATAATCCCATAATCGAAATGAAAACTACCTCACCTCTTAAGTTTGTAACTTTTATACCGTTACGAAAACTTAAGTTCTTTCTATACAGTTTGTGTTTGTCTTTTTCAAAATTTTAGAGTAAAGTCGCTAAATGTGAAATAGTCTCTTAATGTGGAATACCCGTGTTTTTAGAGAACTGCTAGAGGTATCTACAATTTAAAGGTAGAAGTATCTATGTTTCTAGACTTAAGAGTTGGTGCGATATATAACAGAATTCTAATTTCGATCATAACCCTAAAAACGTGTCGAAAGTATGGTTCTGTGTCCATGAGATCTTTACAGGCGAGTGCAAAAGTTTTAGTTTAGCAGCTGGAATCTTTCTTGTTAGTTTTTTGACTAGATTTTGTTATATCTCTGAGGTGATTTGTTGTGGAATAGGACTGCGTGTGCAAATATTCCACTTTAGGGAACTCCATAGAGCCTGGTCAAAATAAGGTTCGGTCTAATCGTGATGTTAAAAAATTACAAGAAGACCAGAGAGGCCGTTCTTCTTAAAGCTCTGAAGCATCTTCTTTTTGCGTCCATGATTCTACAGACGAAGAAATATTCTCCCTACAGAATCCGACAACTGATGCTACTTGCATTTTTTGCGACGTAAAGTTTTCGAACGACAGGCGAGGGGAAATTTGGGTTATGTGTGTCTTGTGCCAATGCTGGGCTCATGAAGAATGCGCGGGAGCAGAGGCTGAGGTTTATGTCTGCGATTTTTGCAGAGGAGGAAAATAATAAAATTTAGCTAGTTCCCTAACAATTCTGCCTTTACATTTAAATAAACGCTGATTGTTATCAAATATCCTGTTTTGTTCCTTGAAACATAAATGTATTTGCTATACCACTTAAAGGTACCAAGGTATTCCACATTAGGATACCAAAAATTCGACTTTCAAAAACGTAGTTGTTTTATAAAAATCGCTGTACATTTTTTTTAAGGAGCTGAGCTAATAATATACACATGTCTGGTTTAGAAATAGTCTAAGTATTTCATATGTAGAAAACTATGTACATATGTATTTGAAATTATTTTTTATAACTTATCTTTTAATAAACAAAAATGGTATTCCACATTTAGTGACTTTACTCTAGTAATTTTCATTAATAAAGCTCTCTTTCAATTTATTTTTATTTAATTTTAACTTATTTTCAAAATTTTTTTGTTGCCATGAGGCATTTTCAAATCTAAATTCATCTTCATTATCTTTTAAGCCTTTGGGGCAAATTTGCAATTCGTTTAATTTATACCATCATGTAGAATCACTGTTAATGTTTGTTTGGTTTTCAATTAAAATGAAAAAAAAAGAATGATTCTGATTTTTAGAAGATTAATTTTTAACGAGTTGCCTGTTTTACTTCACTTTTGTAAGTGCTCGTAGATTGATTTGGCGTTTCTAAAAGTTGTGGGACTTTTATTCGCATTTTTTTGTCTAGGAACTCATTAAACGTGGTGTAAAGGTAATTTAAATTTCCGACGTTAAGTGTTCTGAAAGCGATTACGGTAATGAATTATTGAATTCGTTCCAAAGTTTGTAAATATTTTTGATATCCAGCGTAACTTTACCACCTAGTACAAGCACACAAGTCTATAAATATTTTGCTATAATTAATACCTTTTAATTGGCATTTCAAAACGGGCACAAAATTAAGATCGACCCAAAAATAGGTCGAGATTGTGCCAAAACAAGTAACAAGTAAAAATTGTTTACAGGTTCTAGCCCATCCCAACTGTCACGAACCAAAACTGCTTACAATAAATAACATCAATACAATCTTGTTCAACACATTAAAATATGCCAACGTAAAACTAAATTTGCAATTTTACATTTATAGACAAAGAGCCAGGGCAAAAATATGCTCTGCATTTACTATAGCTGATCATCTAACAATTGGTTGAAGTAGTTCTGTACACACACATACTGCGGGCTGTTAAGCAAAGGGTAGAACAGGCGTCACATATATGTTATCAAATGGGTTATCATTACCGCGGTAATTATATGAATTTACTTGAAAATTGTTTTACAGATTGTATATTGCATTTAAATAACAGTTATGTCTGTCAGTCATTTAAATATTAGTACGGAGCTGATCAGTCAGCACCATAGAAGAGGTATAAGAATAGAGTGCGCTTGTCCAATGCTAGCCTGTAAGTGGCAGCGATATCAAGTTAGAAAGAGATAGCTGCATAAGGGCCTCGTCTATCTCTTTTTAACAAAGCACGCCATGGCCTGCTCCCCTCCCGGCTGTATAAGCATTGAGAGGGAAAGAGTGTAGCCATAGAGCCGGGAGGGGAGCAACCAATCACGTGAAGTGTTAGAGAGAGATAGACGGGGCCAATATGCAGCGTTCTTTTTCTAAGCTGATATCGCAAAAACAGTCCTTTCGCGCACTCTATTCTAATATCTCTATGGTCAGCATCAACGTATGTAAAATAAAAATAATAAGGTGCAATTTATTTATTAAACTTGAAATTTTTTGGAGTTGTATTTGTATATAAATAAAATGGTTGGCCAATTATATTATGGAACAACTCCCGTCAGTCACTCGAAAAATATAAAAAAATGTATGCACTTACAATCCGAATAATAATAAATGGAATGCTTACAGCGAGTAGATACACGGTAATAACCCGAATTTTTGTTAACAAAACGTAAGGACCATGAGTTTGTTCTTTCCTATGTAAAATAGATAGAGAGAGTGAGAGAGAGAGCGAGAGATCAATAATATACTTATATATAAAAAATAAAATAAAAAAATGAAATTAAACAAATGTTAGCTTTTGCTGACCGACAGTTTTTCTACAATATGGGTTGGTTGACCATTTTATTTATGGTTAATATGCAATTAAGTACCCCTAAAAAATTTTCAACTTTAATAAATAAAATGCACCTTATTTATTTATTGTACATACATTGGAGCTGACTGACCAGCTCCGTTCAAACATTTAAACGACAGACTGACGTAACTGTTATTTAAATGTAATGTACAATATGTATAACAATTTTCAGCTTTAGTAAATTCATTCAAATACCACGTTAATGATAACCCGTTTGATAACATATAGGGGACGCCTGTTCTACCCTTTGCTTGACAGTCTGCATTATGTGTGTGTACGCAACTACTATAACCAATTATCAGATGTCTGCTATAGTAAATTCAAAGCATTTTTTTGCCCCAGTTCTTAGTTCTATTACCTCATGTGTCTTCAACTTTAAAAATTTTTAATGTGCTGTTTAACTATCGTGAAATACCATAATCTATGATTAACTTTAAATATATAAAAAAAATCGTATCACAATGCTTGTGTATGATTAATTCCGGAACTACCTATTCAACCAATTTTTTTAAAATTTGGTTTACTGTGTGTAATTTGGTCTAACTTAAACGATAGAATAGTTTTTATCTATATTGTGGAATTATTAGTAAATTCCATAAGTTTCTAACAGATGGCGTGGTAAGTTAATTTAATGACAGCTATCCAAGTTATATAGGCATCCAGTAGATGGCACCGTGTGTTGATTCCTTGATTTTACAATCTACTTCACGTCATATGAGTTTATGGTTACGTCATAACCATCATTTTAATTTGACTGTATTAAAAAGTTAAGAGTTAACTGTTGTTAAAAATTAAAGCAACCACAGCGACGCATGTCTGGGACAGCTAGGTAGAATATAAGTAACTAGAGTGATAAACCAAAACCACAGGATGTTATTTATGACCTAGTTGTGTATCTCAGGAAGATCGTCGGGTCAGGATTAATATGGGATTAATGTATAACTGAAGTTATGTCTAATAAATATTAAAATTAGAAAATTATTAGTTAGAATAAAGAAATGCTTTGCAAATGATGTCGCAAATGTATTTGTAGTTTTACATTTTCATTTTATTTTCATTAAATAAATATTATTTTAAGCTTTTCTCTTAACATCGCCATTTTACCCCACTTTCCTCTAGTTTCTGTTGTTTTCTGAGTTGATTCAAATAGCTAATAACCTTTGAACCCGCACGTTAAGACCAGATCCCACTATACTTGTTTAAAAATAATTTTTTGAAAGGAACGATCGATTCAAACAAAATATTACAAATCAAAACTAAAAAATCAAATTTCAATTTACCGAGAAAATTTTTAATGAATATTGTATATTGAGGTTTTTTAGAATGAACAAAATTATAATTTCTATAAAAAAAATATACGATGATTTTTTGATTTTAATATGTGTGGTTATTGGTAAAAAGGGTACGTTTATAGATTGCACAATTCTTGAGTAGGCCTCCTCATAGTGACGTCACACTTCAGCAACTAATTCTGAGTGATGATAATATTATAATAATAGTGTGAATAAATAGAGTTATTAAATTTTACCAATGATTCAAACCTCTACTACAAAATACCAGGATGCTATGGATAATAATAGATATATCGCATTTAACTGTTTTTTAGCAAATATTTTAAATTTTTTCTAATTATCTACGGTACTTAATATGTAAAATGACAAAATAGAATAAAGTTATGGTTACTGAATCTTTATACTAAAATTTAAAATTTGCTTGTAGTCTTACTTATACTTTGTTAGACAACTAATTAATTATGAGATTATTTTTAACTATTTTTAAATCCTAATCATGGTCTTGATTGTTTATTGATTACACTAATAGTAATTTAAAAAGTGAAAGTAAAAACTTACTAATATGACGTTCTCTGCATTTTGAAACTTCTAGGCTCTAATTGTAAGGTTAGGTACACTCTACACTTTACACAAATAGAACACTACAAAATAAAAGCTAAATATTTATACAAGAAGTACAGAAAATGAATAAAATCTTTATACCTGTTAGTTACTGTTCCGTAGTTTCTTCAAATTACCTGAATTGTTTAATCTGTCACAGAAGTTCGAAAATTTTGTTTTACTGTATCCTGGTAACGTCTGTTCGGCTAAATTCATGGGCTACTGCTGCTGCGTTAAAAAATAAAGACTGATTTAAGTACCAGAATTTTGCAGAGAATTAAGTAGAAGGGTGAGAAATAATTAACGAATATTCTAATTGAAAAAATATATATATAGTGCGTGGAGTCCCTCCGCGCGGAAGAAGTGAAACTTCGTAATATGGAAATGAAAATAGGAAGGGGTAGAAATTGATTTTTAGTGAACTCATATTGTTTCTTTAAGACACACTTTATTAACATTGTTTACAATTCACAATTGATCGCATCTTTTAATTATAATTTCAGCTAATTTCACGACGCTCACACTGTTTACTTCGCTGCATAGCAAGAATACCATGCGCATGTGCTGATCTACCGACTCACTCTCTTTCTCTCTCCTACTTTCTACCTTTGTGTATCTTTCTTTCTCTCTCCCTCTTGCGTTGGAATATTGGACGATACTCGTTGCTAACGCTTGCACTGGCCTGTAACAGGTATACTACGCGCATGCGTTTGAGTGCCAGGCATTCACTCTCGCTCTGTGCCACGCATTCATTCTCGCTTTGTCTCTTTCTATTCCCCCTCCATGGTAGCGTTAAACGTTTAACGCAACCTTGTTGAAAGTCGCATTAGAAGTTTCACTACTACGCGCATGCGTTTGAGTGCCACGCATTCACTCTCGATCTGTGCCACGCATTCATTCTCGCTCTGTCTCTTTCTATTCCCCCTCCATGGTAGCGTTAAACCTTTAACGCAACCATTAACGCAACCTTGTTGAAAGTCGCATTAGAAGTTTCACTACTACGCGCATGCGTTTGAGTGCCACGCATTCACTCTCGTTCTGTGCCACTCATTCATTCTCGCTCTGTCTCTTTCTATTCCCCCTCCATGGTAGCGTTAAACGTTTAACGCAACCTTGTTGAGAGTCGCATTAGAAGTTTCACTACTACGCGCATGCGTTTGAGTGCCACGCATTCACTCTCGCTCTGTGCCACGCATTCATTCTCGCTCTGTCTCTTTCTATTCCCCCTTCATGGTAGCGTTAAACGTTTAACGCAACCTTGTTGGAAGTCGCATTAGAAGTTTGACTTCAAAAAATAAAAATAAAAGGATGGCGTTTTAATTTTGAAAAATGTACTGCTTGTTGTAGCCTTAATTCGATAATTACAATGATTATCAGAATTATACATATTGGTACACTAATTTATTTAACAGCAAATCTAATTCACTGTTTATAATAATTATGTTACACCATGAACAATTAATAATAGGTGAAAATTGATGAATAAGTTATTCCTGCAATATCACTAATTCTTATTGAATAGAGAAATTTTGGCAACACGCATTGACACATAGTTATGTATGGTGGGTTGTCTAACTGTGATAGTATACAGGGTTTACCAAGGAAGTTCTTCGTTAGAATTTTAGTAAGTATTAATGGGAATTTAATTTTGAAAGCTTGACATTTATTAAATCCTCATGAACTTTTAATGTAAAATATTTTCAATTAAGATTTACTTCCATTTATACCGGAAATGAACACTAACTGATTTACGGTCAATTTTAATGATTTTTAAAATTATACACGAAACGACCTTTACTGTAAATACTACTAAATATTTTAGATTTACTTTTGTATTATGTATAAGTAGTTTTACAAACAGGGGAAACATATAACCTGAATTTATCGTCACAACAGCAAAAAAAACTCATTTCGTATTCAGCTTAAATAATATTTACCGCGACACACTTTTTCGCTAATGATATAATCAAAAAGCGATAGCGGGAAAAGTTTTGCAAAGAAACGCCGTCCGTTTTCTTTTTTATCTCTTCTTTTCTTCGACCCCTGTCGCCGCTATCAGGACATATATTTTGGTAAAGAAATAAAAGTATTATTCGGGAAAGAAATTCGTAAAATACTTTTTGTACGGAAACGGCATTAAAAAATAAATTACATTTACAGAAAATATTTTTTTGCTAATGAATTTCTTATCGTGTTGATGCGCTATAGGCGGAAAATGAATCTTTGAGGAAATTGAATTATTACGCCACTTCATATTCAGTACTTTACGAAGTTATTGAAAATTGATTTCTGAAATGAAAGAAATCAGTTTAATAGTTTTTTTTTAATTATTTGGGTTTTTCGAGTTTTCCTTGTTTACCTATGGCTCAGAAAAAACGGTTCATCAACAAAAACTGATAATATCTGAAAATTACCAAAAAACTCAATTTCATTGAGATTGAATAATTCTACAGCACAAAAAAGAATGTGAGCCGGGACACATAGTAGAAGTGAAACTTTAACGGACAAGTCGAAAAACGAATCGCAACAAAATTTTCACTTGAAGTTTTACGGTCAGATTGTTAATGTACTTGTCCAATTTGAAAACCTGCCCGTAAAATTTCAAGTAAAAATTTTGTTGTGATTCGTTTTTCCACTTGTCCGTTGAAGTTTCACTTCTGCTATGTGTCCCAGCACACATCCTTTTTCACAGCTTTACTGAAAATTATGATTTGGTTGGGTTAGGTAACTTTTAATGAATGCATTTTTTTTCCGTCCACACTTGTGTCGTTTGTTGTCGTTCACTTTTGTTGTAAAACAACCGTCGGCAAAGTTTTCTTGTTATTAATTTGTTTCCTTAACAAACTCTATTTATTTATACGTTTTTTACACAGACCGCAAAAAGAGGCAATGGTGCCCAGCCACGTGGAGAGCAGAGGTAAAAAAAAACAGCAGCTGAGATTAACAGGCGCCGCCGCCGGGACTCTAGCGGACTACCCGCTCTAAAACTTTAAACTTTTTGGTGTTTCATTCCCACCAATATTGGTGTGCGGGCTATCCCCTCCAACCTACACTCTTGTGCAAAGTTGGAGGGGCAGGGCGGAAGGCCCTTTTCAACCTTCTTTATTATAGTGGGAATGGGTGGGTGATGGTTGGGGGAAGGAAGATGAGACAGACGAAATGAAGACAGAAGAGAAATGAAAGACTATCTGTGGAATATTACTACCCCAGCATTTGCCTAAATGATCCAAGGAAAAATTTGGACCAGAGTAGTCGGCCCCGAAATCGAACTGGTGACCTCCCGAATGCTAAGCAATGATCTAGAGCAGGGATGGCGAACCTTTTTTTATGTCCGTGCCACAAAGTCATAAAAAATCTTTTTTAAATAGGTAACGTGCCACAATAATATGTTATTCGAAATGTTAGCGTGGTGAAACTATACGTAAGTATAATTAAACAAACAAACAAAAGCAATTCATCTTTAAACAATTTTTTATTAATCAATGTTTTACAAAAAGCAATATGCTAGAAACAAAATTCACGTTAAAAAAAAATGTTTTTAATGTGATTTTTGTTGCTGTACACAAGATGATAAAGATTTAAATCTGGTTCATATTTAGTTAATTTCAACAGTACGCCGCAGAACTCGACTCATCCGTCATTCTATTCCTATATTTATTTTTTATAAAATTTAATTGTGAAAATAGAGATTCACATGCCCACGTCGATGAAAATATTGATAAAATTGCCTTTGCTAATATTTTTAAAGTTTTAAACAATTAAACGTGTCAGGAACTGGATTTCATGTATAGTTAGAATTTCATCTTCTGCAATTTTATTTATTTTATCCAATAATCGATTACTTTCAATCATTTCTAAATCATTTCTTAAATCAACAAATTTTTGGTTCTATATGGTACTTGACTGAAATTCAACTAATTCCATTTCTAATTCATTAAAATTTAACCACTCAAGGACTTTTAAATTTAATTTTTCGAATGGTATTGTATCAGGATATAAAATAAATTTTGATTTGAGCGCTGCGACAGCAACAACATTAAAATACCTTAAAAAGGCGAAACTGGATACGCAAAAAGTTTTATCTAATGCGCATCTATATATACTTACTTCGAAAGAATTCATGCGATATTTTAATAATAAAATGTATAATTTGACGGTTCTAGTTAACATACTAAGATAGGTAAAAAAAATCGTAATACCCCCGTCTCTATAGAAGTTTCACTTCAAAAAATACCTAATTTGATATTTTCGAATTATTGGAAAAGTTTGATTTTTGATTCAATTTGAGTATTATTCGCACAATGCTATATAGATTGTTACATTTGACTTCAACCTATTGTGTTATTCACTGGCTGTGAGTGAATCAGGTACATGACTGTACATTTTTGAAGTCAGAATAACGAGAAAATTTCAAATATCTAGATATATATACGCTATACGGCACGGAATATTATGGCCAATATATGAAAATTTCAAAAACTTTAACTTTTGGGTTATATAGGGCTCTATTATGGTTACCTTTTAAAATTAGTTTCATATTATACAGGGTGTTCCAAAAAGTATTAAAGTTATGTATTTTTAAATGGAACCCCCTGTATATTATTGCATTTTTGGATTGTTCGATCAAAATAAGTGTTTGTTTTGATGAGGTTTATAACACCTAAACCTAAAGGTTTTTTAAATAATTTGAATTTTATCAAAATGTAACCTAACTTTCATGTTTCAAATACTTAAGAAGTATTTAAGTTATGTAAACGAAATTTACAATGAAGTGTAACAATAGATTATATTTTATATCCCAATTATAATAAGCTCGCCGTCTTATACAGGGTGTCCAAAAATTAATACTACTTAAGTAAGAACTTTAAGGGGTTGTAACTTGATTAATTTAAATGGAACGCCATATTTTTTAACATACCAGAAGATGTATTTTTTAATTATCTATCGATTGGTATTAGGGTGTTCATAAGCTGTCTTCGCGTTTTTTCAGAAAACGCTAAATAATTGTTTTATGCGCCATTTTGAGTTTTTAAATAAAAGTTCCAATGTATCTAATTGCCTTTGGTGTTTAGATGTTAGATATTATTTATAATTATCCTTGGGGATGGTTATCATCAAAAGACACTACTGCAATTCTGGGTACATCTATCCCGTTTTTTTTTGGGTTAGTAGTATTTCGTAGATAATCTCTCACGAATGGAGACTTAAGAGAGCTTTCCGCATTTCGCTACAGCTTTGCATTGGAGTGTAGGTCGAAGGAACTGCCCATTCATGAGCACTGGTAGCTGTAGCTGTCGTCTCTTCCACATAAAAGAACTGTTACTTTCATCGACATACAAACTTATTGTTGTAGCCAATAAGAGTATTTTATGTGATTTGCAAATTTAGAGCTCTTATAATAATGACGAAACATTTGTAATGTCCTACTTCTGCAAAGGCCAACATTTACCCTTCATTTGTGCTGCCCCTTTCACAATGAGCTTGACAGATTTAATAATGACAATGAAAACTTCTGGCAATGTATATTCCTATAACCCTGCATCGTATAAATATGTTTATGTTAAGGTTGGTTGTCCACGAAGTTGATCAGACTGATGTCGGATGGTTGGGGGGATGTTTGAAGCTGACTAACCCAGACCTAATGTAGACCGAAGTCATTTTCGTCCGTAATCCTTTTACGATGTAATTAATATATAGATACAATTTTCGGTAATTCTACCTTTTAACTCACAACTCTCCGATGACCTTGACCTTGAAATATTTGGGGTAATTCTGAGTAATAATATATATAGGGCGCGCTCGTGCCTCCTTCGCACTTTTTTTTTGTTTGAAAATTGTACGTTTTCATTCATGCAATTTTGCCCATCTAACTCCTCGTTTTCTACTTGTCTGAAATGTACTTTTTTCAGCGTCGTTACCCAAACTGCTTTTGTACCGTAATACGATTCCTCCTAATCTATCTACCTTTTACTTACATCCCTATCTTGCTTGTATGTTTTGGTCTAAAACAGGGCGTACCGTCACAAGAAGATGTCGTCCTCCTTGAGTGATGGAGATATTGTATGATGTCTCATGCAGTAATCCCGAGCGGCCACTGGACGTTTCTACCGCGATGCAGTATACCGAACCGATATCACTCCTCTACCGCACGTGCCGCACAAGTCAGGAAGACCGTATTGAAATATAGGTGCTCAGTAAGCATTCGGTACCGCGTATACCGAGCATACCGATACCGCACCGCTGCTACACCGACAAGTCAGAAAGCGGCCTAACTCACTCTTACATTACCTAACCTAACCTAACCTAACCTAACCTAATCTAACCTTTTTTCACCCCCTTCCTTACGTCCAAACATCTTTTGTCATTCGTAATATTATTGGATTCCTTCACAATTTTATACTATTCTACCTTTTTACTTACATCCCTCCGATGACTTTGACCTTGGTATATGTTGTTAAGGTCAACATGGCGAGCAGAAATATATGAATATGGTGGCGCGCTCGTGATAAAAAAGTATAATAAGAGAGTAAGAACAGTATAATATTGTGAAGGTATCCAAATCCAATGTTAGTTTATGTTACGTTAGGTGAAACGTGGAAGCAAGTGAAATGAAAACATTCAATTTTCAAACAAAAAAAAAGTTGTTTTGGGCATAATTTAAAATTTACGGCTCTGGAAACCCCCAAAAAAGTAAGAACAGTACGAATGTCAGTACAGCACAAAATATCCAGCAATTTTTTTATTATTAAACTCTAAGAAATAAAACCTTTATATGCAGATATTACTTTTGTTATCACTTTTTTTAACGAATTAATAAATTTTGTTGGATGTTTGTGCTTTATTATCTTTTATACTAATAGGACTTCCCCAAAAGAATATTTTGGTGGCGTTCAGGAGCGTTATTCCGGAAAAAATTAGATTATGCCTAAAACAAGTTAAAAACGTGTTTAAACAGCAACTGTTATATCAACCAAACAAAAATCATATCCGAACTCCAATAAAATCATAAAAAAATAAAACGATTTTGAAGAATTTTGGTTTTTCCGGATATTTCTGGAATTTTAAAACTTTCTACACGTCATATTGTTAGGCTCAAAAATGCGCAACTTTCCTCTAATGTAATCGACTCCGTATCTCTTACCGTTTACCAGATCGCAGTGCTATCCTATCCTTATCTTTGACATACTGTAAACTCGAGGTAGTCCTTTACACTAGCTCTTGAGGTATACTTACCTCAAAAATATAGTATAATCCGGAGGTCATTATAAATTGTTATTGTTATAATATAACTTAAATGTGGCAAAATAGGAAAATCATAGGACATTATTTATGAGGTAACTGTATGTGTGCCTCAAGTAGATTGTCAGATCCGAATTAAAGCATAAATTAAATTACATATTTAAAATAGACATTGCAATTATGAAATTATTAAGTAAAATAAAATAAAATGAAGTGGCAAAAATGAAATACCAATTTCAACGTTACCGTTCACAATTTTTTGATGTGAAACATCTATAGCCGCGGGTAAACTGAATTGTTGGCGGGACGAGCATGGCGAGCGTGGCGAGTCATACCGTAGCGATGCCTCGCCATGCGCAAGCGCCTGTACGATTGTCTTCCTACTCGGTTCGACGGTGTCGCTCTAGTAAACTAGAAGATGGAAGTGAATTAATTTATGATTTTTGTGTACATTTCACCTAATAAAAAAATGAATGATATTTCATTTTTACATGAGTAATTATTTCCGTACAGTCACAGAGGTTCAATAATGTTTAAAACCAATAAAGATAAACTACCATTGATTTTAGCTGGAGATTTAAATGGAAATTTTGCAAAACATAAATCAATGCCATTAATTACGTTCCTCCAAAAAGAATTTCAATTACAAATTAACAACAATCCAAGAGATATGCAACAACAATGGATGCTGTATTTATTAGATGTCTTGATAATGTTATGTCCAATACTTTTGTAACATACTTCAGTTATCCTCGACCAATTATCACAGTGATGCTGTCAGAGGCAACATCGAATATAACTATTACTGAAATCACTGAATATAAAAATTGAGTTTCACATCTGCCAGGCGTCCTGTGACAGCTCACATTTTTATGGTTTTCAAAAGGCCTTGAGTTATAAACAAAAAAAAAAGATCTATCGTTTCAATTGTTTATTTTATGTCCAAGAGGTTCCCTTCAGTGTTGTTTGCAGAAAACGTTTTAAAATATTGTATAATTAGGAAAGGTGCTTTATGAGCCAATTTTACTCCACTTTTGATGCTAGTATACTAACAGCCCAATACCATCAAAATTACTATATAATACTTGCCTCAAAGATATGGTAGAATACGGAAAAAGTTTTTGATTTACCAGAATTCTATATTATAAATATTAATAGACTAAATAATAGCCCAGATTTTTAACCAACTATTCAACATCCAAGAGATCTCCGGTGATTCGGTTACTATAAAAGATTGTAAATGTAAAATTAGTAAAGAAACTAAACCTATATCAGTAAGTATTGTAAACTATTCAAGAAGTCAAAGTCATAACCACACCATATTTTCATTTCAACTATGCCAAATTCATTTATACGTGTCTAGGTGCTTCATCTTCATCGTGTGACTGTCGTGATCCTGACTTCAGTCGGATGAGCGTCGTGGACAACCGACCTTATTACAAACTTTAGTTCCTTCTATAAAAGAAACCGGCAACAAAAGGCGACGAACGACAGTAGACAGAGAATGATTTAAACGCAATGTAGTATTTCCTTCTATTCTGCCACGCTCTACTTTAAACTACCTAAAGTGGAGCTGTGTCTGTGATAAGCGAAATCTATAAATTTGTTTTCTCCTACTCGGTTCTGTTTTGTCGTTTTGTCCGATGCAAATTTCGCTTTGATCTAAAGCTGTCAGGCGCCATGCCGCCGCCTACTTTGTTGCCACATCGCAATCGTTCCTTGTTGTTGTGACTTATTATCGTTGGTTTTTTTTCTTTTGTCTTTCATAATCCTTGATCTAGCGCGACAGTGACTCGACATTATAGAATAGAACTAGTTGTTGTCATAGCCCACGCTAATTGTTTTTTCTATCGGATTGAAAGAAAATGAAAGCATTACGAAATTATAAAAAAAAATTACTTGACTAAGCATAACGTAAGTCACAGTTTAAGTTAATTACTCATTTCTTCTTAACTACCTATAAATTTAAGTAATTAAAATATTACTTAGTTTGAATAACTTGTAACGTTTTAAATCCCGTTACGAAAACTTAACTTCTTTCTATTCAATTTGTGTTTGTCTTAGTTCAGTTTTATTGATTTCTTCTTAATTTTGATCGACTTTTCGTCTTATCACCAAGGCTAACATCCTTTGCACAGGATTACGCGATCGATGAAATTTTATTGTCGGTGCTCGAGGCTTCTTCTTCGATCCTTGGTGCCGACAAGACGTGTGTGTTTTTTCCTGTTCTTGTGTTGTATTTGATGTTGCGTGAAAGTTTTTGTGAACCATTTTCCCCTTAATATTTTTCGTAAATTTATTCATAAGGATAAGTATTTCTTTAAATTATTATAAGTTGTTGAAGCTCTCTTTTAATTTGTTTTATTATTTAATTCAAACTTTTTTCAAAATTCTTTTTGTTGCCACGAGGCATTTGTAAATCTAATTTTATATTTGTCTACTTTTAGGCATTTGTGGCAAATTTGTAAATTATTAGACTATTTCATTTTTCGCAGTTTTTGTGGTAATTTTAATTTTTAAATATTTTTTCATACCTATGGTATCGGTGTCAAGTAAGTGTTGAATGTTTGAAGTCTATTCTGGCCACCTTATTGACGACCGACATTTCCTAACTTTTTTCTTACATCTTATAATTTTTTTATTAATCTTCTAATTTTTAGGTAAAATTTTGGATAAATGCTTCTTCTGGTTTTTTAGTCAGCCCATCCAGAATTCTAGAGTAGGTTCCGGCTGGACTAGGAGACTAAGATTACGGGTAGGGGCGAAGACACCCTGAGGCAACTCTACAAGGCTACAAGACAAGTTAGGAGCCGATAAATACCTGCAGGCGGCCTTTATAAATATCTTTAAAGTTGAATCCTGAAGTTCTCCCCCGGGACCATTTGGCCTCATAAATATCACTAAGTAAAATCCCCTAAAATACCCGGAAACCAGTGGTAGTCCCTACTGTGGCGTAGGGAAGCGTTTTTGGGTGGGATTGACTTATCTTGTAAGTTTTTGTTGTTTGTTATTTTTTTAATATACTCTTCAAGTGTTTTATTGGTTTTTTTATTAGAGCTTTACGCCCTCAGAGGCTTCAGGGTTATCAGGAACCCCCACTGCTCTGCCTGGAGCATCTTAATTAATGTTCTTTGTTTGAAAAAGTGGCGCCTGAGCTTTTGTGATTAAAAATCATTTTGTTTTAATTTGTTCAATATTTAACACTTAACTCATTCGTATTTTTTTAACTATCAATAAATAATAATCACAACTAAGTGTAAATAAACATTAGAGGAATTTACATTCGGTGATTACAATAATGTCGATGCGGCGGGTCTAGTCCGTTGCATCCACGTCATTAAAGATACTTCCCCGCCGCACATAATTGCATATATGCTAAGTTACACTTTAAAAAATCCACAGATCTTCTGAACCCGTTCAAAAGATTGCGGATTTAATATTTGAAGATTTGTCCATCAAAAGCCAACGGATTTCTTTCCAGAACACTAAAGGGTTTAATCTGCGATGGGATCCGGTCCGGCAAAATTATAGAATTTTTCATTTTCTCGTTAATGCGCACACCAAAAGACTAACCCCGACGGACTAGGTCTTTCGGAGAGGGGAAGGCAGGTGTAGGAGGGTTGGAATGACTTTGGAGAGCATTAAAAGGAAATTTGTAGCTGGATACGAAGGGGTGCAGGCGGGGCGGGGTGATGAAAATAAGAAATCGAACAAATAATCTAGAAAAATATATTTTCATTAAATTGATGATCTCCCTTTCCCTCCCCAACCGACGTTATTTAGAAAAGCAATGTGGGTGGGGGCCAAAGTGCGAAAGACAGGGGAACTTTTATATATCATAACCCAACCCATATATAACAAAGTGCATGAAACGACAATTTGATGAAAGTTTGCTTTGGTTTTGTTGTTTGGGGGGAAAGGAGGGGGAGGAACGAAGCGTATCCCTTTATATACCATAACCTAACCCACATATCGCAATATGAATGAAACGTCAATTTGATTAATAAGTTGCTTTAATTTATAGTTTTCAGTATTTATTATCCTCTCCCTTGAACCTCCAACCCTCCGCTTCCACCTCAGATCTCGTTTTCAATGTTCTACCAGGTCATAACTATCTCCCTCCACCCCTGTACTTTTCTCCAACCAAGCCATCCCATAAAATTAATTGTAACTTACCCCTCTATTAAAAATGCCTTTTCCTTTTTATATATTTTGACAGCACGATTCTTTTTAAATCATCTCAAATATTAGTGGGGCATTCAACGTAAAAGAGATAATGGACTCATTTCAAGAAATGAAAATTGTCGCTCCATACCTACCTATATACTGACTTTCTTTAAAAGTAAACTTCTAATTAAAGCTTTTGTAGGGCCGTTAGCGTTTTATTCAATTTTAATTAATGATGATTGAAACTTCCGCCACTGCGTCGCGTTGTTGTGCAAACTAAACAGATTACAATAATTATTACAGCTAAAACTAGACCGGTTGCGTCAAACCTTCAATTTCACTCGGTCCTACCGGTTCTAATGTACATTTGTCAACAGTTTTGTGCAACAACATCGGAATATTTACTTGCTCTTTCGGTGTCTGACTTGTGTATCTATGTACGTATATACATGTACTTGTTTTCTTGTTCGTACTTACAAAATAACCTTGCATTAAGCTGATGAAATACGCACATCTCTTCTAATTACGGAAAAAATATGTTTTCGTTCGGCAAAGGAGGTGTCAGTGATAAAAATGACACAGTTGTAATACCTATAATGATTATGATAGGTAAGCCTTACTTTAGGAGTTAAAACAATCTTATAATATTTATAAGCAAAAGAATATTATCAAGATTTACTTTACGTTTAAAAAAAATGTTTTTGGAAGGAGTATTAACAGTGAAGGTGGTTTATTATCTAGAATGGTAAAAGTCTAGATTTATGACTCCTTGCTCAAATAATAAAAAACAGTGTAGGGACGGAGGTGAGGATGTATTTCGTATAGCACCATTCAAGTGCTTTTAGTTCTTTTCTGTTTATCAAATAAGTGGTGTCTATCAGTTAAATTGCCTTTAATGCAACGCTATATACATTGGTCAAAGTGGACGTTCATTGGGTGTACGTATAAAAGAACATGTAGATAACATTAAAAAACACAAACTTTCTACAGGCCTAGCCGATAATTGTGTTACCAATAATCATAATGTGGACACAGACAACGTTAAGTTATTGCACACACAACGAAAAAGCAAAAAACTTACTCTTTTGGAAAATTTGGAAATAAAAAATTTAATCATGTGCAACTCAGTACACGCGAAAGAAGTGAAACTTCTTTGGCGATCTCTATACCTTTAAAATGAATAAGTAATGTTTGGTGAAAGGAAGAGATAGTACGAGAATTTTCAGGATTTATGTTTTAAAAATGAAAACACATACATACATAAAATTTTTTCGTCTCCGTTTATTTTTCCAAGTGCTTAAGGAACTGTAAACTATAAATAACTACAAGGAATTAAAATTAATACACAATAATACTCACTCTTAAATAAATATTAATTGTTGTTAAATAAACATTTACTGTAATATAACTGCTATGAGATGCCGGCCGGTCACTAACAGCTGACTGTAATACCGATATGCGCATGCTCGCCTTTCTATTGTCATAGCTTCGCGAGACAAATCGTTATGAAATGTGTCGTTTCATGGCCTTCAGATTTTACTCTCATCGCGCCCAAAGAAGTTTCACTTCAAAAATGCCTTTCAAACAGGAAAGAATCTAGTTAATAATGAGAAAGAAATTCTAACTTATAATACTCCATTGGTCATCTCTAAATTTTAAGTATCCACTATTTGTATTCCCCACCTCTATATTTACGTATAAAAACCATTGTAATTCCAATTTAATCTTACTAACCTGTTGTACTCTAAAAAATAACCGTTTAGGTTCGAAACAATTGTCGAGTAATAAATTACCTGCAGCAACGTTTGTGTGTTTTATTTTTTTAAATTATATCAAAACGTTCTTGCAAGAATATACCTACGATAGTTTAAGTATTAAAAGTAGTAAAATTTTACGAACATTTTTAACAAAATATACTTTCAAAGAGTAAACAAGAATTACTGTAATAAAAATGTAAGGGTTTTTCTTTTGATGTATATTTTGTTAAAACTTTTCGTTGAATTCCATTATTACAAAGAGTTTTTAGATAGGAACCACATACAAAATATGTCTTCTACATATCTCATCCATACATGTTCTTTTCTTCTTGTTACAATACAAATCTGCAGCAGTACAAAAAGAAAAAATGAGTTCGTGCTTCACAGGTACGAACGGGAAGAGAAGAAGAAAAAAGAAAAAAATTAAATTACCGTCCTCCCTTTTCTTCGATTTGATATTTGCCTTAATAGACTCAAACCTTTTCCATCCTCCTTAATTATTCTCATATGTATATTCTTCGTAACTTTTATTTTCCACACATTCCTCCAATACGTGCATCAAGGACTCTGTACTTCTTTCACATATTACATACACTCCCTACATTCATTCCTATCGTAAAACTTGCCATTTGACCAATGCCTTTTTTAAACCAAATACTTTGGCTGTATTTCCCCTTGCCACTCTCTTCAAAAAATATCCATGAAATCTCTCTTATACCGTGTATAATGTATTTTTCTTAACTGTTCCCCTGTGTTTTGTTCCTTATACTTTACTCTTACCTTTTCCTCTCGATTCGTCCCCGTTTTTCTACAATGATTCAATTCTTTTTGTTCAAACATCAGCCTCTTTAACATGTTTTCCCTTATCTCATTATATCTATTCTTTATTTCTATCTGCAGTCCTAACTTATCTAGTTTTCCTTCATAATTAACTACTCTTTTTAATGCCACTTCAGCCATCATCCCAAATTTTATTTCTCTTTTTACTATGTAGTCTGGTGTGTTCCTATCTAAATTTAATGTCCATTTTATGTATTTTTTGTACACTCCTTTCTAAATAAGTGGACAAACGAGCATTGCAAGAATAATTATTAAATATTATTGTGGATTCCTTCATGTGAATACTTTTAGACGGTTTCAATAAAGTTATCGTTTTGCAACGGATGTATAAAGTTCATTGGGTTACTTGAAGGTGGAGTCCGATCATTCTGTAATCTGAGAGCTTCTAGGATTTAAATTTCGTAACCATTTAATGCGACAACGTGAAAACCAACTACGCCCATTCACTTATTCTTGAAAGCAGCAAGAACACAGTAGGTAAGTATTGCGTTGGTACAACGTGCAATAACTATATCGCAGTAACTTAACCGGTTGACTGACTGACCCGCAGACTACCCGCATTTCCTGTTCTCATAGACCTCAGAATAGCAACAAAACACCCATCGTGAGCTATCGAGATCACGACTTCGGATTTATCAAAAAAATGTATCTTTTCTACACAAAGGTGCCCGCAGAACATGTTCAGACATCTCGGATTTTATTATATCTAAATATTCGTTGTGTCACGCAAGAAATTTAATCGCATCATGAGAGAAAGTATGTACACCAACTTACATTAAAGAGACACCAACAGATAACGAGATAACTTGTATTATAGTATTATTACCAATTAATTAAGGTGCAGCATTTATTATTAAATTGTTTTACATTACGGTTTCATATAAATTATATTATGAAATTTCGATGCAAAGAGAAAAAATTGATACATGCGCACATCTCTTTCTTTGGGCAACTATTACAATAAAACAAAGTTAGGAAGGGTGTTAGTGCTTAGTCTAAGATTTCACGAGGCTCGTGATTTTCAAGGTTAGCAAATATTGTTTTTATTTAAGATATGAGCACCGATGTAAATATCAAGAAATATTTTAAGCTCTAACTGGATAATTATCTTTATTCAAAAATAGAAATTTATATTTATCTACATTTATCCTATACAAAAAGAAGCCCGTAATTATTCTAGTTTTACTCAGTTCGGTAAGTTTACAGAAGAAATTTCAAAAGAACTTAGTAAACTTAACATCGATATCGCATTCAAATTTAAAAATACTTTAGAAAATTTACTTAAAAATAATAAAGATCAAATTGATAGGACATCGGGTTCAGGAGTTCATTTGCTGAATTGTGGGAGTTGCCAAAAAGTGTATATAGGTCAAACAAGAAGGAAGTTTTCCGAAAGGATAAAGGAACATTCAGATATCTTTACCAAGAATAAAAATACATCTACGTACGCCAACCACCTAATCGAAGAGCAGTACCTACCGAATTTTGAATTTCAAATTTTACACCAAGAAAATAAGGGATACAATAAAAAAAATTTAATCATCAAAAACTTATCCTCTTCACTTATTCCTCTTCACCACTATTAAATATTCCCCCCCCCCCCCACTTAATGATTTGTATATATAGTTGTTACTTATTCATTTTTTTATTGTACATTTCATTACCTGATGAAGATTTTGTAAGGTGAAACGTTTCATGATTTATTAAAAAAAATAAATTAAAAAAAAAACCTTTTTAAAAAAAGATTTTATTTATAGATATGCTCTAAAAAGAAGAAAATAAAAATTTCCTTTAAAATTTTAACTATTAACTTATAACCTCAATATACACAAATTATATGATCATAAAAGCTTGTCGCGAGGTTTGCTGAAATAAAAAAAAAAATAAACTTAGCAGATTAAGTTACTCAATTAAATAAGTACTAGTTTATTTACACAAGTAAAATCGATTTGATACCCATATTGTAGAAATGCAATAAAAATAACTATTCGGCCATCTTGGATGGTCCGCCATATTGGATTTAGAATGACGTCACATTATTTTTCGAGTTACTCTCAACAAGCCCTTTCATTTGATACCCATATTGTAGAAATGCATTAAAAATAACTATTCGGCCATCTTGGATGTTCCGCCATATTGGATTTAGAATGACGTCTAACAGCTTATCGTGTATTGTCATCCAAACTAAACGTGTATACAAAATTTCAGCACAATCGCTTGAAGATATCTGCTTCAAAATTGAGTAGCAAGATTCCACCCGAACAAACATACGTTGCAAGTTAAATAAAAGCTTTTAAAAAATGTTTTGTTAAACTCTGAAACAGTTGTGTTTTATTTCACTTCAAGTACTTTAAGTTTAAAATGCACAGAGCTTGTTTAAAATGCTTGAAAGTACACTTTGGACTTACGAAATGCTTGAAGGTCATTTGAAGTTTTTGAAGCTGTTCCAAAGTGTTTGAAATCCATTTCAAGTTCTTAAGGCCCTATTTAAAATGTTTAGATCTTTTTAAAATGCTTGAAGCACCTTTAATGGATTGGAACTCTTTTAAGAACTTGAAGTCCATTTAAAGGGGTTGAAATCTATTTTTAAAGCGCTTGAAATTCATTTGATAAAGTACACCTTGCAGTGAAGAAATGCTTGAAGGCTATTTAAAGCTCTTGGAGCTATTTCAAAGTGTTTTAACCCATTTTAAGTACTTGAAGTCCATTTAAAATTGTATGAACCTTTTGAAAATCCTTAAAGCACGTTTGAAGGATTGGGAGCGTTTTGAGAAATTGAAGCCTATTTAAAGAGCGTTAAGTCAATTTACTGGACTTAAAGTCGATTTAATAAAGTGCAGGTAGCACTGATGAAAAGCTTGAAGCGAATTTAAAGTTTATGAAACTGTTTTAAAATGCTTGAAACCCATCTCAAATACTTCTGGTCCTTTTAATGTCTCTGGAATCCTTTTAAACTGCTTAGAATTCGTTTAAAGAGCTTGATGCCTATTTAGTGCACTTAAAGTTAGTTTAAAGTATTTGGAACGCTTTTAGTATGCTTGAAGCTCATTTTAAGTGATTAAAACATTTTTTAAGTATACTGTGACGTGTTCAGTCACGAAAAAACACAATTAACAAAACAGAACAACGAATTTTATTAATAACAAAAATTAATTTGACTACACTACTGTTCAAGTTACAAGTCCGCTAATTTATTTCACTGGAAAGTCTTTTCTTCCTCTCGCTGTTATCGTAACCACCGCCTATTCGCACTCTATGAATTTTATCGCCACTATGGTTCGCCAATCGATCGCTTCTGTCATTCGCTTGTAAACATACAACTGTCAACTAACTCTCCCGGTGCGAGCCGGCTCGCTTTATATAGTTTTTCAGCTTCTTTCTAGGGAATTCTACAGCCTTCTCGCAATCCAATTGTTTTCCCATTGATCTTTGCTCGCTTTGAGTATTCTAGATGTTTCAGGAAAGCCGGGAATATTCATTATCTTTTCAGGGAAGGTGTTTGTTAATTAGGCTCACACCAATTCAATTGGAAAGTATGGGTGACACTGCCCCCTTCTTACAATTGATCGTCCCGATCAATGTCTTGACCTTTGTAGGGAGCCAAGCGATCCAGGTGGCCTTTGGTCCTCTCTGAATACGGTAGACCCCGTCATTCAGCCTTCTGACCACGGTGTAAGGTCCTTCCAAGGCTCGCTGTAGCTTCGGTGAGCGCCCTTTTTGATGGACAGGATTGTAAAGCCACACCTGGTCCCCTTCTCTAAATCCTGTACTGTTGGCTCTCCGGTCGTACCTGGTCTTCATGCGGTCACTCCCTACTTGGATTTTGCTACGAACGGCTCTATGGATGGTATCGAGTCGTTCCTCTAGCTGCTGTGCGTAGTCAGTAGCCGAAGGTCGCCGATCTTCTGGGTGTCCAAACCGGATGTCCATAGGTAACTTCAGCTCTCTTCCAAATAAAATGCTGGCTGGTGTTCTGCCGGTGGTCTCGTGAACCGCATTTCGATAGGCCAACAGGAACAAAGGTATGTGCTGGTCCCAGTCTGTCTGATGATCGTTAATAACCATTCTTAAATTGGTTTCCAGCGTTGCGTTAAACCGTTCTACCATTCCGTCAGATTGTGGATGTAATGAAGTGGTCCTAGTTTTCTGTACTCCTAGCAGCTCACAGACTTCCCGGAATACTGTGGATTCGAAGTTCCGTCCCTGGTCAGAGTGAATCTCCATCATCGGAACTCCATACCGACTGATTCCATTCCAGCGACCGTAGTAGTTTCTTGATTTGGGATTGCGTACACTTCGGGCCATTTGCTGAAATAGTCCATTACTACTAAGATGTACTTACTGCCAGCAGCTGTTGTTGGGAATGGTCCTGCTACGTCCTGAGCTATTCTTTCAAATGGGGCACCAACATTGTTCTGTTTCATACGTCCTCGGCTGACGCACACGTTGGACACTTCCTACACCAATTTTCGACGTCTCTTCTACACTTTAGCCAATAAAATCGCTCTCGCACCTTCTCCAACGTCTTTGTTACTCCGAAGTGTACTCCACCAACACCTCCATGGACTTCCGTCAGCACCTCGTTGAGTCTGTTCTTCGAGGGGAACTACCCGATGTCGAATTTTAGTCCCGTCAGGGCTTTCCCAAACTCGTTTTAATACCCCATTCTCGGTGATGAGCGAAACCCATAAGGCCCAATAACTCTTCGTTGTGGTACTCGTACTACTCACATCTGCCCAGGTAGGTCGTGTTGTTCGTTCCTTTTTACAGCGCTATATCGGTTTAATGTCTTCATCGTTACCTTGGTCTTTCGCCAGGTTCTCGCTCTGCCAGTGTTCCTCTGGTTCCACAATCGTCTGACAGATCATTGCCAAGTTGACTGGTTGCTTCTTTTCTGAGGCCATGCAATGTTTACGGTTCTTCGAGCATGATCTTCGCGAGAGGGCATCGGCGTTACCATGTTGCTTTCCAGCACGATGCTCGACTTTGAAATCGTATACTTGTAGCCGCTGTAGCCATCGAGCCAATTGTCCCTCTGGGTTTTTAAATTGCTGTAGCCATTTCAGGTATGCATGGTCTGTCCTTAACAGGAATTTTCGTCCGTAGAGGTACTTGTGGAAAAGTTCAAGATTTTTGACGACTGCCAGCAATTCTCTACGGGTCACGCAATAGTTTCGCTCCGACTTTGACAGTGCCTTACTGAAGTAGCCAATGACTTTCTCTTTTCTTCCTGCATCTGTGGCAGTACACCACCAATTCCTACATTGCTGGCATCCGTATCGACAATGAAGTCTGCGTCGAACTGTGGGTACGTTAGTATTGGGGCTTGTGAAAGGGTAGAGTTCAGTATTTTAAAAGCTTGGTGACACTGTTCTGACCATTGGTAAGGGACACCAACCTCTGTTAACTTGTGGAGCGGTCGAGCTATATCTGCACTATGGAAGAAGCCCAAGCACTTTGTGATGGCTCGATTACCCGCTGTTCTTCCATGTTCTTCACCAGATTGTTGACTTCTTCTTGCTTAGCCCATGGAACTCTTCTAGGTGGTTGTTTAATAGGACGAGCTGATCCCGTGTCTATACGGAGGTATGTCAAATTCGTTCTCCTAAAGTCGTTGTAACATAGGGCGAAGACGTTTCGATACTTTCTGAGCAGTTCTTCGAACTTTCTAATTTGTTCGCTGTTGAGGTGTGTGGCCGAACGCTGCACTCTCTTTGCAGTCTCGAAGAACGGTTGGAAGCGGTTCGCTCTCTGCCATTGAGGATTCAGCTTCGACCGCACTGGAGGATAGACACCACGGGTTCAAGGACTCCTACTTCCATTCCTTTACACACTTTCTGTTCGAAGTCCTTCAGATTGACCACTCTGACAGATGCGTTCGGCGTCCCAGTTCGAATTAGTGTTCGTCCTATCAGTATGGCTTTCTGTGTCAAGTCCGTGTTTTTAGCTTCTACTATCCCCACCAAACCATCGGCACCTTCGCCGTCGATGTTTATTTTCAGAACTACCTCGGATCTAGCAGGTAGTAATCGGTCTTCTGCTACGATGACCTTTCGAAGACCGTACTGTTTGGTGGGGTTTGTCATCACTAACTCTTCTTTGCCGATACGTAAAATGCCGGAACCCAAATCCAGGTTAATTTTGTTTTGTTCCAGAAGATCCAATCCGATGATCACGTCGTCGGCGATATCGGCTACCAGTGCCTTGTGTCGAAGGCATACTTCTCCCAGTCTCAACTCGATGTCGTATTCTCCGGTAACCATGGTCTTTGATGCTCCCGTATCGACCACCATTCTAACCTTCTTGTTGTTGATGCAACCGTCGACGAATAAGGACTTGCTTCCGTTTAATTAGGAAACGATTTCTGCTGGGGCTTGGTGGGGAGAAGCCAACTTACGCCCCTCAAAGTTGACTGATCTTAGTTTACCGACTGCTGTCAATCCGCACGGTGTTCCTTGGCCGGGCAGTTTCGCTGTAAATGTCTGTGCTTTCCACATTCCCAGCACCTTGGTTTTCCTTTGTTTTGGCCACAGTCTCGGAAAAAGTGACCGATCTTCCCACATTTCCAACATTTGGCCGATTCTCTTCTGTCATTGATGGTAGTTCTCTTCACGGTTTCGACGCATTCTCTGATTAGCCTTGTGACTTCGCTCTTGTAATCGTCGTGCTCAACATCTGCTTGGCGTACACGCATGTGGCCTTTGGAAGCTTGTTTTGCAGCTTCAAATTCTAAGGCGTGCGGCAGTGCGTTACTCGCAGTCTTATGGCGGGCCAAACGAAGAACTGTAAGTCGGTGTCCCTTACACCATCGACGAATGTTTGGACTGCTAGCAGGTCTGCGAAGTCTTGCGGAGCGGTAGGATAGGCCAATCTAACTAGACGTTCCACATCAGCCTCGAACACTTGTAAATTTTGTGACGTCTTCTGGTTGCGACACTTTAGTTGGGTCTGGTTCACTTGGTGTAAATATTTGTCGCCATATCTCATTTCAAGTCGCTCTAGCAGCGCAGAGAAGTCTCAATGTTGGCGCTCTGGAATACCTTGGAGAACGTCCAATGCTTCTATTCGCAGAGCTATGACCAGCGCCGTTGCTTTCTCGAAATCGTTCCAGTCATTTGCTTCTGCCGCTGCCTCGAACTGTCGTTTTTACACAGACCAGCAAACTTTTCCGTCGAAAGTCAGTGGTTTAATTCTAATCGCTTTCGCTGTCTCTTCGGGCTTTACTTCACTAGCCGGTCTTGTGTTCTCGAACTTCTATCGCATCTTCTCTACGTCCTTTTCTACTTCTTCTTTTAACTCATCTCTTAGCTTCGCTTGTCTCGCCTCCAATTCTTGTCGTACTTCCTTTAATTCTTCTTGCACTTCGGTTCTGACTTCCTTTAGTTTTACCCTAAATTCTTCCTGCATCGCTTCCATCTTTTCTTGTCCAGCTTCTATTTTATTCTTCAATTCTTCCTGTCCACATTCCATTCTTTCTTGTCCAGCTTCCATTTTTTCTTGTCCTGTTTTCATTTCTTTCATCATTTCCATTAAAGCCTTTATTTGTTCTACCATTATTGTTGTTGTTTTCTGGTAACTGGCATAAGGCTTCAAAATTGTTCTTCTCTTTGGACTTTCTTCGAGAATCTTCAATTCCCTTACCACCTCACACCTGACACCAAACGTGACGTGTTCAGTCACGAAAAAACACAATTAACAAAACAGAACAACGAATTTTATTAATAACTAAAATTAATTTGACTACACTACTGTTCAAGTTACAAGTCCGCGTAATTTATTTCACTGGAAAGTCTTTTCTTCCTCTTGCTGTTATCGTAACCACCGACTATTTGCACTCTATAAATTCTATCGTCACTATGGTTTGCCAATCGATCGCTTCTGTCATTCGCTTGTAAATATCAACTGTCAACTAACTCTCCCGGTGCGAGCCGGCTCGCCTTATATAGTTTTTCAGCTTCTTTCTAGGGAATTCTACAGCCTTCTCGCAATCCAATTGTTTTCCCATTAATCTTTGCTGGAGTATTATAGATGTTAGGGAAAGCCAGGAATATTCATTGTCTTTTCAGGGAAGGTGTTTGTTAATAAGGCTCACACCAATTTAATTGGAAAGTATTCGTGACAATGCTTAAAGTCTTCAACGATTCAACGATAGCGGTAACCCGCTACCACCTCTAACCCTTCTGACTGGCTTGGTTTGATCTTGTTTTTTCGATTCAACGATAGCGGTAACCCGCTACCACCTCTAACCCTTCTGACTGGCTTGGTTTGATCTGGTTTTTTCTTCTCACTCTATTACTCTATTACCCACTTACTCTCAAAACTAATTTTTTTTATACTGACCCACATAGTGCTCTTTTACCCCTAAACGGAACTTTGCAAGTTGGTCACGGCCCACTTTTGCCGTGTAAATGTAGCATTTCCGTGTGGCGGTTCCATGTTTCGTTAAATTAACACGTTGCATATTTAAAATAAAACAAATGTAATTAGTGAAATGAAAAGCAATTAAAAGGAAATGTTATTTTGGAAAAATATAAGCACTATGTATCAATACTCATCTCAATAATGTATAATATTTAATAAAAAATACCTACGTTTATTAGACTTGACATCCATAATCTTTAAATATAGGATAATCATTAGTTGGTATTTTGTTTACGCTTTTTTCTTCTAAAACGGTGAGAAAAGTAATTAAAAATTAAGTATAAGAAATGTGTATAAGATAGTAAAACCACCTAATGTGCGTTAAGTATTTTGGTCTACTTATTTAAAAACCTTATGGTTTAATTGATGCTGTTGTGGTGGACTTGAAATTTCAAGGCTTTGGGAGTATTTGAAGCTCTTTTGATTTAAGTAATTAAAACCCTCGTATTATAAGTGTTTATGTTTATATGTTTAGAGATTTCAACTTAATTTCTTTTCATTATATTTTGTATAATTAGGGCTTGGAATTTTCTTGGTAAGGACGTTGCCCATTTATGCTATAACATAGCATCAAGCTATACGGTTCTCATTTGTAAATAATAAATTCACGATTCAGAAAGGTACATCATTAATTGATGGCCTTATGAATCTGAGTAATTGGTGTCTAGACTTTGCAATGTGGAAGATGTTGCAACAGAGAAGGTGTTGTTGTGAAGGAGTGCCCTCTTCGTATTCAAATAAAATATGGGACTAATGTGGTTTTTATTGAATTGTTATTTATCTAAATTTATTTTTTATTTATTTATTATAATTTTTATACTTACATAAATGATATAAAATGGACACACAAACAATGAAATGAAATATTGTATCAGTGAAGTTTCTGATACTTGTAACCCTATTTTAAATTCGAAGTAATACTGTGTTAGACTACTATTACCAAGTAATCTTCCACCTGAAGAAGCTACAGTGTGTTGCAATGGCCATACTTGTCTAATAAAGTATTTATAACTAGAACTGTGAGTTTTATTTTCAATTGAAATAAAAAGCGTTAGGATAAAATTAAGGACCACGAATTCTATAACTTTATCCACGTTATTAGTTGTGGATAGGATTGAGACTCTTCCGGTTATTTTAATTCAACTTTGTTAATTAACATAATTAATATGTATGTGTATAAGTAAGTTTGAAGTAAAAGTTACGGGTAACAGTTCTAGAAATTAATTGCGAAACGAAATGGTAACGTTAGCGTTGAATGTAGTAAAATTTTAAAGTGTATCGCTTCGATTAAAGTTCAGTTGAATTACTCACAAATGACTGACGATTACAACGACTAGTATGTATACATGTATCCATATAGGGTAGGTACGTAGTTCGCTAAGCGGTTCGCTCTTAAAACTGGGTACTAGAGTAAAACGTAGGCTTTCGAAGGAAACTTTCTGAATAGAGGAACGAAGAAACGGTCGCTTAGCTAGACGTTAAGGAGATAATTTAGAGCTTAGAACGAAAACTGCTGTAGTTCTCTCATCAAAAAGCTTTGTAATCACGTCGTTTACTCTAAGCTACCTATAAGGTCGTTGTTGATATACATCACAAGCATCTTAAAATATTTATCGTTAATATTTTCTGAAAGTATACTTTTATTTACATCTTTAGGACATTATTTAAAATTTGAGCATTTCGGTCAAATAAAAATTAAAAATATTCATTCATAAGTTTATGTATTTCCATTTGAAAAAAAAAACAGTTGATCTTTTAATGAGCTTTATAATAAAGGTCGAGGACACTTTGAAGTTTCAGAAGTTTTTTCCACTATAATGAGGTTCGATCAATATACTTCGAATATTTTATTACTTTTTATTGCCCGCTAAAACTAACTGAAAAATAGGGAACAATTTGGTTTCGCGGTAGGGGCGGGTTCAGAAGTTTTATTGAAGTGAAACTTCTTTGGGCGCGATGAGAGTAAAATCTCAAGACCATGAAACGACACATTTCGTAACGATTCGTCTCTCGAAGCTATGACAATAGAAAGGCGCGCATGCGCATATCGGTATTACAGTCAGCTGTTAGTGACCGCCATCTCATAGCAGTTATATTACAGTAAGTGTATTACAGTAAATGTTTATTTAACAATTAATATTTATTTAAGAGTGAGTATTATTATGTATTAATTTTAATTCCTTGTAGTTATTGATAGTTTACGGTTTCTTAAGCACTTGGAAAAACAAACGGAGTCGAAAAAAATTGGATATATGTATGTGTTTTCATTTTTAAAACATAAATCCTGAAAATTTTCGTACTCTCTTCCTTTCACCAAACATTACTTATTCGTTATAAAGGTATAGAGATCGTCAAAGAAGTTTCACTTCTTTCACGTGTAATGAGTTGCACATGATTATTTTTTTTTAATTTTTTTTTAATTTATTTTATTAAGACCCAACAGCTCAGTGCCATTAACAGGGTCACTTTATACAATCATGAAATACAGAGTGGCGATGAATATCTAATGATTATCTCAATACAAATTAAAATATAATAAGTTTAAGTAAAAGTAGAATTATCTATAGCAAAACTTTTTAGTTAACAGCTGATTCATTACTTTTGATGCTTATGAAATGCTAGAAAGTAAACAAAGAAAAGTAAGTTCACTATTAGTGATAGCTATCGTTGCGTAGTGATACTAGTATGGATGCAAAAGAGTTAATAATAAAACACTGTGCCTTCTTCAGGTGGTGAAGATATGACAGTGTGCTGAAATAATTATACTGGTTATAATAAATTTTTGGAAACTTAAAGTGTGTTTTATTATTATTTTTAAAAATGGAGTTACATTACTTGAAAGTTTCATCAATTCAATTTGCAAGAGAGTTCGCCGATAACAGTTTATTATATCCCAGTAGGTCCATTGAAGACACTCAGTATTGCATAATAAAAATTACAAATGGTTGTAAGTCTGTGCAAAGGTGAGGCTTGAATCCAGTTAGTTTTCACGACCGATACCTTAAATATCTGCGAGAATCTATTGGCACCAGTAGGGACAAAAAAGGGTAGAAAGGCTAAGAACTGAGGGCATTCAGTATAGTTCCTGCATATGCTCCTTAGTAAAAGAATTGAGGCACAAATTGTTCTCTCCTCCAAGGTGAGCATATTTGCATTTCTGCAAAGTTAAAAATAATCAGTACCAGGAACTGGATATTGGCCATTTTCTTTAAAGGATAATAGATATTTTAAGAATCTACGCTGTATTTTCTCAAGGCTTACTATATATTTCTTATAGGTTAACGACCAAATTATTGATGCGTATTTCAGTTTTTAGATTTAATTTTTTGAAAATGCTTGATGCCCATTTAAAGAGCCCCAAGCTCATAAACTGCGGTTTAGGTTTATTTAATAAAATGCATGTAGCACTAGCGAGTGCCTCAAACCAATTTAAAGTTCTTTGAGCTCTTTCTAAAGTGCTTGAAACCATTTGAAGTACTTGAAGCCCATTTAAAATGCCTAGAGTTTTTTCAAAATGCTTGAAGCACCTTTAAAAGATTGGAGCTCTTTTAAGAACTTGAAGTCCATTTAAAGAGGTTCAAGTCTATTTTTAATGCACTTGAAATCCATTTGATAAAGTATCTACACCTTGTACTGAAGAAATGCTTGAAGGCTATTTACAGTTTTTGGAGCTGTTTCAAAGTGTTTGAAACCCATTTCAAGTACTTGGAGCTTATTTAAAATGCTAACATCCTTTTGAAAATCCTTAAAGCACATTTTAAAGATTGGGAGCGTTTTAAGAAATCAAAGCCTATTTAAAGAGCTTCAAGTCAATTTAGTGCGCTTGAAGTCCATTATTTAATAAAGTGCAGGTAACCCTCATGAAAAGCTTGAAGCCAATTTAAAGTTTATAGAACTGTTTTAAAATCCTAAAACTAATTGAAAAATAGGGAACAAATTGATTCAAAAGTTTTCTTTAGTTGGGGAGCGATTGGTAAAAGGAAGGGATAAATTCCAAAAACTTAATAAACCCAAGAAATGTAGTCATCAATTAAAATTTAGATGTTATATTAATCTTTTTCTCCTTATCATAAACTGTTAAGGAATTTATGAAAACTTAATGAGTGCAATGGAAACATTGTTTATTTGTTTTTTATTTCTTAAAACTTGTTCAAATATACTTGTCGAATGTTAACGGATATATGACGATTGTTTTTCTTAGGTGGCAAGCCGATGGGGGCGACGCTTGGGCAATTTTTATTATATACATTTTTGCAGTTAGTTCTAGATCTGCTTTTCTGTATAACACTTTACAAACGGATCATTAATCATTATCTTGGTTATTATCGAGTGTATTACTCCTAATCCTCTACATAAAGTACACTAGAACATTGTCTAACTGGACTACTAGTTATGGGTTTTAAAACCTTTTGTATGGATAGTTATGGTAAAATGTTACACAGGCAAGTGACTTTCCCTTTATTTTTGGATTATCGTTATAAAGTGGCTGGACAATCGTAATGCCTGTGGACCTAATTTCTGGGCTTTTAGTACGATTGTGTTCTATGAGACTTTACGATAAAAGATAGGTAGATACAATTACTTCAAATTTTCAATGAATTATTTGTTGAAAAGGGTGGTTGCAAAATAATTTAATGGCACTCTAGAAGATTAAACGTCTGTTGCTTCTTTGTTTTCTTACTTACCTACGCTACTCATAAATTATTTGCTGCACAACAATTTAGTACCTACAGTATGATTAGTTTTTTGTTTTTCATTCATGTAAAATTTGCTTTATAAATACTTTTTGTACTTTGGCAAGTAAGACGGTTCACGCAAAAGCTTTAAAATTTCCAAGTCAGTGAGTAACACAAATAAATGATTATCCAAGTAAGTAAAAGATAGGTCTTACCCCGTTTTACCACAACACTATTTTAAAACGGACACGTGTTTCTCTCACTTACTCAGCGTGAGCATTTTCAACGCAAGACTGCCTTGCTGTCTCGCTGACTTGCTGTCACAGTCTTGCGTTGAAAATGCTCACGCTGAGTAAGTGAGCGAAACACGTGTCCGTTTTAAAATAGTGTTGTGGTAAAACGGGGTAAGACCATTCTTTTACTTATTTGCATTACCACAGTCTCCTTCATTCTTTACCTTTTATGATTATCCAACTTTATGTTTTCATAATATCCTCAAATTTAATATTAAATGTATAACATATAATAATAATATTTTTACTTTTATATTTACCATACAGCATTCACATGATTTTTTCCGTTTAAACAAGAGCATTGTTTTGTTTGCGATGAATTTTGTAACATCACAAGTTTATCTACTTAATAAGTAGATACTCATAATAGTCAGTTTTAGACAACTTAATAAGATTACAGTCTTGAGGCGCTTCCTTTGTCACATCGTCGACAGCAGGGATTTCCCGAATAATGTTCCCATACTATACGCTAATCTTTGAGAGTTTCATAATCCAATTATTTCTAGCTTACTGCCACGTCTCGTGGTTTACGTATTTTCGTCTTTTAGGAATGACTTATTCACAAAAAGAAAAAAATCTCAGTTCAATGCCACCAGTTTTTTTCACTAGTATTTATTACTATCTCAAGTTAACATATTAATATATTATTTAATATAACTAAGCTAATTGAATGTATGAATTGTTTCAAAGTGATTGAAGTACATTAAGCTCATTTAAAATGCTTAGAGCTTTTTCAAAATGCCTGAAGCCCGTTTAAAGTCTTGGAGGTCTCTAAAGGTCTTGAAACCCATTTAAAGAGCTTCAAGTCTATTTAATGTGTTTGAAATCCATTAAATAAAGTACACATAGCAGTAAAGAAATGCTTGAATGCCTTTTAAAATTTTTGGAGCTGTTTCAAGTATTTGGGACTCATTTCAAGTACTTTAAGCTCATTTAGAATGTTTAGAGTCTTTTCAAAATGCTTAAAACCCATTTAAAAGCTTAGAGCTCTATCTACTTATTAAAGTGCAGATAGCACTTTCGAAATGCTTTAGGCTAATTTGAAATTTACGGAACTGCTTATAAGTGATTGAAACTAAATTCAAGTACTTTAAGCCCATTTAAAACGCATAGAGATTTTTTAAAAAGCTCTAACACCAACAATAAAATGAATTATTGTGTCAAGGAAGCTTTAGATACTTGTAATTTTTAATTTAAATTCGAAATAGCATTGTATTAGACTACTACTGCCACTATTACCAAGTAATCTTCCACCTGAAGAAGCCACAGTGTCTTGCAATCATAGACGTAGTAAGTATAGACCGATCAGTCCCGACAAACAGTGTATGAAAATGTGGCCAGAAATTAGAAAGACTGTTTTGGTAGGAGCTGATGACTCTCTCTAACTGAGCGATGGAGAGGAGAGGAGTAAGCTCTCGTCTGCTACCGCTCGCTAACGACGCTAACTTAACTCCGCCCCTTCTTCCTCCTCCAGCACACAGTTAGAGAGAGTCAGCAACTCCTCCCAAAGCAGTCTCTCTCTTTCTGATTTCTGGCCAGCAGCCGAGGCTCATGTTCGGTCTATACACTACGTCTCTGGTTGCAATGGCCATATCGTTTGTACACAGACCAGCAAACTTTTCCGTCGAAAGTCGGTGGTTTAATTCTAATTGCTTTCGCAGTCTCTTCGGGCTTTACTTCACTAACCGGTCTTGTGTTCTCGAACTTCTGTCGCATCTTCTCTACTTCCATTTGTACTTCTTTGAACTCATCTCTTAGCTTTACTTGTCTCGCTTCCACTTCTTGTCGTACCTCCTTTAATTCTTCTTGCACTTCGGTTCTGACTTCCTTCAACTTTACCCTCAATTCTTTTTGCATCGCTTCCATCTTTTCTTGTCCAGCTTCTATTTTATTCTTCAATTCTTCAACATTATCTTGGGTATCCCTGTTTGTGCAGGTCCTTTGCGATGTCTTCGATTAATATGGCTGTCGGTATTCCTCTCAGGACTACTTTAAGTTGTCTCTCGTGCTTGAGTTTGTATGTGTGGTATTGTATCTTGTTTTCGTCAAAGATTTTGGTTATAGACCGGAAGTTTTGTTCACCGTCTGGATAAATGTTGATACCATCCTTGCTGGCTCTTGCTTTGTTGTATTGAAGTTTGTTCTGTGAGAGTAAAGTGGATATCGTGTTCCATTTGTGTGGTTCACGTAACACTATTGGTGGAGTTTTTTGTTGTTCTTCTTTTTTGAAGTGTGGTTGATTTTCGTTGTTAGAATCTGGTAGAGGTTGTGTGTCGTCTTTTTTGTTTGCTTCTTTAATTCCTTCTTTAAATTGTAGGAGCAATTTGTTTTGGTTTGGTTTTTTCCTCTTCTGCGTGTTTGACCGGTTTGTTGGATTTGCATCTTCGGTGGTGTCCATAATTTGACTGTTGGTGTTGTCTTCGTTTTGGGATGTCTTGGGACGTTTGTTGTTTTTTGGTGAATTGTTGCTGGATTGTTGGTTTTCCAGCTTTTTTCGAAGATGGGTGTTTTCCTCCTGCATGTATTCCATTGCTTTTTCGTATTTCGCGATTGTTTCTTCTAGGGTTTTAATTCTCTTGAAGAGTTCACTTTGATCCATGCTTTGGCCGGGGTTATTCATTTTGGGGAGTCTTAAAAAAGACAGTTTTGAATGCTATTCTTGCGGATGTTGCACTGCTCCTTATGTCGCTTGTATAAGTCTCCGTCGGAGAGTTAGTCGCAGTGGTGAATCACCAGGACATTGCGTACTCCGTCCTAGTGATTCGGTTGTAATTTGAGTAGCGGGGAAATTCACAGGGACATTGCGTACTCCGTCCCGTGTGTTTTTGTTTTTTTGTTAGTAGAATAAATTGAATTTTCTTACTCTCTGTATTCGCTAGTTGTAGATTACTTCTCCGCCGTTTCCGACTCGCTTGGTGCAAGCCGGCTCGCCTTATATAGCAGGGTATGGGATGTCAACGGTAACGCCATCGTAGCATCTGTCCCACCAACTAAATCGCCTTTGTTTATTACCTCTAAATTACTGACAGTAGAGAAAATTTGGTTGTGATGACGATTAAAAATTTTAGTTCATTGTCGTTGGGTATAAATACACATAAAGTGCGCACCAGTTTGCACGTAAAAATGCACGTAAAATTTGGGATTTCCTATTATATGCATCATATGTGCGTCAATTTGTTTATGAAGTTGTTGTCGTATGATCGATCAATCGTTGTACAGTTTTGTGTTATAAGTTTTTCGTTTTTGTTTGTTGACTTTTTTTGATAAAGTGTGAATTACCTGAAAGAGTATAAGGGGCATAAATTATTCCATCCCTCAAGTAAATTTACTGCCTTGATTAGAAACATCACTACTCAGGCGATGCGAGTGTTACCAGATCTCCTTCATCAAACTGCTGTTATACAGAAGCTACTGGATTTTATAGAAATCAACAATTTTATATGTCCTGTTATTTAAAATTTGCAATTTTTTAAATATTTTTTGCAATAGTTCTTTTATATAAAATTGTAACTGTATTTGTATTATTGTATTCGCACTATTTATTAAGTTACTGTAATTATATCTTTAATTAAATATATGTACTATTGTGATAACGTATTTTCTTTATTTTTATAATAATAAATTATTATAACAAAAACCCTACATGCTTCACGCTTTTAAAATTCCCGCTATAGCCGATAAGGTAGTTTTCTATGTATAATTTTCCATCTTCTCTCTCACTCTTCAATGTAGCATGGTGGGACAGTTGGTGAGATGGCGCTAATGTCAAATTAAGAAATCGAGCTTCTTATCTATAATCGTCATCTAGGTTATATAGTATTTTCAGCTTCTTTCTAGGGAATTCTACAGCCTTCTCGTAATCCGATTGTTTTCCCATTGATATTTGCTGGAATATTCTAAATGTTTTAGGAAAGCCGGATATATGCTTTGTCTTTTTAGGGAAGATGTTTGTTAATTAGGCTCACACCAACTCAATTGGCAAGTACTCGTGACAATATATTTGGTTGAAGCGAAGCGTATACATAGACAGTGTTTGTCGATGATAGTGATGATCTTTTTGAAATGAGAAACGACTTTGTAAAAGGCTTTATGTCGGTAGGTATATCCAAATAACAAAAAAAAAACAAGAAATGGGAAACGAGAAACTGACAAAGAATGATCGAGAGAGTTGTAGGTAAATATTCGTCAGAAAAGAAGTTTCTATTTAAAGTTGAACGATTTTCTGTAAAGTGTCAGGACAGTGTGTAAACTGAAGACAGAGTAAACTACGACCTTCTTAAGACTTTATAGGAGTTAGATAAATGAAAATGGAAAATGGGCTGACAAAGTTTTTACATAGGTACCAATTTTCCGCTCTAAATTCTTACACTTACCATCGTCACAAAAAAGAAGGTACCATTCTATATACGAGAGATGTTCAAAAAGTAATGACAAAGACCTTCTACAGAAAATAAAATTTTACTCAATTTAATGTACATTTTAACGTTATTACTTATTTATTGTTAAAACAATAGGAATAAGGGTCGTGTTAAATATTGAACAAATTAAAACAAAAAGAATTTTAATCACAAAAACTCGGGCGCCACTTTGTCAATCAAATAAACATAATTGAGATACTTCGGGTAGAGCAGTGGGGGTTCCTGAAAACCCTGAAGCCTTTGAGAGCTCGAAACTCATACAAAACACAAAAAAACAACTTGAAGAGTATCTATATAAAAAAAATAACAAACAACAAAAACTTACAAAATAAGTCAAGCCCACCCAAAAACGCTTCCCTACGCCACAGTAGCGACTGCCGCTGGTTTCGGGGTATTTTAGAGGATTTTTCTTATAAATATTTATGAGGCAAAATGATCCCGGGGATGAACTTCAGGAACCAAAGGGACCAACTCTACAGATATTTATGAGGGTCGCCTGCAGGTATTTATAGGCTCTTAACTTATTAATGAGAAAGTTGGAAATTAGTCTCGTAGCTTTGTGGAGTTGCCTCAGGGTGTCTTCACCCCTACCCGTAATCCCAATCTCCTAGCCCAGCAGGAACCAACTTCAAAAATCTGGATGGGCTGACAAAAGAACGAGAACAAGTACACATGAAAATTTTACTTAAAAAATAAAGGATATTACTTAATTAACAAATAAATGTTTGAAGGCATTGAAGTTGCCTTCAAATAAGGTGCAAGAAAGGAAGAGTAAGGGAATGTCCGTCGTCAATATGGTGGTCGAAACAGACTTCATTCATTTAACAATTGCTCGACAACAACATCGATACCATATAAAAAATTTAAAAATTAAAATTGCCCAACAAAAAGGTGTGAAAAATGAAATTATTTAATGATTTACAAATTTGCCACAAAGGCCTAAAAGATTACGAAGATAAAGTTAGATTTAAAAATTCCTTCTCACAACGAAAAAAAGTAATATTATACAAAAAAAATCTAATTAAAAGAAAGCATAAACGACTTATAATAAAATAAAGAGAAATACTGATATTTTAAAAAATATTAACAGGTAAGTGGTTCACAAAAACTTTCACGCAACATCAAGCAGAAAACAACCAAAAAAAGCCACAAAAACCCGTCTTGTCGGCACCAAGGGCCGTGGAAGAAGCCTCGAGCACCGGCCGGAAAAATTCATCGATCCTTCCATCGATGGCGTAGTCCTGCGCAAAAGTTTTTAGCCTTGGTAAATAAGACGGAAAGTCGATTAAAATTAAGAAGAAATCAATAAATCTGAACTAAGACAAACACAAACAGAATAGAAAGAACTTTTCCTAACGGGTTTTTTCCCTAAAAAAAAAAAATGTTACAACAAAGAAGTTTTTTTTACGCAAAAGTAGGTCTCAGTTGTAATTTCTTTTTAAATTCCCAAAAAGTCACTACTGTCATTACTTTTAAGACAGGCCTTATAAAGTATAGAAACTCAAAGACATATTTAGGACGAAGACGATTCTTCTGTTTCAGACAATCTATTTACACCGAAAAAGCCTTGAAGATGTCCCGTGTGATCGAAGACGAAACGTAGGTAACAGGAACAGTGATTAATCGTAAGAAAAGACGTTAGAACAACATTAAAGTAGCAAGAAGCGGAAAATAGAAAAGAGAAACTACTAATACAGTAGATATGTAGGTCATAGTGCTTTAATTTTGTTCCTAATGTACTTCCTACGACTGACGACTGTTAGAAATATAGGTAAGGGGGTACTTATACTTCGAATGTAAAGTTAGTCCGTTATGGAAAACTGAAAGGAACACTTTTTTCATTAAATTCAAAAAGCAAGAAAAGTCTATTCTTGTTCCATTAGCGATACACAATGTTCGTACGCTGCACCACTGTTCTAAAAGCAACGGCCGAAAAAAAAAAATGTGAACAGTTTAATACATGAATACTTAACGACAAAAGCAGTTTTTTCGTTCTAAGTAAGAGATAAAAGCATTTGAAAGTTATTTTTTAGTAAACCATTACTTTTTAGATTTGATAGAAGTTTATCAAACTATATAAAGTATTCCACAAACATCTATTAAGGGCTTAAAAGTTCAGTTTTATAATAAATCATTTCTATTCGGAATTTTTTATTTACCTCCTATTGGAACCTATTAAATAGGGGGAACGCTTCGTATTTTTCTCACGTTCAAGGCAAGAAGAACCTTAACGCACAATCCTTATTAAAACAAAAGGAAGACAATTACCAAGCTATGAGACAAACCAAGTTGCCTCTAACCTTACATCAACTCCTTAACCCCAAAAAATTGTAGGTATTTCATTGTACTAGTTGAAAGAACTTAAACAACCCCTAAAAGCGTAATGTAGAATTTCGATTTTCATTAGAATATTGATGCTGTTGTGCTGGACTAAACTGGAGAAAAAAACAAAGAATGTTGAATATTTTTGGCATTTAAAGGCTCGTATTTATTAGTGTTAAGTTAGACTCTAAAAAGCTTCGAGCTTCGTCTTTAAAATTTATTTTGGAAACTTTTTCTCTTCCATTCAAAGAGCAGCGTAACCCAATTTTATCAAAGCTGCATTTTTCTCCGCAGCCAATTTTGCGGTTGTAGGATATTAATTTGAGGATTATCGAAGGTACCGGTGCTTCTGACATATATAAAGGAAATACTTTATTGTATTACTTTATAACCGCATTGTAGCCGTATTCGTTATCAAATCGAGATATGGGAAAGTAGCAATGCGGGTTGGAAAAGAGTTTCACTTTCAGAAAAAGAAAAATAAGCTAGTGAATATCAATATTCGTTTTTTTTTTGCTTTTGATAAACCAGTTTTTTTTATTATATATACAGTTATAGGGTTGCATACGTATGTATTTTACGTTTAATTTGAACTTTGCAAATTAATAGGATCCAAAGATATTGGCGTAAAATGAAATATTTATGAATAATGATGCTGTCTGCAAATAGATAGGCTTCGAGCATTTTTCCAGGATTAAAGTTAATTAAGAAATTTATTGTTTGTCATATAGGGGCGGAAAGCTCGGTTTTCCTACCGCAAAATCTAAACGAAAGAGGCATTTTTCAAGCCGCTTTGAGCTGGGACGAAATGAAATTTGTCATAAAACGCATGCGCAAAAATTTGATGAGCATGCGCCGAAGTCAACTATTACAATAATAGGTGCAATCGGTGCAATATTTTTGTGTACAAAATGAGTTCCAACAGTTCCGACGTGTCCAGTGATGAATTTGAATTTATGACTAGAGATATAGAGCAAGAAGCAAGAAGTATAAGAAGTGATTTGTTACCAAAGAAATAATCAGAATGTTACAAAAAATGTTCAAATATCCAAATATATCCAATGTAAAAATCAATTCAGGTAAAACACAGGTAAATCGAATTCCAGTAAAATTGTAAATTAAAATATCAATGTAAAAATCAATTCAAGTAAAACACAGGTAAATCGAATTCCAGTAAAATTGTAAATTAAAATATCAATGTAAAAATCAATTCAAGTAAAACACAGGTAAATCAAATGCCAGTAAAATTGTAAATTAAAATATCAATGTAAAAATCAATTCAAGTAAAACAGGTATATCAAAATATTAAATTCAAATAAAATGGTAAATCAAAATATCCAGATAAAAATAAATTCCAGGGTAACACATGTAAATCAAAAATATCCAATGCAAAAATAAAATCAAGTAGAACACATAAAAATCAAAAAATCCAGTGCAAAAATAAAATCAGATAAAACATGTAATTGCAGAGTAAAACCAACACAAAATAAAATGCACATAAAAATAATCAATCAATAAGAAAATTCAATAAAACACATAAAAATCAGGGCACACAAATACACATAAAAGGGTAAAAACACAATAAGACAAAAATCAAATAAAATGTGTGTAAAATAATTAATAAGAAATTGTTGTAAAATATAATTAAAAATTCTCAAATAAAATGAAATCAAAAACAACTTGGAAAATATAAATTAAAATTTTGTAGTTCTCAGGCTCAACAAAAATGAAAATAATTTGTGTAAGAAAATTTAGAAAAAATTCACAAAATGTAAACAAAACCCAATTTTATTATAATTTACGAATGTTTGATAAATTTTGACACAATTTGAAATTCAATCCCTACAAACAGCAGCACATTTTAAAACCAAAAACATATTTGTTAGTTAATTTAGGGGTCTGGAGTCCCTAAGGAAGCAATCCAGATAACGATGATCGTTGGAACGTATCGGGATACCCAACTTGTGTTAGTTGATAAATTTTTATCTAATCTAGAATCCTACTGTAGGACAAAGACATCATCGATAAAATACCAAATTAACCAAGCCACTGTTAATACTCCCCATCAACGTCCGCACGGGAGAAAATATTAGTACTTACAAGGCATTTCATACTTAGATTGAACCACAAAATGTTTTACCCCTTTCGAAAATATACACAAATTATTATAATTTGAAAAATGAAATATTAATGTTAAGCCTGCAAAACTTTTAAGTGAATAATTTTAAAAATGTAATTTAGCAAGATTTACCTGAATTGAAATTATTTAAAAAAAATAGTTTATTTAATTTAGTGAGATTTACCTGAATTGAAATGATTAAAAAAAAATGTAAATTACTTAATTTAGTGAAATTTACCTGAATTGAAATTAGTTTAAAAATGTGAATTATTTAATTTAATGAGATTTACCTGAACTGAAATATTTTGAAAAATGTAGTTCATTTAAATTAGTGATTTACCTGAAGTGAAAATATTTTAAAAATGTAAATTACTTAATTTAATGAGATTTATCTGAACTGAAAATAATTTAAAATTTATAAACAATTGAACAGAATTTCTATAGTTATAAAAAAAAAACTAAAAAGTGAAATTAAATTTGAAACAATTAAAATTATAAAAATGATAAAAAAAATAATATGAATTTAAAATAATAAAATAATTATTTCGATAATTTAAAACAATTGAAAAGGATTTCTATGGTTATAAAAGAAAATAATGAAAAGTGAAATTAAATTTGAAACAATTAAAATTATACAAATTATAAAACAAAACAATATTAATTTAGAATAATAAAATAATTATCATACCTGTTAGAAATATAAGTAATTTATAATAAAAGTGAAATTAAATTTGAAACAATTAAAATTATAAAAATGATACAAAAATAATATGAATTTAAAATAATCAAATAATTATCATACCTGTTAGAAATGTAAGTAATAAATCCATTTTGAAACAAAAACTCAAAAACAGAAAAACTCAAAAACACACAAAATACAAATAAAGACACAAAACAAATTATAATATCGGAATTTGAATACGAATTGAAATGAATATGATTGTTGAAATCTGAATCAGAACTGAATTGAATATGAAACAGAATTGAATCAGAACCAGGATTGAATCGAATCTATCGAATTGAATAAGAAACAAAATTGAATGGATCGAATCGAATAAGAAACAAAATTGAATGCCTTAAAAATCACCTCGCAGCCCTTTTAAAGACTCGTACTAATACGTCATCAAAACTAATCGAACCCACGCCGCATCTAAGAAAAATTCCCACAGGAAATCGATCTACGAGACAAGTACCAAAAATTTTATCGAAAAGAGGACATGTCTCACGTCAGCTCAAGAGTATTTATGGTTATTACACCCCATGTGTGCGAAACGCCAGAACACCAACAGAAATTAGGCAGACCACACACAAAAAAAAACATGTGGTTGTTTAGTTTATTTTACTCACTTAAAATGCAAGTAAATATTCAGAAGGTTATCAGGAAATTTAACAAATAATTTTGTAATACCCTGGTTGAACAACTATAAATTTTTTTTTTAGAAACGTGAGTAAATTATTTGAATTATTAAAGATGACCATTGGATACCACATGATGAACGTAGAAAGGCAATAAATGCACACGGTAATGGTCTCATTCTATTACAAATTTTAGCGAAGAGATACAAGGAAAGAGAGGGAGGATAAAATATAAAGAGTAGGAGAAAAATATTAACCGAAAGAGGGTAGGACAGGATAGGATAGGAAGTAGTAACTATATATGATATAGTTTTAGGTAAGATTTAGATTAAAATCCTCAGCCTAAAACGTCAAGCTTAGTAGTGCAACATGCAGGAATTTGTATTAAAAAGAGGAGTTCGTTTTAAAATTAATATTTGTGAAAGTAAAGGTTTTTTTGCAAAAGTTTGCACAAATATTAATAGATTATTTAAAAAAAGGAAGCAAATTGTAGAAAAACGCCTTTGATAAAACTAAACCATTATTTGAAATAAAAATAAAAACTTAGTTTCAGAAAACATCTCTTTTTTTTTAATATATTGCATTAAAATGTCAACAGTATAGAGCGACATTTTATTTCATTTCCAGATAGTTAACAAAGAAGTTTACAACTTAGGCTCTAAGGGACATTCCGATGAATACATACCGTTGTGGTATCTTCGACAAATGAAAAAATTAATACAGGAAAAACCAATTTGATTTATTATTGTTCCTTATGACAATAATTTTCAAACAAACCTAACCTTGTATTTTCTGACATAAATTGATATAAAAGATGTACTAATTGAATTATTTATTTAATGCAATAAATTTTAATTCTTACAATTAAATCTATTGTTAGTTTTTTTTGGTTACATATGTTCCTTGAATGTTGTGTCAAAGAACGTTGAGCTATTTTTGGGAAATTGCTTACTGAATGCATTTCCTAAAATATTTGCCCGTCCTCTTAACAAAAAAAAAGGCGGAAGAAGTGATGATATTACGTAATATCCTTTTTATCTAAATTTTAATTACACCATCAATCACTTTAACTACCGGGTCCTTTTATGTTTTTATTGGCTTTTCGTTAATATGAAACTCGCGTACGGCTTTCCACACCACACAGTAGACGTGTCCAAAAATTTAACGCGCTCTTTTGCTTAATTTGTTGCGTGTCAAGCCACACGATCTGACTACGGCGTGTAGCGTAACTACGTAAAACATACACGTGGCGTGCCACTCAGTCATCCCCTGTGACCGTGGTGGTCAGGAGTTTGCTTTATAGCAAACGTTCCGTTGAGGATATCATATTAAAGTGGAGGTCTGATGTTGGAGGCTTGTTACCTTACTCAGGGGTAGAATATTAATTAAATAGCGGCTAAAGCAATGGATATTTGCAGCTAGCTCAGGTAAAAATAATTAGTTAAAATTATTGTCAACGCCGAAAAGCACATTAGAGCATCAGATTTTGTAAATTTTTTGATATTGTTAGATACGTTTACGACTAAACGAAAGTTTGCCAAATAGGAGAATTGGTATGGTGACACTGTTGCAAATAAAAGTCTTTTACAGTATAAGTAAGCGGGGCATTTATCCAATTTCTTGTTCACCACTGAACAATTTAACTGTCTTTGGCATACGTGAAAGAGAAACAAGTTGTGCCAAATCGTCTGTGCCAGAAGCGAGCGCAACGTAAAGTTTCCTTCCATCTTGTGAGCAATTTTTTCAGGTCGCGAAACCGTTTTCGCTCGACTGGCAACGTTTTATTGTCGAATGAAACGATACAGCTAGCGCAGTGTTTGGAAAAATGACAGCTGTCACAACCAGATTACCGAATCCCGATTCCTGGTCCCGTTTTTCTGGTGCTGGTGGTTTTCTATTCCAATGCTTGACGACGATTCAAAATAGCTGTGTACGATCAGCGACTCGCGAAAATACATTTTAAATTGGCACTTAGATTTTCAACTCTCTTATAAAACTTAGGTATAACTTGACTTTTTTCCCTTGTTTGATTTTGGTTTTTTGTTCTCCAAGGGATTATTGGAAAGCAACTTTTTTAATTTAATTATTTTTGATATGATTTTTCTTTTGCCACTCTTCTTGCTTCGTAATCTATGATGTCAAATTCCCAATTGAAATAGTTTTCTATATTGGGCAAACTGGTCGAGCCTTAAAAAAACGTTTGGATGAACATGTAAAAAGTATAGACAATTGTAACAAATGTACAGGAATTTCAGAACATTGTTTAGAATATAAGCATTAATTAGATCTTGAAAATGTTTTACTCCACAATTCCAATAAAAGTAAACGCTTGAATACTTTGGAAATTTTAGAGATTAGTAAAGCCTCCCAGGGGATCTACCCATTGTCAACGAAATAGCAGATTTCGCTACCTCTCCACTTATGAAAGTCATTACCAGTTCTCAATAGTATTTAAGTACCTTATTTGTAAAACTTAATTTAGTGTAACACTGTTACTCTTCGAAAATGACCTTATAGTCGAAACAATTGTCAGAGTGAATAAAAACTTTTTGTGAAACTTTAATAGGTACCAAGTGTTTTCTTTGTTTTTTGATCATCAGATTGTACAACATGTTTCACCAAGTGCCAAGCGACAAAAGTATCAATTTTTTTTAAATTGGCACTACGACATTGCTATTTGGAAGTTATTTATTTTTTACAGTTCACTACTGAAAAAAAGGGTCAAAGGGATCCTACAGTGAAATTATTGCTTATCTCAGTTGAAGGTATTCATCCTAAAAGATCGTAGCTAGGAAATAGATTAGGTTAGATTAGGTTAGGTTAGGTTAGGCAACGTTTTATTGTCAAATGAAGTAATACAATTACCGCAGTATTTGGAAAAATAACAACTGTCACAGCCAGATTACCGGATCACGATTCCTAGTCCCGATCTTCTGATCGCTGGTGGTTTTCTATTCCAATGCTTGATAACGATTCAAAATAACTGTGTACATACCTACATTTTAAATTGATATTACGACATTGCTATTTTGAAGTTTTTTATTTTTTACAGTTCACTACCGAAAATCCGATGTCAAGTGGTGCGCCCAGGTCGTAGGATTTTTGAAAATTCACTCAAGAGGGGTGAAAAGACATGGACGTAAACCACACGTTAAAGTCGTATTTTTTACACTTAAATGACT